>VWYP01030142.1:192374-250913 GCA_013400435.1 Pycnonotus jocosus
GGCGGCGGGGAAGCCCTCGGTGGCGGCGGGGTGCACCCGGCAGGGCCCGTCCCGCCCCCTCCGCAGGCCGCGGGCGCTCGGGGCCGGTGCTGCCCCCGGGAGATGCGCCCGTGCGCGCACCTCTCGTCTCCGCGGCGTCAATGGGAGCTGCTCTCACCCGTGGTTCGCCTTGCTCGGCTTCTTTCCCTTTCACAAGTTTTATTACGCAGATAGTGGCCACAGCGGGGCTGCACGCAGCAGGTGGCCAGAAGGATTTTTGCTGGAGCAAAGCATAAAGGCAGGGTTTGAGCAGCAGGTGTCTTCCCCGCAGGCACGGCTGCCCTGTCCTGCTGGCTGCAGGGAGCTGACCCCACGATATCACCCAGGGATCCCTCCACCACCCGGAGGAGATCCATTGCCTGGGGAGTTCTGGTCTAACACTTGCACACGGCGTTAAGACAGGGCTTACTTCACCAGCTTGACTTTTTAGAGAGGGTGCTTCAAAACAAATGAGCCTTTTCAGAAATTGTGGTACATCACATTATTTGAATTGGTCGTGTGAAGGATTTTAGATGTATCCCTGAATCTCCGGGAAGGTGTGTAGTTTCTGAGTGAGGCCAAGGAAAAGCTGTGTAGCTGAAGCATTGAAAAATACAACCTCCAATGGCATCTTCTTAGTATCAGAAATTATTTTTTTAAATTACTCCACTGTGAGCCAGAGGGTGCAACTTTCTGTCCAGACACTACAATTTCCTGGACAGAGCCACTTCCTGTTACTCAAAGTGAGTTGATCCACTTCAACTGATAAAGTTATAATGTGTCTGAGTAGGTTTCTCTACTGCAAGAGTCAGGAATGCTTGAAACATGTTGAATGGTGACTTCCAAATCCCTATGTACATTCCAAGTGCTACATCATTCATCAGCTGACTTAATTTACAGATCACTAAACCCAGTATGATGCAGCAATCGTCATTAGAGGCCAAAGCAGAGGGGATAGGAACTGCTAGCAAAAGAGAAGGTAACATAATATAGTAAAGACAGGTTCAGTTACAGCCAACTAGAAAATGGCAGAAAGGAAATCTGACAGATTCACAACCAGTCAGATCCCCAGTACACTGGAATCACTACATTTGGAAGAAAGTAAAACTCTGTTTAGTTTAATATCCTGTGCATCACTGTGGTCAATGAGCATAATAGAACTGGTATTTATGGAGAGATTGCTCAAGAAAAAAGAGAAACTAAGGAAGGAATTGGAGGAGAAAGTAGTTGGCATTAAAAGCAAGAGCCATATTATAGAAAGAAACAGATTCCCTGCTGAATTTATCACTGGGCTTGGGGAGGGGTTGTTTTAATTTCACAAGTATTCAGCCATAAAGCATAGAATAAGAGAACACAGAATTTTAAGTCCAGCGTGTTTAGTCTTCCAGTGCTTCCTTAGCATTCAGGATAAAATTTTGCTTCCAAAGCAGCAGCTTTACCTGTCAGTCAGGAAAGCAGGACGTGAAAGTCAAGTGTCAATAAGTACACTGTGCTTAAAATAGAATGCCTTTTGCTCCAGAATCTCAAAATACAACAAAAAACTTTCATAATGTAAGGGTCCCTTCACAATGCTCTGTAAAAGGTACCAATATTACACTTTTCTTTTTCCCCCTAAAAGGAAGTTCAGGAAGCTTGAAATAAATCTTATAAAAGGAATACTTTTTAAAATTTCTGACTCTCCATAAAGACCTTATTAACAGTATATCCCAATTTAAACAATCTTTTAAAGATTACTTGTTTTGTTTTGTTTTGTTTTTCCTCTTCTTTATATTTGTGAGATTGTTTTCAGTGAGGGAAGAGTGTGGCTTTTGAGCCTCTGGGAGGCTTGCTCTTTCAATGCAAAGGAGTGACTGCAGTGCCCATGTCAAGCTCCACATACACCAATTTGAGAATGGAGCTGTATTTCTACATTTATATGCCAATAACCTTTCACGGGCAAAGAAAGTCTAGAGAAGACCAAATATTTTCCTCTGGCTGCATTAAAAATAAATGAAAATTTTTGAAATTAACTTTGATTAATCTTTGTGTGTCTATCTATTTGTGTTTACATGTATTTGCTGTCCTCTGTTACTCCTAGGTCTCTTTCAGGTTCACTAATTACCTGGAAATCCCTGTGGCTTTAGAGAAATTTCTTTGGAGTGCTGTGTCACGTCTTTTACAGCATTCTGCTGCTTCTGTTCCCTCTAAGTTGCTTTTCCTGTAGTTGCTGTCTTTGGTACCTCTTCATTTTCTTAAGCTGGTATTAAGCTGTAGATTTCATTAGCATTTTCCTGACTCTGTGGGTTTGGTCACTATTACATCCATCAAATGGGGAAATCCGTAGGGCAAATTATTATACATCAAAACTTTACCTTCTATTCTTCTCTAGATAAGGTTCTGCAGCCCGTTTTAAATCACTAGAAATCCCTGTCCTGTCCCACGCCATCCAATCATTTCTCTGAAAGTCGGTTAACTCTTAATGCAGGGCGATGGCTGCTCAGTGTAGTGTGAATTTAGAGCACGGTAATGCCCGCTCCTGTCAGCCCCACCCGCGGGCTGCTGCCCTGTGCTTCCTGCTGGCCTGGTGCATCCCCAGCCCCAGGCACGGCCAATGGCAAATGCTGGGCAGCGCAAGGCCGGGAGGAATCGAGGGCAGCCGAGTACAACGCTCACTGTTCACACAGGGAAAAGGAGCTTAGTTCATCTTGGCGTTTAACAACGCTGGCATCTGGGAGAAATTAGAGTAGCTAATTCCATCCACAGAGAGCCCACAGAAGCTGAGGTTATGTTGGCTTCCTGGTTATTAGGTGTGGAATATTAAGACTAAGGCAGATAAATGTAAGCTTGAAGCTGTAAAAAATTATTCATACAAAGTGCAGATGGCTGTGTACCTCATTTTTGGACTTACTGACAAGCACAAACTCACAATAACTGAAGCTTTTGATGCTGACTATAAGAGACTGATACTACTTTAAATGAGGGCCATGTGCTTAAATGCTTAAACCTCTATGGCATTTAATAGAACTGACCTTCTCCTGCAGCTTTCTGTGCTTCAAAATAGATCGAGGGAGTCTCAATTCACTGGTGAGATACAGAATAAACAGAAATTATTAACCTTGTATGAAATTTTCTTCCTAATAGATGTGTTGCTTTCTTTCACATGTAAGTGTAAATGAACGTGTATGAGAGGATTAATTTTAGCAGGAGCAGGGTGAAATGCATGTGGGATGTGGGGGGGTGTCCAGGATCACTGGGAATGCAGAATTGCTTCCCTGCACAGGTAGCACTACAGAAGAAATCACAAAGATGAAAAGAAGGGAGAAAAGAAAAAAAAGAATCTATCTATCTATCTATCTATCTATCTATCTCTCAGAGTAAGATTCACAGAACAATGTGAGAAAATGCACTCAGATTCCCAAAGCAAAAGAAGTGGGAGCACAACCGTAAAAACACCACTTCAGCTGTGGCAGTTCAGGGTAACACATTCTATTATTATTGCATAATTACTAACTGCTGAATGTTTGAAAATTTACATCAAATAAGCGTCTTGGGATGTACTACTGGTCTAAGTAGGTCTTTATCTTTATAAACCCTAATTGGAGATCAGTCATTAGCCAGTGAGCACATAACCTGTCCTATTTGTACAGCCAGAGTGAGAACTGGTAAATAAATAACAAGACGATAGGGAACTGACAACCTGGCCAAAATATGTGTGACCTTGTGTCTCACATGCTTCAGGGTTTGCTGCAGACTTAGGGACAATCACCTCCATCCTAAAGAACTTGGAGGTTAATGATGCTGGAGTTGGAAAAGAAATGTGGTCATTCTACCTCATCTTAGGCACTTTTGCCACGCACAGTGAACTCACCAGCGCTATGTCCCTTTTCTGATGTGACAGCTACAAGAGCTCCATGAATTACTGGGGAAAGAGAGTGGATCCAGAATGGTGAAAGCCGTCATGGTTGGCATTTTATCACATTTAAAATATTGAAAATGCATAGATAAAAAATTGCATGTATCTGTAGCATTTATCTCCACTCACATGCTGTGTCATGTATCTTAAGGTGTAAGCCCACTGGGTTAGGTGACTGCTGATACTGTTTTCCAATCCATATAGTGGGCACAAGTTCCTGCTTTACTGTAAGTGGAAATAAACAAGAAATGTGGCAAAATGAGACAGGAAAAAATGTAAACAAGAACTTAATAGATCTTAAACACTTCATGTTTATTGTACATTAAATAAAACAATTTCAGTTAAGTTGAGAGACCGATGGGTTGGATTTAGGAAATCAAAACTTCTATAGGAAGATATGTTCAGCTTAAATGATCATTAATTACATATGCATTAGTTACATTATAGTAAAACCATATTCTGTTAAACAATTCTCAGGTGAATAAGATACATTATCAGAGGTATGTTTTCCAAGGATCTTATTGCACATCTACTGGCTAATCCATGTACTTCCAGTCTGAGAAAGATATGCTTTGTACCACTGAGTACAGACTGACTGCCTCCTTATGCTTGTTACACAGCTTCCCCTCTTTCCTCATTAAAAAACAGAACACGAGATCAAACAGAAAATAAAGCCGAACATTACAAAACGTGTGTTGTCTTCAGTTCATTTCAACCTCAAAGCAATCCATGCGTATTCTTTCTTTTCAGTAAGAGCAGGTAGGGAAAACAAAAGGACAATTAAGAAAAAAAAAAAAAAAAGGTCATAAAATCCCCCACCACACATGTTATTCTGTCGTTGCAAGAACTAAAATGTTGTTATTCTGCTACCAGCTTCGAGTGCGGTGGGAGGAAGCACTGTGGACGGACTCTCACTTCCGTTCCGTTTTGTCTGCCTGCATTTCACGCATATACGAGTCAATGATATGCGGAGGCACTCCATCCATTAATAGCTTGAAGAACGAAAGCCCACCTATGAGCAAGGAAAACAGGTAATCTTCAGGTTGATCTGTCCCTGGAGCAACAGATTTGCACCTTTATGCTCTGGCATAAGTGACAAGTTTTAGTCAGTCCCTATTACATACTTTGAGATGTGGTAAAATTCAGCCCTGCTCAAAAGTCCAGTATGGCATCTAACCATTATTTTATTGGTACTATACAGACCTTTCCTGTCCTCTTGTGCAGGGTGAATTTCATTTCTAGGCTACCATGTATTCAGTCATTTATCTCATCACATGCAATAGTTTATGATAAGCTTCACTTCAAAATAACTCTCCTGGCTTTCCATCGTGCTGGGTGGAGTATGATCAGAGATGGAAGTCAGTGCAGGGGGAACAATGTAGAAAACACTGACCAGGATGAGTTGTGGAAAACATGCAGAGATATTCAATTTATTCTAGTTTTGGGTCTTAAAATGATTTCTAGGTATTTAGCAAAATATTTACCATGTTGCTTGAAAATAACAAGTGGATTGACATACATGAAAGAATCATATTTAAAAAGCCAGGATTTCAGATACAATCTCCAGAGAGAGAGATGATGAAAGCTGAAATTTTCATCTGCTGGGGAAGTCTGAGGAATCATTTTTGCTTTTAAATTCACTTCAAATTTTCACTTTTTGTTGGGGTTGTTCAGGCTGGGAAGGGAAGGCTCCAGGAGACCTCAGAGCACCTTCCAGTACCTAAAGGGAACTTACAAAAGAGCTGGAGAGGGACTTTTTACAAGGGCTTGTTGTGATAGGACAAGGGGTGGTGACTTCAAACTGGAAAAGGGTGGGTGTAGATTAGATGCAAAGACATTCTTTGCTGTGAAGGTCATGGGGCCCTGACACATGTTGCCCATAGGGGTTTTGGATCCTCCATGCCACTGAAATAAAAGCCATTAAACAGGAATGTTTCTGTTAGTTTCACTGAAATCAAATGATGTTTGGAAGAAACAGTGGGGAAAAGATAAATATTTTGCTAAAAGCTTTAGAATCTGCCCTTTCTGCAGACAAAGGGTGTAAATTGCTTTAAGAAAGCTATATACCATTACTATTCCCTTTAGAAATCTTCATGAATAGTTGTTCTGCAAGTTGCAAACCATCCACTGCTGCACTTACCTTCTGTGCTTTTTCTGGAACACACCAAAAGCTTTAAAGCAAAAGTACATTGCCAGGGTGAAGATAACTCTCCCTGAATACTTCAGCTAAATGCAGTTGAGCTGATACTTACATATGTTTATGCCTAGTACGGATTTTTAAGAATTTATAACTTTTATTAACACAAGGATTATTCAATTAAAATGCTATTAGTTACTAGTGATTATGAGACTGTGCTGTCTCATTTAACATCATCATTGTGGCAGAACAGTTCGCTCCCAAACTTAGGTAGATGCACAATACAGATTAAAAAAAAAAAAAAAAGGAAAAAAAGCATGCTTTTTTGGCATTCTTTCAGCTTTTTGGCATTCTTTCAGCTCATGGAGTGCAAGTTGTGCTATGAATCATTCATTTTAAAAAGAAGTTAACGCTGGAATAAATATTTCGTTTATGTAGAGGATATTCCTATAAAAAATAAGTTGCTGAAAAGACATAATGCTCTTTTTATTACTTGCATTTTATTCATGCTAAGTAAACATGCTAAAGCATGCCCTGTTAAATTCCACTGAAACATGCAACATTAAAAGATATGGGATGTACTACTAAGAATTACCATAACGAGCAATTACTAAAATCTGAATTTCTATCCCTTAAACCCATCATGCTGCTAACTTATAAAGACATTTTCATTAAGTGACATAATGAAAATCATGCCATACTAGGCAGACATTGTATGACGTATAAACAGACATAAGCTTCATATGCAAGAACCATATGAAAGCTTACCTTAGATGACAATATACATTCAAAAATCCTTACTGTGTAACTAAGGGAGAGAGAGAAAGAGAAGTAACAATTTAATTGCAAACACAAAAGTGGAGAGAAAATGTTGAGTGAAATTATTATTACAATTATTTAAAGGTAATAATTTAATCCTTAGTCATGTAAAATATGTGGGAATAGGAGCACATGGAGAGTAAAAGGTAGGGATCCAGTTCCACTTCAAATTTATCATTAATATGTAAAAGCTAGATTAATAGGTACAAGTAACTATAAAAACCTCTAATTAGTCTAAAATATAGATTGGAACCAAATTATATTTATGATCAAAGTTTCCAAAATGTAGCTTCAAAGAAGCTAACACACATATATATATATATTTATATATGTAGTATTTTCCACCGGGGGAAAAAAAAGGCACACACATAACACTGAAGCATATATATATATATGTTGAAACTCTGTAAGGCAAAATAATCAAGTACAGACTAATTACATACCTATGCACTAAAGTATGTACTTTGTCATATATTCACATTTACATAACTAAAGCATGCTATTTACTCTGTAGGAGCCCTTACCTTTAATTACACATTTTGACTCTATAAAACACCCATATATATACACTTATCTGTGTGTATGGCTATAAAAGCACTAAACTTTTCACCTATTGTAGCCTTTTCAGAAAAGTACCTGAATACTTCAAAAGCTGTGGAAACATTATCCAGTCTGATTTCCTAATGTGTTTTAGGACTTAAATTGTAAATCTGGATGCATAATATATTGCAGACCAGTTTCTGGGCATCACTGTCATTTTAAAACTGCACTGTTAATATTCTGAATCTGGGCAAGATTGCAAGGAATGAGAAATTTTCTAGAAAGAGTAAAATTTTCTGAACCCCAATGAACTTGAATGTAAAATAAGCTCTAGAAGAAATGGAGTAAATGAAGTAAAATTTTCTGCTTGTAAGTAATTGAATCAAGATTTCATCCTTAAAAACTGGTAGGTTAAGTTCAGGCATGGATTATCATTCTGAGCACTAATTTGTAACCAAAGAGTAATCTCTTATAAAGAATGCCTTTTAGTGCAGCAAATGACTTTATGATACTTCTGGTCTTTCAATAGTTCTACAAACTAACTGAGAGCTGTTTTTCTGAAATGCATATTTCTTTCTCCTGGAAAGATCTAAGTGTTGTGGTCAAACATATTCACAGTCATTAAATAAATTCTTTATAGATACATCTACTTTTATGAAATATGTCTAAAACCTTAGTAATTCTGATATTAAATATCCATATGATTGGATATTGTCTTGATTAATTTGGCCTTCTTTGCTCATGTGACATAGACAATGTATGCCATGAGACTAGCTAGTTTAATCTAAAAAAGCAAAGAAATACACACTTTGCATGCAGAAAATGCGTTTGCATGTGGAAAGAGAGGGTGGGAATGAAATGGAATGTCCAGAGGAGTACGCGCATTATAAACCTGATTATCCCCCGCCACGCTGAGTGGTTCTCCTGGGTTAATTACTCCATGATAGATCACTGCAGAATTAGAATATTTATAGTGGTATTTATTCACATGTGAAATTTTTCCCAGTTGATCTTAACACCTTTTAAAAATAAAATTTCTTATACAGCAACTTTGCTATCACCAACCTATTATTACTCACCAATAAAGAGGATGTTCACCCAGCCTTTATTTCACTTCTAAGATAAAAGTTCTCCAAAGCTGTTTTTTCCATGGTAAAAGAAGCACAGCACCTCATCTAATTCTTTTCATTGACCTCAGTGAAGCTGATAAGGAATCAGTTCTTTAGTGCTTGTAATGGGAGATTTAGAGCCAAATTTATTGATCTACTTAACAAACTCAAAAGATACATACGCTACTTTTTGTAATGAGATTCTGCATGTGTTGTTATCTTTCAAGATAGATGAGAAAGAGTCATATATTACATGACTTTTTACACAAACACATTTACCAAAAAAGCCACTATACATCCAATTGTGCTGAGTAGGTCACATAACTTCCATCTTTAAATTCACTCAGCAAAACTTAAAATCAAAAACCAGAAGACTGTATGTCTGAAATAACATCAGTACATGAAAAACCTCTTATGAGGAAAGAATAAGTTTTTATTATTTTAATTGTGCTTGTAAGTATCACTAAAATGTTTTCAGGAAACAAGTTTTACATTTAGCAACAACTAGGGGGGTTAATTTTACACCTAATATAGTGTAAGGAAAGGGCTAAAAATGTAGAAAATTGTAGCATACTGATAGTATTCATAGCCAGTGTATTCCTAACTAGTCAGTTGTTCCAATATTATGCACATTCTGAAATCCTAGGCTGTTCAGATACTTTTAAGGCTGAGCATTTATATAGGGAGAATAATTTAAGTTCTCCAGTATGTCAGAGATGGATGGGTAAAAGTAATTCTAGCGAGCATGAGGAAACATAGCTTGCTACAATAAATAGTCTTGCATGGCACAGAGCTCTCTAGCAGGACTTACTGGTAAGTCAAATATACTATCTGTAGTAATAGCACTGTAGCTTGTATGCTCACCAGATAGGCTGCAGAGCCTCGAGCCTGTTAGTCTTATTCAGACAACAGTCAACTCTATCTCATCATCTTACAAATCCAGAGCTTGACAGTTACTTGCTGGAATAAAGCTGGACCAGTTTAAAGCTGTACATATGAAAACAAACACACACACAAACACTGCAGCTCATTTTTATCAAGTCAGAAATCCGCAGGTCTCTGCTCTGCATCAGCATGGTGAGCAGTCATCTGGGGAGCCCTCCTAAATAAACAAACAGGCTGGGAAACTTAAAGGGATGATAAATCAACATGTAAGTCAATAGAAGAGAGAAATAAGATGTAATGATGTCTTTGTTCTCTGGCTGTTCAAGAGTAATTTGCTATATTTGCCTAGAGCAAACCATGAGCCTATCCTGGTTTGCTAAGCTTCGGCTGCTGTGTTCACCTAGCAACATAACTTGGTTTTTCAGTATAAAAAAAAATAGACAAAGCAACTTTCTCAGGTGTTGAGGTCTTCTGTTATGCTGTGAAATAGAAAGTTTGCTTGTGATTAAGGAAAACAATCTTACTTCCAGGATGAGGACATCACTTTTTAAAGACAGTATCTTAAAAACAATAAATAAAAACTAAGAAATACTTTGTGCCTATTTTCATTACATTAATTAAGTCTCAAGCTTAACATAGACCAAACATTTATTGAAATGTCTCCTTGCTGGTAAATCTGAGCTGTGGGACAAGATACATCAGAAAATACAGAAAATGGAAACTGAAATGCAAAATAAACACAATGCAATCCATAAAAAAGTTAAATTTGGTTTTCATTATAGACTAGCATGATGGAAGTAATGTAATTAAAGCCATATTGATGTCACCTAAATTTCCTCTGAATTCCTTAGTTAGGCACTTCAAATCAGCTGGCTTTAGGCAGTTTTCCTTACTTATAACCTCAGAATAATTTTTTGAGAAACACTTAGTTTATTCCACAGTTGAAACTAAGCCTTTGGTGGAAATTAGTCCAGGTAAATATTACCCTATCTTTTCCTAGGAAGTAATTTTCTGAAAAATATTGTCCTGAGCTTATTTATTAGCTGTCCTATCCAAGTCCTGTTGCCATTCATGGTATCCCAGTTAATTCTAAACTACCTGAAATTCATAAAAAATATCCATTAATAGAAACAAACCACAAGAAAGCAACCAATACTGTTTTGTCCTAACAAAGCTATTGATTTAATCCAGGAAAGTTGAACTCTCTTTTGCATTTGGATCCTTTCAGCTCTGTAGACAGCGCTCAGGTAAAGAGGATGTTCACAGTGTTTAAGAGCCCTTACCTCTTACTTCCAGTTTACAATCCACTTCTGCCTCTCCCAGTTCATTGACTGCTCGGCAGGTGTAGGTGCCTCCATCGTAGGGGCTGGGTTTGCGGATCTCCAAGGTACAGACGCCTTGGTTGCTGAACATCCGGTACCTTGGGTCATTCATTATGAGCACTTTGTTCTTCATCCAGGTTATTTTGGGCTGTAGTAAAAAAAACCCCAAAAAACAAACAAAAAAACCCCCCAACAACAAACAAACACACAGAGAGAAACAACAACAAAAAAAGAAAGCCTAAATGCACAAACCCATGAACTGAAATATTTTATCCCCTGTTATGTGGTGTTCAGTTAAAGCTGAGTAATCAGAAATGATAAAAAATAGATTAAGGAGTGATACAAAGGAAACTGTACATCTTTAAGACAAGCATTGGCTGCATCATACATCTGTTTTTTAGCATCTTTTTCAGTGCAGCTCTTATTACCTAATAGAGTCATAAGTACAAGCCTGTTATCAATACAAGGACTGTGTAATGATAGCAAACGTGATCATCAGCTTTTGCCATCCAATTACTCTAAGTCAATAGGAAAAACATATTTTTCCACAATAATTTTCACAGTCAGAAACTGTGAAGGTTGAACACCACTCCGGATTTCTCATTTTACTGGGCCAGTTCAGTTTAGATCTCAAAAAGACACAATTCAAAAGAAACCACAAGACATCCTGCAGTGGGTCTGAGAAACAAAGTGGCATTCAGAGCATTCCTGCAATGTGCTTACTTAGAGAATAATTAGGTCTTTACGGAATAATTATGGCTTTCTTTTGGTAACAACTTTTACTGATATTTTAACTGTACAGCTGTTGTCAATGAGAGTCCCAGTGAATCCCAGCCTTTTCCTGAGGTTGTGCCCCTTCACTGAGTTATCTATGCATTAACTGTTGTAGTGCCTATAGCACAAGTAAGCAGCTCCTTTATTTCTGTATTCTTTAGAACCCACACCTGTCTGTTTGCCTTCAGCTTGGCTCACGAGTTAAATGGTAAAAGTGGCATTTTGTTTTTACTGTCAGGTTAAACTCTCTCGTGCTTTAAGCGCTGCAGTCAGAGCCGTGCTGTACCTTGGGGTTGCCACGGACGCTGCAGTTCAGGGTGGCGTTGTAACCAGCCACAGCAAACGTGTTCACCAGGGGCTGGGTGAACAGCGGCCGCTCGCTGAAGTCAAAGTCATCGTACACTGGGTATTTGTAGACTTTACCTATGAAGCGAAAATTAAACATTTATAAACAGAGCGTTGGCAGGGAGCTAAAACATTAAATGTAGCATTAATGTAGCATTAAATGGCGACAGATAGTCAGTTCTGAGCTGCACTGCTTTAGTAGCGATGTGACTTCAGTAACTGCACTTGTAGGAGAGGATCTGCACAGTGACTGTAGCTCTTGATCATGCTATGTCATCGATATCTAAGAGCTTCTCTTTGTTTCCTGTGCAGGTGGTACACAAAGCAATACATGTTTATTCCATGTCTGTGCTTGCATGCCCTGCATGCTACAGAGCAGGATGGATCCTGACCTGTGTACTGCAGGCAGCCTGTCTTTGGCGAGCCTTGTTCACTCTGCTGCCAATTATTTTTTACAGTTTGTTCTGACTATAAACTGTCTCTGTATCTGAAAATCCATTTTTCTTTCTGCTTCAAACAGTACACTGACAATACAGATACCTAAATAGATGCAGTTTCTGAACAAGGAAAATGTGGTAGTAAAATGTATTTTCTCACTGCCAGTTTATCCCCACTCTGAAGTGGAGATAACCACCAACAAATCCTCTTCAGCCACACACTCAGCTGGCATTTAAAGTGGCTGGACAGACAGACATCTATTCCTGTGCACAGGTATTATTAAGCAGCTTTGCTTCACTGAAAGCTGATCCAAGCTGTCATACTGACTCCAGTGCACCTTAGGCCTGATACTTGCTCTCATGAGAAGGGCAAGTAAGCAGTGTTAAAAAAGAATTCCTAGAGCCATTTTCTTGTTTATGACTCCAGAGTCTTTCACCTGGCCGTGTGCATTGTACTGGTTTTCTGTCCTCTGCATGGCAGTCATGTATTCCTTCCTTTCAGACAAACTGTTTTGATTTTCTTCCTGTAAGCTATTTGTTTTTAGAATTTCCTTTCCATAGGAAAATTTTGTGGTTTTTAGGTTTACAGTGCTACTTCTAACTGACATCTTCTGAAACGTCAGGATTTTTGACTGCAGAATCAGAATTTGCCCAACCCCACCCTCAAGAGGTGTGAAGATGTTTTTCTGTTGCATTCTGCCTGAAATGCAACAGGAGCGCCTGCACAGCTGATGCCAAGTCTCCAGTGGAGGGCAGTGACCCACTGCTTCTGACAGAACAGCTACTTTATTCCTCTTCAGCTCTTGTCATTGCATATGTGCCAGTGGTGACCTGAGTGTGAGATCCAAGACCACAGAAAATCTCAGAACCTGAAAGAAATGTTCCACTCCTGCTTAAAAGCAGTGTCTATGAGCTATGTGAACAAATCCAGAAGCTTGAAAAGGAAATGCCCTGGCTGCTGTACCTGGCCTTGGGGCTGGGAGTGCCTCTGAATTGCTTTAGAGATACGGCGTTTACCTCTAGTCACCATCCAGCTTCTGAGCAACCTCTTCCCCCTTGACGAGGCAGGGATAATGAACTCACCGTCCTTTGCAATCAAAGCACTCTCCTTGGTCATGGTTGCATCCTCGCTGAGGCCGCACATGTTCTCAGCAAAGACCCTGAAGTAGTACTCGTTGCCTATGACCAGCTCGTTGATGGTGGCGCTGGTGCGGTGGTAGTGCTCGATCACGGTGAACCACTCCTGAAAGGCACAGACACACAGGGTGAGCTCCCCCCAGCACCCTCAGCCTCCCACACATCCACTGCAAGAACCATCAAGCTTCTGGGAGTAGATTCTTTGAAGAGGACACAGCTAACAACAATTAATAATGGAATGAGTGATAATGGCAGAGCTGAAGAGCTCACTGCTGAGCAGTGAAGTCCCAATGGAAAGTGAACCCTACTGAATTGTTACGCTGGCAGCTGGGAGGGTTCATTTTAGCAACTGTAGTATTACAGAGGTTGTGTTGTGTGAGCAAGGCAGGCTCCTCCATTCCTAATCCACACTGCTGACAGAGAAAGTGCAGTTGCAGATAATAAAACTGCATTCCTGTGGGAAAGGCAATAGCATGTGCTGTTCTGCAGTAACATGTGCTCACAAGAGGCCACTGCACTAATCTGCCCTTTCTATCACAGGCAGTGTGTCCATGAGAAATGTAGTTCCATGCTGGTGGTCCTCTGATATCTAAAGGCCGAGATGGGCAAATGGGTTTTAGTGCTTTAGTCTTGCAGCAGTAACGGGACGTGTGAATTCTGTCCTCTTACACAATACCTAAACAATAATCTGAGATGAAAGAGGTTAATACTAAAAATGCAATTAATATAAAGTGCAATATGACCACAGCAACGTTCTTGCTTTTCTTTACTCTGCCCTAAATAGTTTCCTTGCTTTTCTAAAGATGAACTTGTGCTGAGTTCCCTGTACCACAGTTTGCATTTATATTTGGTCAACTTTAAGAGCTAAAGTTCCTTTGGGAAAACAGTTTTTTTGTATAAGACCAGCTGTGCCAGAATTGCAAAATTGATATTGTGGTGAAAGTGACCTGAATAATCCACATCACACTGAACCATAGATGATGTTTTTATTTCTCCTTACCACAGTAGTTTAGAGGGGACATTGTTCTGATCACATACCAGAGACTTACAGTTTCAAGAGAGAGAGAAAAAAATAAATAAAGAAGGATGGGAAGGAAAATAGTGGCATAGGAAGAATGAATTGACCAGACCATGAAGGAGATCAACACATTAATGTGGGGGATAGGATGGGACAGCAAAAAATTTTTTTGGAGAAGGCAGTTCCCAAAATATTGCCCTAGATTTCCAGTGTTTAAATTTGCAGTAAATGTTATATCTGAGAATCTGACTGCTGTCTTTTAAGAATGTGTAAAATTTTTGTTAGTTTAATGAAAATAATAAATGTTTCTGTATTGCACTCTTCATCTGTAAATCTTAGAGTGGTTTCAGAATTACCTATGTAATGTTTTGCCGTGGGTACTAAGGAGTGGCAATGACTTACACAGTGGGACATTGCAGGTGCGAAAACAGCAGAAATGGTACACTTCTGTTCTGCTAGCAGCCTACTGAATTCAGAATTAATATTTTAAGCTTTTCTCTCCTGAGGCAAAGGAAAAATGCAGAATTACTTCTCTCAAATCCACGTATCCTTTCCTTTTCAAGCCCTCCTCTTTGGAATAATTTGAAAATATTTCCATTTCTTGGCTTTAGTTATAGTGAAGAAGAGGTTTTTAGAGTTTTTAGAGAGTCCTTTAGAGATTTTTTGAATGCTGATAAATCAGTGCTTTGTCCACCTACGTAATTTTAAACATGTCAGCTTTTTTGTTTCTAAGAGGGAGAATTCATGAGTACATCCAGCTTTTAAACATCTCCTTATTACTTACCATACTCTTCTTATCTGCTTTTTGAATAGTATACCCAGTAATGGCAGCATTGCCATCATCTTTTGGTGGCTTCCATGATAAATTTACATTCTCTCCCCAGACATCCTCAATAGTTACAACCTCTGGTGGGCCTGGGCGATCTGTAATGAAAATATGACATATTCTACTGTTTGCTTTCTCTGTCTTTTCCCCACACACTACTCTTCCAATTAGTTTGATTTCTCTCTCTTTCTTACAAAAGAAAAAAAAAAAAGACAAAAAAAAAAGACAAAAGAAAGATGTGGTTGCAAAATAAAATTTTCAGTGAAGGACTGTCAGAATTACAATAAATTTAATAGCTGAAGTTGTACTGTCAGTTTTGCCTATTATGTAAAGGAATAGATTGTAAAAACAAAAAGTAAATGTGTTTTCTTGCCTGTCGTTCCTACCTTCCTGTACTTTCAACATTTAGGATTTCTTCCGCACTGTGTTTCTGACAAACTTACTATGAATTTGCTACCATTTCTGTCTAAGAGTACCACTCAACAGGAAAAAATCTTACATCCTGGATAGACAAGAACATGAGGGGCTTAACAGAGAAAAGAAGAGACTGACACATTCCAACAATGCTATGGTGTATGGAGGTTTCCAGAGACACCACAAATTTACAGCCAAGTAGTTGGACGTGGAGAGATATCACCGCCAAGAAAGACGTTAAGATTCCCATTTTCCTGTAGCCTTGGAACAGCTGGATTTATTTCTGTTTCTCCAAACATACCAACAATCTGAATGTCTATTGTGGCTTTGTCCACCAGGTTCTCCACCTCCACTTTCATGTCGTACTCCCCGGAGTGCCCCCGCTCCGCCTTTCGGATGAAGATGATGGTGTCGTTCTCGGTGTTGCGGATGTTGATGTCGTTCTTGTCGATTGGAGAACCATTTTTCTGCCACGATACTTTTGCTCTTGGTTTTCCCTGTGAGGAGCCAGGAAACATTTTTTGTATGATATTTTTGGTGAGAAAAGGGAAGAGAAGGAAACAGGTTTGTTTCTCATTTTTCCCAAACAGGAAGTAAAAACTGTCCTTGAAGGAACAGAATTATTTTTAAAATTATACACCATTTAGAGATACAATCATACCAATTCACCTAAAGTATAACTTTATTTCCATTTTTTGGCTTTTGGTTTTTGGTTTGGTTGTTGTTGTTTTTTTTTTCCCCAGGAGACTGAAAATATTTGCAATTTCTGGCTATATTGGACAATTGTATTTCTGGCTAAATTTGACAAATAATTTCCACTTTTCTGAAAGAAAAGGAAGAAAAAATAGAAAATAGAACCCACAGAAAATACAGAACAAAGTATTTCACTCTCTGGAAATGCTTACATTCTCTACATTGCCAGTGAAAGAAGAAAGTAATAGATTTAACCTCCAATGATCCTAAACTGTCTTGTTCATTGCAAAAGAAGTTGTAATAGCTGTTAGGAAGGCTTGATCGATCTCCTTTGTGTGCTGTTTTTTGTGTGTCTAAGTGCCCAATACAGGTACTTAAAGTAGAATGAATTTCACCTGCTTGTCCATGGGATTTGCCTTCTACAGGCAAACAGTTTGCAGATGCTGTCTGAAAAGGGTAATTTCACACTATTTTGAACACCTTATCTTAGAGAATAATCATAGAATATTCCTTTTATTTCTCAAGAGAAATATATCTTGCAGTGCATTCACTGATCAAGCTTTTATGAGGCTTTTAATAGCCTCTGTGAAGCTGAGTTATGTGCATCCAGTATCTCAAAATGTGCAGACATGAAATAGAAATGAATTCTGCCATAATTCTTTTATTCAGAAGAAGGACCTGCAAGAAGAGAGGCAGGTGCTGTTTAAAAGATATGGGAATGAAAGTCAACAGAATGCTGTGGGAAAACATGCTATGTGTTTTAGAAATAAACAAATTACAGTTGTGATCTTCAGGATTTAACAGTTGCAGTCTGCCTGCTCTTTCCTTCACTTTTCCTCTCTCATGAGAAGGAAGTTATTAAATGCTACTGTTTCACTGTTGATTACCATATTTAACTGCTTCCCTTTGCATTGTGCTATCAATTATCTCACGTGCAATGTCTACTGCGAAGATTTGTAAGTGTCCTTTGGGTGACAGATGACGAATCAGTCTGTCTGAGCAAATTACCCAATTCATTACTTGGCAGAACATCATTTGTTTGGGATGTCAAACCAAAAACTTTCAAGCACCTCTGTACTTCAGAGTGCTTCCACATCTGCTTAAGTTAGCTCACTGGCCAAAGTTACTGAGAAATCAGTTTAAAAGCAGCAGTATTTAAAAAAAAGGGAAAAAAAAAGAAAAAAAAGGGCAAAGAGAATTTCTCTATGCATGTTTTTAGTTCTTACCTGGAAAGGAATAACAAGATTCACAGTTTCTCCAACTCTTCGAGTATAGGTTTGTTTTAAGTGTCTTGGTAGACGAATCTTTGGAGGCTCTGAACAAAAAAGAGTTTATGTTAAGCATTAAACTTCTTTTCTAACTGAGGCAACACTGGTGTGCATCAGTATAAAAAGGAGACAGTGTGGTCTATAACTTCCAGAAGTGCCTAATGAGTGAGGTGTCTTAAATTTCTTGGTCCCCCAGCATTGCATTCAGGACACCATCAGCTTTTATAACACCAAATGCTACAATGGTAGGACTAGGTGAGACACTCAGAGCAACTTAAAAAAAGCACCATCAAGTTCAAGTTCTGTGGAAAAAAAAGCCCTGAAAAACTGAGAAATAAAGGCTCAGAAATGAAACAAAATTATGAAATTTTTTAAAGACAGTTTCATGATTTCTAGCCACCACACAATGGCTTTGTAAGGCCATATCATCAGTTACCAATAACAAGTAAGTATTAGCCTTTAAAAACCCAGGTATTAGTATGGGAACGGGATATTTGTGGGTAAGTGTAGGCAGCAAGATCTTACCTATCACTTCCTTGACTAAAATAGGCTGTGGGTGGTACTTGGGCTCACTTTCACCAGCAGCATTTACAGCTTTTACTCTCACAAGGATTTTGGAGCCAGTTGGAAGGCCATTGATGGTAAACTTCGTTTTGTCTGTCAGCTCTGGGTTAGCCACAATCCATTCATCGGCTGGTTTAGGGAAGTGGGGGAAGGAGGACAAATCCAAAGAATAGAGAATTATAAATACATCGAGAGCATGGATGAGGAAAATTTGAGAACAGTAATAGATTCATTAGATTTTGAGGAATAATTCTATTTTTTTTTCTAATTATGCTGGGACACAATATAGATTCACTTTCAAATGTAGAAAGAATGTTTCAAACTCTAAAGGGTTTCTGCTGATTACATATTTATATATTTATATAGCTTTATAGATTTATACAAATATTACTAGAATATGTCTATAATTTAAGTGTACCAGAGAGAAAACTGGTTAGATTTTTTTAAAATTCAGCTATAATAAAACAAGGGGGACATAGAATATATTTCCAAAAGTACTCATCATTGCTTTAACAGCTTCCTTGGAGAGAAATGGGTTTTGGGTTTTGCAATTAATTTTAACCAATGCTGAGTACCCTTAAAAGTACAACTGAGAAATAAGAGAAACACAGAATATTTACACATTGCAATGAAATGCCATCTCTCCTCATGCCTTTAAAAAAAGGAAGGCTGTGTCAGAATTATTCACATAATTACAGCATTCTTGGATTTTTATTCCTACTCCCAGGCGGTCGCACGGAGTTCGTAGACTGATCATAACAGTAAATTCTTTCAGAAGAGCTTCAATTAAAAACCATAGTTTCTTATCCATCCTGTCCTCCCAGCATAGACTGCCCTAACACCACTGGCACCTGGGCACTGGAGCCACATTTATGAGCTAGGAAGTCAGGATCAATACTTCCCACAAAAGCTAGCACTATAAAGTGGGCACAGAAGACAAGAGAACTGTTATGAACTGGAGAACCCTGCAGACCTAGAGCATAGTGCTGTGTTACATTTTCAGAACTGTGTCTTGCTTTTAGGAATTAAGTTTTCCTTCAAGCTTCTGGCAGAAAAGGATTTCAATCAATGACTGTTTTCCAAGTATCTTCCCCTCCCCTTACACTTATACTACAGAAAATTCTATAGGCTGTTGCCCCTCAAATTCACTATCAGGAATTTATCTTTACTTTTATGAAGAGAGTTTTTCTTTCATTAAAGAAGACTTATGTCCTTTGTGGAATACTGTACCTTCCAGGTTAAAAGGTGGCTCCCCCAATTCCTCAGACTGATCTGTCGATATACCTTGAGAGAATCCATCTTTAAAATTAATCAGAGACACCCACTTTCACACAGATGGAGCATTTTGTCAGTGGTTAGCAATTCCTGTTAGTAAGTATGCAAAGATAGATGCTGGGCTTTACAGATTTAGAGAACCCATATTTAGGGAGACTGCAGTGAGAAAAGAGATGAAAAGAGGACATCTAGATCACAGAACAGTTATATGTGATGCCCACAGGAAAGCTAAAGGATGAAAGAAGAGGAGGATATAAAGTTGTATGAGTTTTTTGGGCTCCAGAATAGCCCTAGAAATATGAAAAGAAAGCAACGAAAGGAACACTTGGAAGAGAGAAATGAAACAAAATGATAATGAGAGAAAGTGTAGAAGGAGAAGAAAACACATCATAGAAGAGATTGAAAATTCAGGGATAAGTTCTGAGTAAGAGAGACACGCAAAAAAGAGGTCTTGGAAAAAACTTTTAGGAAACAGAGGAAGAGAATACATTTAGCTAAAGGTAACATAGATAGAAGATTAAAGAAGAACAGACCCATGGATGATGACAGATATGATGTAAACCCTAAGGATTTATTTCCTGGACAAAGTTATCACTGCCCTGGATTTCCTGTAATCCTGGAGCTGGCTATTTTTGGGATACTAAAAATACTATTCTAGTATCTTTGTATGGTCCTGGATGAGTACACTGGCAAAGATCTCAGCCAACAGAAACTCTCTGAAGTACTTATTTACTGGCTATAAAAACAGATCATCTGCAGGTACAACAGCCTGTTACAAGCAGATAAACATGTTGTCATGGAGAGCACTCAGGCTGTGCTCCCAGGTTCCCTCAAAATGCCCCACAAGAACCAGTCAGCAGCACACTTTACTAGGGACTGACTTCTCCAGTGTCAACAGTATTTGGTCTACTCAACATCTCCACAGCAAGAGGGCCAAAGCTAAATATTGTAAACTAGGCCTGGGGAATTCTCCTTCTCTCTCTCCCTCTCTCTGTATTCTATATTCATGTCATTCACACCAATGCAATGCTGGATCAAGATACTCATGATGAGACTCCAGTTCAGTAACTTGCATGGAGTGGTACATAGTTAAAGACTCCAAGAATCCCACGTTGATCAAGTTATGTGGTTCCCACTAAAGGGAGATAC
Source organism: Pycnonotus jocosus (assembly GCA_013400435.1). Taxonomy (NCBI): domain Eukaryota; kingdom Metazoa; phylum Chordata; class Aves; order Passeriformes; family Pycnonotidae; genus Pycnonotus; species Pycnonotus jocosus. The sequence continues at coordinate 212,997 of VWYP01030142.1, forward strand.
CAGTTTTGCAAAGCCGAACCAATGTTTGTTTTATTCTTCTAAATGATCTTTATATATATATTTATATATAGTCTTCCTATTGTCAGCTTGTGATTTGTCCTAATGATTGCTATGTTAAGGAAGACTCTAAAAAGCCCTCTTGAAAACTACTTCAGTGACAACAATGAAAGAATGGAGAATGTAAATACAGATGAGTTTACAAACAGATAACTTAGAGAAAAAAGCAGCAGAATGAATATAGACAGTCATTAAAAGTATTTTGAAATTAAAAAGAGTTATTAAACATTACAAAAAAATTAGTTTGAGGCAGAACAGGCACCGAAAGGGCTGAGAAAAAAGATATTGCAAGAAAGGAAAAAAAACCCAAAAAAACTGAACAGAGAGAAAAAGATGAATAATCCAATAACATGACTTTTAAAATTGGTATTTTAAAATTGGCATTTTAAAATTGGCATTTTCTATTTATCTTGCTTCTTCCTAAGCATTTTCATAACATATATACATAATGTCAATTGTGTATATATAGATGTATATCCATATACACGAGGTATATATAGATATACATAAACACTCAAAACTATGTAAAATACATTGTACCCATTGTATTTTAACTGAGGTGGGCAGCAGTAAAATGACAGACTTGGCTGCCATTTTGTTGTATCTTCATATGTTTAAAACCTATCTGGAAAAAAAAGTAAAACATTTGTTCCATTTAACAGGTATACAATGTTCTTCTGTCTAACAGCCCTTTAAAAACAGGTTTAGAAGATTCCTTCTCAAAGCCATACTTTGAATTAATCTGTATTTCTCATCCTCTCTTATAATCTAATTTGGATATCACATACTGTAATGTCAAGCATTTTTAACTTTCCCCTGCCATTCTACCCAACGCTAAACAAAGCATAATATAAAGCATAAACTGAAGTCCTCACATTGACAGTCCCCTTTATATTCCCCTTCACCTGGCCTGTGCAGTGGAAACAAAATAAGAACACTGTGTCTTGATGGAAGACTTCATGCTTACTCATTCTGAGCTGTTCCCGCAGCTCCCTCCCAATATACAAGGAAAACCCTTCCTACCATTCCAGCTGTGTCTGCCTTCAGGTACTCTTCTCCAGGTCTCTGAGCTTCTTGCAGTCCTGCTCCTTAAAGATATTCATCTCAATACTACAAGATTCTGAGTGCTCCTGAGAAAAGCCAGTGTGGATCTTCACACCCTCTCCCACTTGCCTGAGAGAGAGCTGAGTGCACTCTGATGCTGTGGCACCTCACCACGTTTATGACCTATTGTTTTCCTGGATTGTCTGAATCTGAAACATGTGACAGCATGAATGACAGGTTCTGTCCTCTACCTTTTGTCTCCAGGCTATGGACTGTGTTTCATTGAAGTAAATGCCTTCATGGATAAAAGGTGTTTGATCACTTGATTTATAGCACAGTTAAGAGCAACAGCAGTGGAGCTGAAGATAACTGTGTCCCCTTCATCCAGATCCATAACATTGCTGCAGCTGATGTTGTTGGTCCACGGAGGCTGCGTATTGCACATACCACTCCAGGCTGTTAGATACTTACCCAGGTGCTGGTGGATTTTACTTTTTGAAAATAGGCTTCATTCGATGCTAGTTCAGAAGAAAATCTGCTGGAAAATACTAAGTTTCTGCTGCTTGACCACCAAAGACTCTTAGTTGTAAAATATAATTTATATTTCCCTGTTCCTTCTTATTTCTTATCTTCTTATCTCAAAAGTTAATTCATCTCCTTATTTTCTTCCTTCAGTTATTATATACTTTTGTCTTAGATGGACATAATTAAAAATCCCCAAAACTGCATGGACATGTCGGAGAAATTGAATATCTAGACATAGACTTTGCATGCCTAGATGACTTCTACGGGAGCTATTGGAGAGGCTGTTCTCAGTGTTGGCAGCCAGCACTTGAAGTAGCTGGTTAGTAATATTTCAACATAGAGATTACCACACTGAGGAACTCCTGTCCCTAAAACCCAGCCAACCTGAAAATATTTTGAGCCACACTTGTGGCAAAATTTATTATTTCCTATGCCTTCATCCACCAAAGAACTCTTTACTGCCCTGACTCTCATTTAGCATCTGAAAAAGGATAGTTGTTAGCATGGTACACAACAACAGATTATATAGCTTTTGATTTGGATTTCAAATCAAGTGCAAGATATGTTGAACCACACAGTCAGTGGGTGGCATCTGGAATACAAACCAGAGGAAGCCTGAACAAAACCCTGCTCCTTGAGGTTTTCTGCCTGATTAGTCTCTGCCTGACAGCCAGAGCCCCTGATACCTGTAGAGAAAAAATGGAGAAAGTCTCATCCACTTTCCCTGTGAGTCAGGCACCCTGGGCATTCCCACTTACTTCCTTCAAAGCAGTATTCCACCACGTAGCCATCCAGCCCTGCTGCCCCAATCTGGTCTGGGGGCCTCCACTTCATTGTCACCGAGGTGTCGGTCACACTGTCCACTGCCAGCAGAGTTGGGGGGCTGGTCACAGCTGAAGCAAGTGGGGAGAAGGCAGAACACTGTGTTACAATTAAAGGTTTACATTTATGGTCCGTGTTCCTCTGGTTTAGTATCACAGGTGACAGGTTATCCTGCCTAGCAGGATGATTTCCCATCATCCCTGGCACACCTTTCCCAATTAAGACCACACTAGAAGAAAGCAGCTACCTCATCCCATATCTGCTCACAGCCTGACCCAGAGATAAATTCCTCCTGCTGAGGAAGAGAAAAGGACAAACAGGTGTGGCTGGTAGAGTAGAGAAGCTGGGAGCAGTGTATTCCAGCTCAGCAGGTATGTTCTGGCAAGAAGGGAGCTGTAACAGCCCCCTCCTTCCTCCTCCTCTGCATTCTGGGGGCACTGTTGATCGGGGGGGGGAACCTTTGCTGATCTACAGAATGAGACATCTTTCTTTTAAGGGACTTGTGATTGTTACAATAGTTTGAAAATCCATTTCGTTATATGGAAAGGCCACTGAGTTAGCCTGTCATTGTGTGAATGACAAAACCTTCTAGCTGTCACACTAATATAAAAATTATATAATTAGGTGACTTTAACAATGTATTAATGGTTATTTTCTAAATGCATCCCTATCTCTGTGCTCTTGGTTACTTACCTAAAGGAACAAAGGACTTGGAAGGCATACTTGGCTTGGACATGCCGATGGCATTGACAGCAAACACACGGACCTCATAAGCAACACCTTCAATCATTTTCTTTGGCTCAAAAGTTGTTTCCTTACACAGTTCAAAATTCAGTCTCATCCACCTGGAGCTCTGTTTCTTTTTCCTCTCAATGAAATATCCTTTTGATCAGAAAAGATTTTATTATAGTAAATGATGGTATAAAGGTCAGTAATAGAGGGTCTATTTTTTGCCTGCCTGACATTTTTTTTGTGTGGATACACTTCAATATCCTCTTCTAGCACAGAGTGATTTAGGGATAACTTTCCCTATTCCAAGGTATCTTATGGTCACCTGTTTTGTTTTCATTGCCATATATGACCTTTTTTTGGACTTAGAAGACTGCTGTGTTTAGATCAGAGTGAAAAGGGCCTGGTTCTACTGACCTCTGGGCCCCTCTGACTTTCATTTTGGTTCAGTGTATTAAAACAGTTTACTCAGCAAATTGTTTCTGAAATTCCTTTTAACATTCAAACTGGCTGATAACAGTTCAAAGTTCTGTTTTATAAGAGGTTGTCTTTCACCCAGGGGGATTGATACTGTGGTAACATAAAAAGTGACAAATCTCAAAGCATTAGAAAAAGAAGTATCTGATAAAGTCAAAGAGTAGGTAGAACATTCTAGCTTCTGGATATTCCCAGTGCCAGTTTCCAAGGCCTGAGTTAAGCTCTGATCCTGTTGCATCCACTATTTAACATTTGCTTCTTTTGTCTATATTAGAGAGTCACCACCAAAAAAAAACCCAAAAAGAAAAGTATGTACCTAAAATGGGTGATCCACCATCATTTGCTGGAGGTTCCCAGGTCATAATACACCAGTCTTCACCCACCTCAGTCACATTTGGTGCCTGAGGAGGATCAGGGACATCTGTTGTAAACAAAATAAATATTATTTAAAAAACCCCTTTCTTCTTTTTGCATAGGTTGAAATTAAAAATGTCAAATAAGGAACAAATCTAAATAGTTTCTTGAGGTGCAACAGGAATTCCTAATGAGGAGGAGAGAGAGAGAAAAAGAAATGTAGTGGATCCTGGCTGGTTAGGAATGGATGAATGCCAAGGTCCTCTGCAGGGTTGAGACACTTGAGAGGCTCTCGAGGGCATGTGCTGAGACAGAGCCCACAGCCACAGGGAGAGTGGAGAACCACAAATGCTAAGGGCAACCTGAGGCAACCAGAGATGTTTGGTTCCTGGCAGCAGTGATAATTAACTCCTACTGAAATCCCATCCAAGCTCCTTCTCCCATCAGTAACACCCCGCCTAAGTACCCTTGCTTCTCAATTCCATGCCTGGCAATGGGGACAAACAGGAAAATGGAAGTTTCCTGAGGCTCTACCATAGTGATAAAAGTCATGGCTCATGAGCACTTTCACATGACTTACCAACCACTTTAATGTTGATTAGAGCTGTGTCCTCTCCAGCTTCATTCTTTAAAGTGATTCTGAAAGGACCCGAATCCTCCCTCTCAGCTGCATCAATGACCAGGCAGCTGCTGTCTGGGTACGATTCTGCCCGAATTCTTCCACTGTCTGTGACCATCTAGGAACCACAGTGAGCAGAGGAAAAAGTCATACTTTCTGGATTTGAGAATCAAAATACTCAAAAAACAAAATTTAAAAGCAGTACAGGTCACTTCAACAGAAACTGTAAGGAAAACCACACCAAACCTCAGAATTTTAGTCACCTAATGATGAAGAAAAATGACAAAATAACTAAAATAAGTAAAATATGGTAACGGTTTACTACTCAGTTGAGCCATTGCATCACAAAGGATGAGGCACTACACTTCTCCTGTGAGCAAGAACACACTTTTGTCAACACCACATATCATTAATTTCATGGAAAAACAGTAGGTGATTCTTCCAAAGTCAGATCAAAAGTAAATCATTCACTTTAAAGGTCAGAGTGGTTGCAATGGTCAGTAGTTTCTCCTCACATTTCAAATGCTGTCACATATTTTGGAGTAGGAGCTCTCCTAGAAGGATTCCCTGTTTGAACAGGACCACAGTGGTGACAGTACAATTATATTTGAAAAATAGCGGTCACACATTTGAGCAGATAGGTCTGACACATGCAGTAGTGTTAACATGTCCCAGCTTCCAGATATCACAACGAAAATTTAAATGTGAAAAGCATCTATTTTGGTATTTACACAGCCAGGGGTTGATCTAAGCAAAAGTTTTGCATTAAGATACCAGATGCAAGACCCCAATTGCCCAGCCTATTGTTTCATTTGAGACTTGAACTCCATTAGAATTTATCATTCATTTTCCAAAACCAAACCTTATCATGGCTTCCTGCCAAAACCTGGAAGCCATTTTGGGCATTGAATGTACAGAAGAAGTGGTAAATTTTCACAGCTTTTCTTCTGCATCCCATATATCCTTCTCCTCTATCATTTTTTCCTTCTTTTTTGAGGAAGGAACATTTTAAAATACAGGCCATTCCCTCCTTATTTTCTGCCATTAAAATCAGTGTCTTCAAAAGGCTAAAGATTATTTTTTGAAGGAAAAGGCTCCTTGTTAAGCTAAAGAAGCATCTGCAATGACAATGTACCTTGTCCCCTCTACTCCAAAAGACTTTTGGAGGTGGTTCACCGGTGATGGGGATCTCAAGTCGTAGTTTGTTTCCTGCCACTACTGTCACAGTGTTATTTTCTCCAAGACCATCCAGGTGAAGTTTAGGAGGATCTGAAAAAGGAGAGAGATTGTCCAAGTTTGACATGCAGCTGCTGCTCTGAGAGTTCAGTGACCTGGAAAAGGTCTGCAACACACAGAAACATGATCTATGTTTTATTTTCTTGGTATTTTTAAACAACTGAATTTTGTTTTGAAGAAAACTTGTGAAGAAAAATCTCTATTTAAAAAAATAGTTGCCTGATAAAAAAAAGAAATCATGACACCATGGACATTTTGGAATAGTAAGACCATATGAAAAAACCCACAACTGTTTCTCTGAGGCAGAATTATGTATTCAAGTAACTTCTCAGCAGGTTTTCATCTAAGTGGCTCTTGAGGATTTCAGTTGTGGGCTTTTTTATGGGACATTTAACCATGCTTCAGCCTTCACTATCCTTACAGTTTAAAAATTTATTAACCTCATTCTTTTCTGAAAACAAAATTATCACTTTTGTTATACACTGTGTGCATCAAGAACAACTGATTAATATCTTCTTGCAACTTTTTTTAACACATTAGAAATATAATAATGGTCATTCCCCTCTAGTACCACTTCTGTTTTCATTCTCCCTAAATCTCACCAATACTTTTTCTAATAGAGATATCCCACATGTCTCAAGTTTAATTAAAAAACATGTTTTCTAAAACTGGTCATTTATATTGCTCTCCTTTTGACTTCCAAGTTGCTGGTTGCAGTTCCAGAGGCTGTGGGAATAGTCAATGCCCTGTTTTACTTTTGTTTGAAGGACTGGGATCACTAACAAACCTTCTGCTTTGCTGAATGAATCAAAGCTGGGAAGAACAATTTTTCCCTCTAGATAGTATTTAATGCTTTTAGTGAGCAGGTAAATACATGCTTCTTCTACTACTCTCTTATCAAACTAAATCACGTTTTGCAATGTTAGCAAGCCAGTTCTTAAAGACAGCAGTGTATATCTGAGAAGTGGGTAGCAGCAGGTGTTTTACACAAACTCTCCATAGTGGTTTAGGTTTAGGAACTGAGCCTCAAGAAGCCTCCCCTAGTAGCTCCCCCAGCACATAAACTATGAGCAGATCCTGAGCACAGGCAAAGGACTCTCCCAGCAGCTCAACTGCACTTTCCCAAAGCAGCAGATTTGTGTCCTCTGGTGGTTGCCTGCTCAGAGGATACAAAGTGGTTGTGATCAGGGGTATTTAAGACTGCTTTTAATTCCCAAAGGTCACAGAAAGATGTTCTATACAGGTCACTGTGCAGAACACTTACCCACAATGTGTACTTTGCATGGAATATTAATGTTGTAGGCATCTGGCACAAACATGTATTCACCCTCATCATCAACAGCAGAAACTGGTATCACAAATCTGTGGATTCTGTAAAACAATTGAAAAAGAAATTAATGTAAATTATTTTTGAAGAGTGCTTGAAGAGATAAGGAAAAAATTGTGAAAAATTTAGGAAATCTGTGTAAGTATGTAATATTAGTGACTAAAAAATGCTTTGCTGGTTGCCTAGAGGTATTTTTGGTGATTAAATACTGTGTGCTTTTTACAAAATTTTATTGAGACAACCACCAAATAATGTGACCAATTTTAATATTGTTTGTTTGAACACAGAACAAGAAAGATACAGGAGTGTAATCTTTTTTCACAAGGGGATTCTGTGCTGCTGCCATTCAATTGCAATTTGGTTGTCCAAGAAAAAATCTGTAGGTGATCCCATAGTGGGAATATTCTGACTTTTGTTGGATCATCTTTGTGAATTAATACAAACAGGAACTATGAGAAAAAGAGGCATAGAAAGAAAAGAGAAAAAGAGCTGTATATTTTTAATAGTGTCTAACAATAATTTTATTTTTCTGTCTAATATCATGTACCGACAGCACCAGTAATGGCAAGAAAAATCATAAGCTTGAACTTAGATGGACTGAGGATTTGATTATTGTCCTCCACAGCCAAAATGCACAAGATTAAAGGAAGCAAGGAGACTTGGCTTTTAAAATGACAGAAATAAATATGTCTTGAGGGACAGAGGTTAGGCTTGTTTAGCAGATAATTTTTAGTGAAGTAACCCACATACTGGCACATCTTCACAGTGTCATTCCACCAAAAGCCAAGTCAATACACAGTAGGCTTACCTTCCTTTGTGATAAAGCTTTACACGGTCACTAGCTTCAATCAGCTGTCCATTTTTGTACCATTTCCCTTCCACATTCTCAGATATCTCACACTTCAAGTGTATTTCCTGTCCCAGCCTCACAGTCTGGTCTTCTAGTGCAAGTGATATCTTCAGTGGTCTCACTTAGGAACACAGAAGCATTAAAGAAAGATGAAGGAGCTCAGTAGCCATGGGGGATAATTTCCAACTTGATATAAAACAGCATGAATTGGTCGTGGTGTCAATTTGTACAAAACAGTCAATATGAATATTACAAATAAAAATGTATATTTGTGCATTTGTACATAATGCAAGATAACTTCAGAGGATGGATCAGATACATTTTGTTTAAAAACACAAACACTTTAAAGAGATACTGCATGAAAAAAGCAGAGAGGGCTACAGAGTCATGTACTTGTGCCTAGGTTTGGCTTTCCTGTGAAAACCTAAAAGGACTGAAGAAAGCAGATACTTCCCTTGAAAATTCACTTTGTTGACCTCTGGTACCTTTGGATGGATCACTTTGTTTTCCATCTTAATGGTGTGACAGGAAGTTAACAAGCAGAACTAGTTCATGGCCTGCTACTGGAAATAGTGTCCAAAGGGAAGTCACTATTCTGGAGATTCACAGCAAAAAAAATTGGTATGGAAGTTTTCTCCTTTTCAAACCCCAGGGAAAGGCAATAAAATTGTTCATTTCTGTTTGCCAGCACACTGTATGAATTCAAGATCAAGGTGGATAATACTCACAGTCAACTGAAAGTTTGGCTTCTGATTGCCCTCCAGTTGTCATTACTGAGTAAGTTGCAGTGTCATTTTTGGCAGCTTCCTCTATGATCAAAGTGTGTTTTTTACCCTCAACCTTAATTCGATACCGAGATTTAGGATCATTGGAAAGTTCTACGCCGTTTCTAAACCTGATGGAAAACAAACAATTTTTATTTTTCCCAAGGAAGTCCTGTGCAAGTAAGACTTCCATCACTGAAGCTCTCAGAGAAGACTTTACGAAGCACTAGAAAAGGTTGAACAAACCCATCCATGAATGTATAAGGGTTTTTTGGTGTTGCTACATTTTTGAATAAAGTTTTATTGAGATTTTCTTAATGATTTTCAGGTTTACTGGTGTAGGAAAATCTGCCCACATTTTTGCCCATGATTAAAAGCTTCTGGGTTTTATTTTCAGGGAAGTTGTTCAAAGCATGTCTTACCATTTCACATTTGCATCGTCCTCAGACACTTCACAGCTCAGTTCTACTCGTTCACCAACATAGGTGCTGGTATCCTCCAGGCCTTTGGTCACCAAAATCGGAGGATCTTTGGACAGAAAAAAATTATAGAATTACAATCTGAGAGGAAAAACCAAGTGAAAGAGGTTTTCTAAATCATGCTGTAGAAGGCAATATAACTTTCAAGTTCTAATATGAGTATCAGTGCAGCCTTTTCTGCCTTAAATGAGAAAAGTTGTTGCTCTTTAGAATACTAGTAGGAAATTCTCTCAGTAGAAGTGATACTTCTTCATATTAATACCTGTTTTGCTTTGGTAATCAACACCATGGGAGCAAAGGAAGTAAAGATATGGCCTCCCATTCATGACTGATTGATAGAGTCTTCCCTCAAATCAGTGCAAATGGAATGAAAACTGGCTTCTAGAAAGCCCGATCTGAGGGCACTTGGACAAAACCAGAGTCCTCAGGTAGCAACTGTGGTGTTAGGGGAAGCCAGTGCTATGACACACAGGTCTCCAAAAGGGCTTAAAATTTTGAAGGGCACCACAGCCCCACTAGATCTCAATGCACAGTATCAAGTCCACTATACCCCCAGTTCAGGGTTTTCACTAAGCTGCTAAATACAGGATGATAAAAAAAAAAAAAAAAAAAAAAAAAAAAAAAAAAAAAAAAGGCCAGGGATCACATAAATACTAAGAGATCCTAACAGCTGCTAACACAAATTCAAAAATATACCAAACCAGATCCTCCCTGTTAATTTCTGTTGCAGCCAAAGAAGCCACATAAATTTAGGACAGGTGAAAGAGCATCAAGCTGACATAGTTACCTCTCACAAACAGCTCTGTGGAGCATTTCTCATCACCAGCTGTTACGTAATAGCGAGCATCGTCTGTCATTGTACAGTTATTGATGAATAAAATTCGCTGGTTACCTTTGTGCTCAAAAATGTATCTGTTTGGACAGGAATGCAGCAAAGACATGTTAGCAAAACTTCTAGACCCCTTTTGTTTCATGTAGAAAGTGCTGTAGGGGTTTTTAGTGGCAAAACCTCTGAGGTTTACACAGTACTGGGAAAATTGTCTTTGGAAGCAATTTCCAAGTTTCAACAGAGTTGTCATAGACTTCTAGAAAAAAAAGAGCTGTGGTATGAGAGTGACAATGAGCTGCTTCTGGCTTGTTCCAAGATCCTAAGTTTGGGTGATATGAAAAGAAGAAATTAAAATTAAAGAAAAAAAAAAAAAAAGCTGGAGTCGAATTATGGCAAATAAAATGGGGTCTGAAACTCTAGAGGAGTAAAGCTGAAAATAACCAGTAAGGGGACACCATCACTCATTCCAACATTTTTGTGAAGTGTAATAATAGCCAAAGTTAAGAAGTTAATATTATTGGTAGGCCAGATGGCACAAGATATCAGTAATAGGATATGGGGTTTTGGTAATGGGATATGGAGCCTTTCACCTTTATGTCACCAATTTAGATCTGTTCCACGTTTGAAATGACCAAAGCTCGTTAGCATCTGACAGCTGCTTCAGCAGCCTGGTAGAAATGCACTGGAGCACTCAATCCAGCCCCTCCTGCTGGAGAGCAATCCATAGAGCTGCCTGCAAAATACCCCTGAATTGCTAATGCCAGACATAGGGGCTAAAGACAATGTAATCTATTATCCATTTTTTTTGTCAATCAGGAATTTTAACCAAAATCCTGTATTAATTTCAACAGAATGAAAGAAATCTATCTCATTACTGTAAGAGGGTTTTTGTTAATGACTTTTTTTAAAAAAAAACCAAAACTGGTCAGAGGAAACATTGTCTAGGACTTTGTGCTGCTGAGAAACATTTGAAGAACAATACATTGTTATGCATATCTTCCCCAGGTATATCTGACTGTGAAATGGGGTTTTCTGCACCAGCTTGTAGGAGCTGGTTGTGCCCACAAAAAGAACTGGGCTCAACTTCCAGGCATTGCTCTACATGTACTCAAGTGTCTGCACCTGCACTTATTCCAGGAAGAGCCAGAGAATAAACCAATATGCAGGTGGTACAGGTGAAGAAGCTTGGGTACACTAGACCAGTTGCTCATAATTGATGGTGCAGGTTGTTGACTCCAGTGTGTTAGAGTTAACAGGGTAGTGGAAGCTGAGACAAACCTCACACCCTTTTTCTTGGCTGGTTTATGAGCCAGGTGGGTGTGATGTCAACATCTCTGCTCTTACCACACAACTACTGTAAAAAGATTTGTCTACCTCCAGACACGGGACCAAGGACAAGTGATTTATTTACTCCCAGTGCTTACTGATCTTTAAAAAACTACTGAATAGGAAATTGTGCCACTTTTTTTGAGGATGTTGAAGACTTCTGTCTTGAGACAAAGGAGAGAATCTATATTACATTTAGTCTACAGTGGACTTTTCTGGGTCCTGAGCAATGTATCATCATTTGCATACTCTTTACATCTAATGAAATTCAGAATTAAAATTAGTGCAACATGAGCAAAGACAGATCTATGAAACACACTTGTCAAGGGAGTAAATGTGTATTCATTTTATTGCTTACATATGCTAAGATCACTTACTTTGCACTTGGTCGTATTTCTTGGCCATTTTTATACCACTTGAGTTCCACTGTTGGATCTGCTAGCTCCACCATGAACCTTACTTTACCTCCTTTGTCCACCTGGTATGCAGGATCAAGGCCTTTGGCAAAAGCTGTTGTGGAAGTAAAGTGTTATTACAAAGTAAAATCAGAAAACAAAGATATGGATGCTGAAATGACATTGCACAAATCTCATCAAAGCTGCCAGAAAATATGCACACAAAGTTATGCATATTTTCTCACACTGGTCTGCATGGAATCATCTAGAAACATTAGAATAAGCACAAAATTGTGCAGATCTGTTTATCCTGATGAAGTTCAAGCTGGTATCTGTTCCAGACTTTGCAGTGTGACTGTATTCCAAATAGAATAGGGTAGATGCAAAATGAAATATATAAATAAAAATTAATGTGTAGTACCATAATATATGTTGTGAGGTGAGGTAATGAATGAGGAGAGAGGGTCTATCAGGCAGCTGGATTACAGCTGGATTTGTGGAGGACTTCACCTACAAAAAAGGGAAACCAGTGGCACAGCAAATGTATACACTGCATCCAGTTCTGAAATGCTGTCCAGGAACAAGCAGATGCCACAATAGTATAAAGGGCAGCGTGTTGTATTTATATGTGTGTGCAAACATATTCTGTGGCATATACATTTATTTTATGTACACATCTATATATATATATTTCTGCATATAATTACATCTCTCATACTATTCAGTAGGGTAGGTGGGGAAAGACAGGCCTGAATGTCCTTACCCAGTGCAGGGTGGAGGGTCTGTAGCATAGCTGGGATTTCTGAGCAATGGAGATTAAGTGCAAAACAAGATCATGAAGAACAAACACGGCATGTGTTTGGAGTGATCTCTGTTTAGAGCAGAAGATACTGATGGTAACACAAGGTCTAATTTCTGTACTGTTTATTATGTAACACCTTTCCACACACCTGGGGGACATTGTTCCAGATGGAACCAGTGTTTGTCTGAGAGGGCGGGATGCTTTAGGTAAGCACTGAGTTGGATTAGATGTTTACATTTCCACCATGGACCAAAGCTGCCTTCTGATCAAGCCCTTGCAGGAATGAGCTGTAGTGTGAAAGTTCCCTTGTGCAGAAGTGAAGCATATTTGGGTTTTTAAGGTGAACAGTTGCATGTGACTGACGAGCAGGGGAACATTCTGGCACATCCCTACCTGCACTCTTCTTCACTTCCCTGCGCATGCGCTTCAGGCGCTTTAGCATCCCCCTGAGGTCGGTGATGCCGTACTGGAAAGCAATCTTCTCGTACTCGCTGGGATTTGCATTCTTCAGGAGATCCCACACATCCACCTCAGGCTCTTCCTCTTGCTGTTTAACCTCCCTGACGTTAGCGAAATAAAATTAGGGGAGAGGAGTTAGTGAGGCTTTATCACGCTGTAAAAAGTGGGTGAAGCTGAATCTATGGTGAGGCTAGAAGTGCTTTGACCAAAATTTGACGGCTGCCATCATATTCTTTTTATCTCGCCCAGTATTAGTAGAGTAGCTTAGAATGACATCCACACCTTACTTTGCACTTCTTCAAGGCAGAATTTGAATGCAAGTTTTAATTTTTCCTTTTCTGATACAATCAGTTATGAGAATTTTTATATTGTGGCGATGCTTAAAAAATATACAGGTTGAAAATGTAATAGCATACAGGCTAATCCCACTTAAATCAGTTTTATCTGCTACAACTTGAGTGGAATCAATCACAATTTATGATGGCACCGCTGAATCTAATCTGTACATTTCAAAACTAAATAAAAATGTTTTCAAACCCTCAGTCCTTGTAACTGCTACTGGGGGTGACTAATGACAGGACATTGAAATACAGGGAAATCTGTGGGGTTTTTATAGTTACACCAGTGCTTCTCAGCATTTCTTAAAGTTGTCAAATGAAAAGGAATTGGGTATTTCCACACCAGCTTGAAGGATGGATCTGTTCACTTCCATGTGTATCTCAGTCTTAAGAGCAGGAAATGTTTTCAGAGGTCTGTGTGAGGTATCACCTTTACACAGAAGTTTCAAAACTGTATTTACTATCTGCAACTCCAGACTAAGACAACCAATAAAGAGAAGTATAATTATTTTCACAATGGCAGCTATTAAATAATAGAACAATGGAAGCATCCTAAACAAAATGATAATTTTTCAGATTGACCATTTAGCTCAAAATGTGAGCTGCTAGAACAATATTGGAATTGAAGAAGAAATATAGATTTTTCTTCCTGTAAATCATTTGGATCAGACCAGAATGATTCTGATTTGATCTATTTTATCTAATAAAATCAGTACTTCTGAGAAATAAAAAAAATAACAAGCTTTGCAGCAGGGCACTATTGGCGCTGAGCTTTATGGAGTCTAAGAGAGGATTTTCTTTTACATGTACAGAAATAGCACTAAAGATCCCTGAGAATTTCTGCATGGTTGGATGAGGAACCATGGAAACCACTTTGCTGTTTAGTCCATGACATTTATTAATTTTCATAATATGTCTATTATTTTAAAAAGTAAGAGAGGTTCTCCCTGAGTAATCTTTCAAATACAATAATTCTGAGGCAGCAATGTTTAGCTAGACTATCTCAGATACGTAATTTTATATTTTGTTCCTTTTATCCGTGCTCATTCTTTCTGGAGGGTGACAGTACAGTGAATGCTGCCATTTCAGTGAGATTCTTTCTGCGTGGGGGCAGATGGAGATCAGCCCTCAAACGCCTGTGAAAGCTGAGAGCCCCCATGGGGCAGCACTGTCCTCTCCCAGGAGTGGCTGCTCACCAGGATCTGCCCATGCCAAGGAGATGTGCACTCTGTGGGAAGCAAAAAAAAGCTCCCCTTTAAATCAGGCAGCGGTTGAGAATGAGCATCCTGATCTTCAACCAGACTGAAGGAATCAATTTCAAGCTTGTTCTCCTTTTGCATAACTGGAGAAAAATTTTTGATGCTTAGAGCAAGCCAGCTTTGTTCTGAGACCTCAGTAGTTTGAGCTGAGGCCAGGGGCCAAACAGAGCATGGTATTTCCTAAGCAGACTGACCTCGACATGAAATCACTTTCAGACTTCTTTCCTAAATATCTGCATTTTGTTGCAAGACATTAAATAAAAAAAAACCCACCCCAAAAACCACAAAAAAACCCCAAATAGTAACAAAAAAACCCCAAGCAACCAAAAAAACTCCCCCAAAAACTGAAAAAAAACCCCTGAAAAACACAACCAACAAAAAATAACCCAAAAAACCAAACCAAGGACTTAAATATTTGAGCAGTTTTAAATCTTGTGCCTTTTGGAATTTCATGCTGCTACTGATCCATTGCATTGACAAAGCATTCATGATGTGGCTTACTGAGATAAGGGTTGGTACATCTGCCTGCCAACCAGCAGAAAATTAGGAAATAGACAGTATATTGATCTTATGCATTAAGGTTTGGGGTTTTTTTTTAAAAAAACACGTTTCAAGTAGTATGAACCAAAAGGGAAAAGTTGTAGGTCTTTTCTTGGTCATACAACCATAAAAAAAAAGAGAAAGAATGCACCTCCAATATCGTCTGTTGTAAAAATTGAAATGAAGCCATGGATTTGTCTTCGTAATAATGGATGTTAATATCCACACACATGGATATTAATATCCGTACTTTGGCTTAATTAACAATTTTATTCAATTAAGCTCAGAAATATGAGGTTGCATTTCATGGCCTGAAGCAAGGTGAACCAATTTGACCAAAGTCAAATTATGGTGTCTATAAACTAAGTATTTGCTTTATCCATTAAACACACAATAGGTATATCATGTTTGTACGGCTGTACAGTATTTATCTTACAAATCTTAAGAAGTGATTGTTAGTAAAGTGATAATGTCTCTTAAATCACATTTATCTTTCCACAACAACACCAAGAACTCTCACATGCAACTCTGATGTTACTACTGAAATACCACACAGGTGGTCATGAAAACTGTCATGGTGAGTTTTATTAGTAGGATAAAAAGACAAACTAAAGGTCCTAATGAGGGATGAGAAGATTGAAAAACCAAACACCTGGTAATTGGAATTTGTCCAGGTAATTCTTATTTCCTTTCAGCTTCAGCTTTTCCTGTGTGCTTTAGTTGCTTAAATGCTATCCTCACCCTCATACACAATGAGCCATTGTGACCTTTTAATGTAATTAATACTACAGATTTTCTTTTTTCAGTGTAAGTGGTAGATGAGATAAAAGATGTAATTTCTTTTCCAGTTCTCTGTGATCAGGTGCCATTGATTTCCATGGCATATAAAATTTCTCTGCTTGATTTTAAAAGATAATGAATTAACTATCTTGTCTTAATGTGATGAATGACTAAACTGGGTTTGAGATCTGAGATAACTAGAGATATAACTATCATAACACCAGATTTTCAAGGCAAATCAAAGAAACACGTACTTCAGTTTTTCTCCATCAAAACATTTGAATTAAATTAAACATGATTGAGCATTTGTGTGGACATATTAAAAAAATTCTACAAAGAATTATACCAATATCTATGACTTGAAAACATGATATATTCATGATGTTTTCATATCAGGATGCTTATAAAATCAAGTGAAGATGTACCCACAGAGATAAATTTAACCTTTGCAGTTTTTTTACTGTTGCACCAGACTCAATTTTCTGTACTGCTCATCCCTGTGTAGGAAAATTTCCCCCTCTGCCTTCCATGCAAACACAAAAGAAATAGCAAGTGAACTAAATGTTATTGGCTTCTTTAGGCTGAGGCTTACTTTTTTTCCCAGCACACTCAAACCTGAGGGTTTTTTTCTGCACAATTAGAGGTAAAAATAACTGAACATTTGCATATTATACTATGAGAAAAATAATAATAGTTAGAAACATTTAAAAGTGGAAAGGTCACGAAATTCTTAAGGAGTTATTAATGCTACCCCTGACTGTTTCTGTGTGCCTAAGGGTTTGCAATCCACACCTGCTCACTGCATCACTTGGTTCTCACCTACGTTTCAGGAGACCACTAAAGTCAAGTTCTCCTGCATCCTCTTGTCCTTCACCGCTGTTATTAACAAAAAAAAGATCAAATCTTTGTTTAATACAGGAAGACTTAGCACACATTGCAAATGCTCTACACTTCTCATACACTCAACACTGTCCAGACACACAAATAATTGTATAAAATCAACACAAACTTGTATGCTTTTTCACACAGATTTTGTTTCTCTAGGCACTTGTGAAAAATAACACAAAGGTTTGTATTGCTGCTTCTTATACGTTGATGGCAAATTTTTGTAACTGAGTACATAAATTTGCCTAGTTTTGTGTTACATTTCAGTAACACAAACAAGTGGGAGCTAGACAGCACAATCAGCTTTGTTTTTCATTTCTGTAGTGGACAAAACAAAGGGCTGGTGCTGATCTCTTGCTGTGAATACAAAACAAAGATTTGCATTGCTGGGTGATGCTTTCAACAATGCATTGCACTGTCAAACACTGATTGAAAAGTACTTAACCTTTAAGATTTAACCTTCCTCCTTTCTCTAAATGAAGGTAGAAAACATTTATAAAAAAGAAAAAAACAGTACATTGTCCATTTTTATAGATAGAATCACAGTCCTATAAGGGTGCATTTCTTTCCTTGATGTGATCTTTAGCAGAATTACCTTATCATAGAGCACATATAGATAAAAGAAATTCCCTAAATATTTGTAAAAAGGGGAAAATAGTGCAAATTTTAACTGAAATGAAACCAAGGTTTAATCAAGATTTTGCATGCTCAATATTACTTAGAAAATCAGAAAATAGTGAGATAGCTTCATCTGCTTGGGCAGAGTATTTATTGCATTTTTAAAAATGTGCTAAACAAGGAAATGCACCTTGAACGTAATATCTTTTGTATTTATCTTTAAATTAAAGCCCTCTAAATAAAAGCAGTTATTTCTGAGTTACAACTTTACTTGTAAATTAACAAACTGCATTCATTATCAGTTTGTAAATTATTTTCATTTGATTTTTTTTATATATTTCATCACAAAAAGAACACATCTATACTGGTTAGAATTGCTACTTTATCAGAAAGGTTACAAGCCTTAAGACATAATGCTTTATCTTACATTTTCTGTACTACACTATTTCTTGTTTTTCCTTACTGATGGTATTTACTGTTTACTGTAAGGTAACAAAGCCAGATCCTGTCTTCTTGAAACCAATGCGAATTTTCTCTCAGTCTTTAATCAGTGTAGAATTGGGACCAGTAAATTTCTTATTGTGGCTGACAGTTTTCAGGAAACACGCAGTAGAATATTTGAGTGAATGAAAAATACATTTTTAAAGAAACATTTCTCCAAAGAAACATATATTTAATTGACTTAAATACTCAATCTTCCTTTAAATTAATGACACATGTAATTTCACAGTAGGGGCATTTAATATCATATATAGTATCTATGTGCTGTAACTATTTCATTCTACCCACCACCAATTACTTTAAATCCCACTTCTTTAGTCTTTCACGAGTTCTGTGCATGCTACCAGTATCCATTACTGAGGAGCTTGATAGGATCACTAAAGTTACCTTCTTTTGAAAGCAGATCTGATGTCAATGGATGGAGCAGCTTGGGAAGATTCTATGAAATAATGGTAATACAGGAATTAAAAACATAATTTGAATCATTTATGTAATCAGTGTGATTTGGAATATGAAATTTGTTCAGTTTCCTGATAAGTGGCTGTCATTTGTGCTTCCCCTTTGGCATTATGTTCTGATCTCTGCAAAGATGCTCAGTGCTAAGTGTAGAATTTCTCTAAAGTATTTTCTACAGTTCTGCATAGGAGATCTGTTTCTCTGATGTTTCTCTCCATTTTCCTTCCTGCTTTATTCACAGGCTCTGGACTTTTTGTCTTCTCACTTCCTATGCTTTCTTCCCTGGTGGCATCTTGCACTCTCAGCATCAGAGGAAGGAGACAGAAACAGTCTCTTCTACAACTACAGACTTCTGTTGATTCTCAGGGCAAGTGAATTACCCTTGTGTGAATCATCCCTTTGGGACAGCCTGAATCAGATTAAATGGTTCTGATCCACAGTGAATGGATGGAGCCAGGCTGGCCCCTGCCTTGCTGACCTCTAACCACACACACAAAGCCCTGGGTTTTGTGTGCCAGAGCCTGATTTGAGTTCAATACTGGTTTTACCTGCCAGCTTTTCTAATTTTTGGATAAATGTCTCACATGGTATCTATCCTAGTGTTCATTTAGACAATAAATTACAGACACAAGGAAATTCCCTGAGCTTTGTGCTAAAAACATTCACTTTAATTATTATTTCATTTAAAGGGTCTGAACAAAATGAAGTGTCATTTCACATTAAAAAAAAAAAAAGAAAGAAAGAAAGAAAAGAAAGAAATCCTTATAAATCTTTACATATACAAATGGAACCTTACCAGTGACCTCAAGATCAAAAGAGCAGCTATCAAATTTGTCCTTGTAAGATACTTCACAGCGATAGTTCCCTGCATAGTTTTCCTTAGCTTTGATGATCTGCATCTCAAATGTATGAATCTAAAAAGCAAGCATAGCTGTTTGTTACTGAGGAAGATGCATTTGCAAAAAGCAGAAGTTAAAACATGAGTCTTTCAGAAATGCACCAGAAACATGGAATAACTCAAATAAAGGGCTCTGAAAAGAAACTGGAACCCAGAAATAGCATCGGAAAACTTTGATTTCCCCACCATTCCTTGTCCTGCACTAGGAAAGCAGAAAATCTGCTTCTGTAAGGGTCAGAGATCACCACTGAAATCTGTGTGGGGAAGCCAGGGTTAGACTACACTGCTCTGGAACTTCTACCTGTTGTCTTAAACTGATCTTTAAGCTCTCTTTGGATGTTTGCCCCCACAAGAAGGTAAAGACATACCTTAGTGTGACGCTCGAAGGACTCCTTCAGCTGCAGGTGCTTCCCCGCTTTACTGGCCAGATCCATCCATTTTCCTTTAAACCACTTAACATTTGGCTTTCGGAGAAGATCTTTGGCTTCTACTTTGGCTATAAATGTAATATTCCCACCTTTCAGAAAGAGAAAAGAATAATGCAGCTGTTGAGGAACATGTGGTTGGTCAGTTGCATCTCTACAAGTTTGTTTCACTTCTGTTCCATTCAGCCTCCATGTGTTCTACCACAACATTAAGAGTCAGATGGAGTCACATAGACTATGAAAGTACTGCAGTGGTGCAGAGGTTAATGATTTTGGGTCTGGAAGCTTTCTGCTGCTAGCCTGCATAAGATCTTCTTGATAACAGTACAGCCAACAGTATCATAATAACCAGCTTTCTTCTCTAAAAACTCTACCTCTTACCATTATGCTCAGTAAATTATAAGATTTTGAGCTTGTCTTGAATTAAGTAGCTGGGGTTTGCATCTCTCCATACAGTCCTTTTGCCTTCAGAGTAGAGTTCGCATCCAGCTAAAACCAGAGGCAGTCCTTGCAGCTGAAGGCAGAGCCTGAGTGCCACAGAGTCTGCATACACCATTCCCAGCTCAGCCTCTGAGTGGCTTTTGATTTGTTCCTCGGCACTTACCAACACTCACTGTCCCACTCTGAGGTTTCTCTATGAATAAAGTGGATCTTTGGGAGTCGTCATGTTTTTCTGACTCTTCTGGAGCTCCTTCTCCAAGAGACCATACTGGGATGCAGAGAGAAGGGGAAATATCAGTCATCTGAGGGTGTTTTACTCCCTCCAAAGTACACTTACCTGAGCTTCCTAAACTCTCTAGCCCTAGCACCTTTCTCTTCAGATGTCCTGAAAGACATGTAAGCTTTTGTTCACACTGACATCCATTGCTTGGCTGTCACATTGTGTATAGTTCCTGCAAGAGCACTACCTCTGTGGTGACAGAAAATGAAACTGTCAGGGAGGAAGAGAGGGGAACCTGATCAGCCAGGACAGGCACTGAGCAACTTGAATGACACCAGCATTCAACCATGAGTGCTTTACAGAGGCAATGCACAAAGGTCAGCTGTTTGTTTTCCAGAAGAGATGGAGGTTCTGAAAACACAAACAGCTAGAAGCACAAAAATCCTCACATTTGGTACACATTTTCAGTGAATCTCTCTCAACCCAAACTAAGTCCATTGTACAAGCTGGTTCTTCCTCTATGTCTGCAAAGTAGGGCAGGATTGAAACTCACTTCTGAACTTCCTTCTTTTCTGCCATGATAGAAGCAGAGAATTTGGGGATTGGTCATGTCCTGCCATGTGAATTTTATGTGATATTTTATGGGAAAGTAGTTTGTCAGATGGAAATGATTGTGCCACATGCTCAGACACAGCAGCTTCTCTTCTGGAAACTGGGACTTTGGAACTCAAAAGGAGCAGCAGTACTGAGAGAAGCAGCAGATGAGTGTTCTTCTCAGGGCAGAGCACTGTGCCAGGATAGCTATGAGTTTCTGGTCTTTCTGTTTATCTGGACAGCCTGGGCTTTGTGCCATGCCATTACATCTTGGGTAAAACCATGGTACAAACTGACTCCTGGCAGAAAGTGCAAGGGGAGCAAGGCAGTGAATGCCTGTCTCTTTTCTGCTCACTTTCTGCAGAGAGGCAAAGCATGTGTCTCATATTCCAACCTGCAGTCCAAATGCCACCTCTCCATTTTTTGAGGAGTTATAGCCAAAACAGAGAGGATATTAATTAAAGTTGGAGGTCAGAATAGTCTCTCTGATATGAAGGCAACCTTTTCAACTCATGAAAATTTTGACCACTCACAAATGCAACACAGCTCATGACAACGTGAAAACACAAAAAAATTGGTTTTATTATCCTAAAGTCTACTATGAATTTTAAAAAGGTATCAAAATGCTAGATAGCTTTGCTATAAAACCTTTGTGTTTCAGTCAATTGTGGGTGGTGTGCCTAGCACCTCTGTATTTGCCTGCTTGTACAATATTTCTCACAGGTAAAGACATTCATGTATATACACACATGTATGTACACATATATACACACATACATGAAATGATTTACACAGACATAAATGAAGGCATATATATATAGATACATATCTATATATACTCTCTATAATCTAAATGTTTAGATTATACTACTATAACATGGTAATATATGGAAACAAAATGAGAACAAGTGAAGGTTATTGATGAGAAGAGGATGAAGTGATGACAGTACGGGATCTGGTCACGTGCAGTAACAAACCTAGCATGCCATGAGGTGAAATGGAAAAAGGATATTAATAAATGGAAAAAAGCTTACACAGAGTCATTAATTTGGTACCACATAAAAGAACACCTAAATATTATCGTCACTTTTAGATATTAACATTTTCCTATTCATTAAACAAACAGAAGGGGAGGTGGGTTTGACGCGGGCTGGCATAGGCGGCTATGCCAGGTCCATAACCATGGTTGAAGTACCAGCTGCTCATTTTGTTCCAGAGGCTGCAAATCCTGAAATCATGAGAGTGGGTGCAATGTGCGTTACCTGCCAGAGTAGGAAGAAAGAGGTTATGATGGTTGTGCTGTTTTCCCCACCGTCCTTTGAGGTGTGAGAAGCAGCCATTCTCCTACAGGCTTCTGGGACCTGTGTGTGGGATTTGGGTGAGGCTGAATGAAGGAATGGAATTCCTGTAGGCTGAGGAGGAATGGAACAGCTATGTATCTATCTATACAGAAACAGATATAGATAGATAGGTATGTATGTATGTGTCAAGTACTGCTATACATGTCCTGCTCTGTGCAGCACACCCTTCTCTCACTCCTAGTTTGGCTGCTAGAAAACCTATTTGCCCTGGTATTTTGAAGCATTTCAACAGCTATATTTTGCTATTGTCTAAACAACAAAAATAAAGTATTATCTTTTAAAAATAAAGTCTAAACAGTATTTTTATTATGTAATTTTGAGAGTGTTTCTTCATGTTTCTCAGGAGATCTCACCTGAATCTTTTCTTTCCGCTGGCTTAGACATCCCATC
This sequence comes from Pycnonotus jocosus, assembly GCA_013400435.1. Classification (NCBI taxonomy): domain Eukaryota; kingdom Metazoa; phylum Chordata; class Aves; order Passeriformes; family Pycnonotidae; genus Pycnonotus; species Pycnonotus jocosus. The sequence continues at coordinate 235,797 of VWYP01030142.1, forward strand.
TGAAAGGGAAGAGCAATTTAGATGACACCAGCTCAGAGATCACAGCTTATCTGACCTCAGATCACTGGGATTTTAAGAACATTGATTCTTCATACAAGAAGATTAGACTAAATATTTGGGACCATATCCATGAGAACTACTTGAATACCAGAAAAAAGTGAACAGCTAAGAAAAGCCCCCAGAAACCTTCCCCACTTTTCTCTAGAAAATCTAATGTAGTTTAGTTCTGTTCAAGAGTTTCTCTAGAAAGGTTACATGAGGTGGATGTTTTTTCCATAATTTGTGGAGTTCCAGGTATCAGATGAATTTCTGTTCCTCAGTATTTGTCTGAGGGACAGTATTTTGATTATTTAAACAGCATGCTTATTTATCTGGAGTTGCTTTTGGATCTACTAACCAATATTTTACCTTCCACTGGGAGATCTACTAAAGACCTCAAGACAGGACTGGAAACAGACTTAACTGATATAAGGGTCTTCTACTTCTGAACAGAGATTAATAAAATATAGGGCACTTTAAATTTTTTTCTAAGTTGTATGTTTTGAATTCAATCTGCTGGCTTGGACTCTTTCTTCATTAATATTCAAGAAAAAAATACATACATACATACACACTCAAAGCACTATCACAGTCCTAACCTGCTGGTGGAGTACTAACTGAGGTGTCATCTTCATCTGTGAAAAGAAATACAAATGAAAAAGCACATGAAGAAACTGAAAGCACAGGTGATCATCTGCTTTAAAACAACTACATGAAAATGTAAAACCTGCAAAAGAAAGGGAAATAAATTGCAATATTCAGGAACACTCACAATGGAAGCTTCAAACTGATGAGGAAAGCTTTGCATAATTCAGTAGCTGAAATGGTAAACCTTGATGTTTCAAGCAAATAAAGAAATGAGATGTGGACTGTGATCTATGATTAAATCATGAGTTTATATGAGAGCTGCGAAGTGATTCTGTTTGTTAGAGATGTAATCCACAGTAATTACAATAAAAAAGACACAATGAAATGAAGGAGAATCACATATCTAACCTGAGGAAGATGTCATTTCTCTGATGACCACGTCTGCAATTAAAATGTGCACCACATATGCATTCAGCATTATTAAATCAAGATATGAAAAAGTCAAAACTAGTCCCCTCTATTTATACTTTGTAATTTCTATACTATAGTATTAATTTAAAGAGCAAGGAATATACAACTCAGTTTTTCCTCACATCATGAGAATAATTTTAAATAAGGATAGAACTAGAATCCATGCTGGATTTTCCTTTTGATCACACTAAAAGCTGACTGTCTGGAGGTATTAAATCACTACAAGCAATTGTTACCCAGGTATTTTAAAATAGTTGAACATATAAAATACATTGAGCCTTATATTTATATAAATCAATAGCCTGAGAAAAACATGGAACTGGCATTAAATGGAAATACTGTAATCATGATTGTTAGAAAACCAGAATAAGGTAAAGACCATCTTTTCAAAAGTCTCTCTGAATTTTAGATGTTGACTAGAAACCTCAGAGATCAGCTTTGATAAAAATAAGCTAAAAGTCTTAGTGTCTTAAAAGCCTAATGGTAAAAAAGAAAGAAAATAACCAATGTATCCTTTGAAACACAAAAAGAAACGAGATATCTTTAGGATGTAATACATAAGTAATATGAAGATAACATGTTTTTATACAGTATCAGAAAATAAGCTGTAGAGCATTTCAAAATGGAGAACAGAGTTATAAAAGAACAACTTTGGAAAAATATTAACCCACATCTCTAAAGATACTTTTTTGGGGGGTTGGATTTTTTAATATCTTCTATTTGTGTTAGCATAATCAAATATTAAATCTGAAGTTATATTTTGATTTTGACCTTAAATTTATAATTTATCTATACTTTTTCAAGGAAAAATGTAATAACTATGACAAAAGGACATATGAAATATAGTTGCATTTTCATAAACACTGGCAATATTGAATTTTTTGGGTTTGTTTAAGCACTGAAGGCTAACTAAAACTCTGTTAATAGAATTTATCTACTATGCCATAATGTTTTACTCATTCCTTTTTAATGTTTCATCAAATTTCATTTTAAAGATCTCTTGGGAGAAGGATGAGAGTTGTAAAAGGTATGCCTACACATGAAGAATTAATATGTTATTTTGCAAATATCTTTTCTTATTCATAGAAAAAAAAAAAAGAAAAAAAAATACTAATGGAAGAGTTCTCATGACCTGCATCATTCAATGCCATAAGCAGATGTTGGAAATGTTGATTTTCAGTAAAAGCACAGTAATGATTAAGTCGTATCAGACATTTTAACATACTGCATTAGCAACTAAATGGATGCAAGGCTATGTACTTCCACTGCAAATATTTCTCCATTTTTCATGAAAGCATTAAGTGTACTTTCAGCTCTTTTTGTCAATGATGTCACCATTGTGATTGATGATGACTCAAAGTGCCATTTGGCTGAAAAAAGAAAATTAAGACCAGCTTAAAATATTTGATATGATACATCCTACATGATGATGTATGATAATCAAGTTATGGAAGGACCACTCAGATTTTTCTTTCATTTAATAATTTGAAATAAAAAATCCAAAAAGAAGTTATTAGTTTTGCAGGAGGATTGCTAGGGTTTCTCCAGGGTAATCTATCATTTTTCAAGCAAAATGTTAACATCAAAGACAAACTAAGGAAACAAACAAACATGTCAGAAATATCAAGATGAAATCCCAATTAAATGTTTTAGAAATGGAAAAAGTATGAAAATAGTACATGCTGGAGGAATTGTTTTGATAAATGGGTACCTATCAATCCATCACTCCTTCTATCTCAGGCTTCTAGGACAAAATGGACTGATTATTGGTTCAGCAGCTATAGACAATTCAGTTTCTGTGATGAATGATGGTTTATGCTAGCAATAAACTCTATGTGAAGATAACAAAAATACCAGATCTGTCAGCAGAACTATGATAATTAATTCACTGCCCTTGTCTTCTGCAAGCAAACTTTTAATGGAATATATTTTTCAATCTGTTGCATGACAAGAGTTTGGTATGGGGAAATCAATTGATTCATTTGACAAGAATGAAGATGAATACAAGCTGATAAGATTAATTACTCCATAGAAATCTTTATTCTTTGTCTGGGGCACACTCTCATTAACATATAGGGTATTTATGTTTCTTTTTCTTGTTTCTAAATGATAACATTAACTGTGGAGCAGACTCAGCTGCATCAGGAATGGATGCAGATTTAGCTGCATCCTTGTTGGATGAAAGAATTCTCCATATGTCCACCAAAGGTAACCTAAACACACTTGGTGTAACCTTAACATTAAAATTTCTGACTGCTGGCACAGCAAACATAGAAAAATCTGTCCAAGAAAATGTAATTACTGATTTATATATGAGCTGCTGGTATCAAGAATTTTACACCTACTTTCCCCTGATCTGAAACATCCCACACAAAATGGAAGCTGCTATTCTGCCATCAGCTGCATTGTTGACAAACTTAACATTGTTCAGAAGTGGCAAAAGCCTAATAATTGTATATTATTTTATGTTTTTATTCTATTGCTTATGCTGAAATTACAGAGCACAGCAAGACTGAGAGTTTCAAACTTCGTTGACTTCAGTTACCAATCTGATTTTCAAAGGGAGTTCAGCAGTGCCATCAAGGGGACTTGGCACTTTGGAAATGGTAAATGAAGTACATTCGCACAAATGGGAAATTTTAGTAGGGAGACGAATAGATAAGTGAAACCTGGAAAAATACAAGGATTACACATGCAATGAATATTTTAGTAGATGGTTGGAAGAAACCTAGAGGAAAGGTATCAGTAAAATATACAGAAGTTTTAGTAGCTCTCTGAATAACTGGATGGGACCTAAAAAAAAGGAATGAGCAAATTGACATTAAAATTTGATTATTATTCCAGCAAGTGGGAACAAAATTATAGCATATTTAATTTATAAGATAATACTAAAATTTAAAATGAAGACACAAGCATTTCAATTGAATTAATATAAGACAATGTAGTACATTTGGAGGAATTTATGCTGATTCACGTTTTTTCTCTGAAAACAAAATGGATGATCCCATATATACTGAATTTTCACAACATTATTATAGATATTTTAAAACTGGTTTATTTTATGAAAGAAAATTTTATGTTTACTGCTCTGAGCTACTAATTTACAGAAAAATAACCATGAGATACAAAGAATTTACCACACTGTTTTTCATTTCATAGCTTTACAGTGAACACAAAGGAATACAAATACGTAATTTCACACAGACAATAAGTGCTAAAAAGAAATAGAACAGTAAAACAGACACACAGATAGGTATACTCTATCTTCCTAACATCTGTTGGTAATTTTTTCTTAGAGATGAGGTGAAAATGATAGACTATGGGATTTACATGGATTACCAAGATTTCTTTCCTAGATGTCAGGTTCCAGCACAGACCCATTTCAGGTTCCTACAGTGTCTACAGTCTATCTCATAAATTATCAGCAAACAAGTCACAACTGCTGGTACACAAGTATTGTAAAATTGCTATGGAATCCAGATATTAAATGTTTCCCACCTCATTCCCATTCAGGAAAGTACTCAAATCTGCCACTTCTGAAGCTGCAGAAAGTCTTTAACATATAGCTTATATAAAAGCTAACATCTAGCTGGTTCTGTCCTAATTTCCTTGCTAAACTGTTCATTTTCAAATGTAAATTATTTTGGATGGTTGGAAGAATGGAACCTTTTCCCTTTTTGTGAATTATGCTCACCATTATAAAGATTTCTCTTTTTTTCTGGCACACAAACCTGAAGGAATCACTCTATGAAAATATGTTTTCCCTTACTTCGTGATACTCTGCAATAAAACAAGAGCTGATAGGAAAAGCTCCACTGTAACTAATTTTTAGAAGTATTACTACTGAGTGTCTGGCAGTGACATCTACTTTTCTTCACAGAGGTGACAGTTTCACTGGAACATAGCAGAAGATCATCTACATGTTAATATTCAGACTTTCACTGGAATTTTTATAGAGGCAACAGATGCCACCGTGGACTGAAACTGGGAAAATTTTCCATAGTAGGATCTCAAAAAATATTTTTTGGTAGTAAAATCCTCCTAGCACTGAGAGGTTTCTGTCAGGAGGAACATTTTTCTTCCTAGAAAATGCATGTGTCCTTCATTAAATTCAAAACAGAAACATAATAATGTATAAGAAGATAACAGACATTTTGAATAAGTTACCTACCATGTTTTCATTTTTATTCAGTGAAATATGTGCTTGTAAGCAGTGAGGAAATAACCATTCATGTTCAGTTTGGGAACAAACATTTCTCTCATATCCAAATTAAAGCAAGCAGAACTAACTGTTGGAATAGCTTGAGGCAAGACCTTCATCTTTTTTCCTATCATTAAGCATGCAAATTATTTCTGAATTGCATTTCCATTACCAAGTTGACAGATTTGATTACTCACACAAAATTTTGTGTGTCAAAATAATTGCTCAATGCAAGGATAACTGGCAAAATAGCATGCACTGAAGCCTGGTTCAGCGTTTTTATTTTCAAAAGGGTACTTGAATCACACATTCTTAGTGTTTTTATTTTGACTCTGCTGAGAAAAATAGCCATGCATGCCTTTGCCAAATAAATCTGCAAGTATCAAGTATGCATCCAGTCTGTCTAAAAGACAAGATTTTGCTTTGAAGACTCCAAAAGCCAGAATACATTTTCAAGCAAGCCATTTTTTGATTTGCCATGAAGAAGCATAGCCATGCCAGATGAAAAGCAAGCATTGCATCAGTTATAAGCATATCTTGGTCTGGTTTAGCCTTTGATCAGAATTAAGTTAAAAAAAAAATTATTCTTTTCAAAATAACCTGATGGGGTGTTTGATTTCTGTTTTGGCAGGGGTCCTACAAAAAGCAGGGGAATTTGGCCCAGTTCCCTCAAAATGTATCCTCCTAACCAGAAGAATAGACAACAGAGCTAGAATCTGATCTCAGCAGCACAGAAATATGTATTAACACTGGAGCTGATTTTTGCACGCATTGCTAGTGGAACAGTCAATTTTTTGTTCACAGCAGACAGTCCTCAAAAACACTTTTCAGAACCTGTAAAGAGCTCAACTGCTGGGCTCCCAAGGAGGACAGAAAGATGAATGTGCAATTTTTAATTTCAGATGAAAAAATCTATGGGGCTTTCTGAAAGGTAAAATATCAAGTTTCTGTAGTAGAACAGAAACAGCTTAGAATGAGAGCAGGATATTGTCCACTTTGTTTAAAACCAGTGTGCACAGTATCTGAGTTTTAGCAAGCTTGGTCAGGGGCAACATCCAGGCTCATTTAAACACAGCTTTCTGCTCATGCGAATCACTTGTAATTTGATCCATTAACTGAACAGTCAATATAAATATTTTTGCTAAAATATGCTGTTTGCAGAATTTTTGAAGATATTCATAAGTATCATAATTTCCTTGTGCTTGGGTAAGTCATGCAGAAAAAGGATCTAAGAAGCCTCACATCACACTTCCGAAATTTAGCACAAAAATTCTGAATTACAGCTCAAACAATCCAGCATCAGAACAGCATTTAGGAATGTTTTCTTTACTGCCCGTTTTTAAAGTATGGTTTCAGACTTACCTTTACCCTTTTCATTTCCACCCTCCTGTGGTGTTGTTTGTTCTGTGTAGGAAGTACAAGTATAGTTTTGAGAGGATCTTAAAGTAAAAAGAAACTTACACAGCATTAAAAATTGCAGGTTCTGCTAGTATTGGAAAAACAGCATTAAAGAATTATTGTTATATGTTTATATGTAATATGCAGTTGCAATCCCATAAAGCATTTCACAACCTGTGCATATCAATGCAATTTCTATGTTTTGAACAAGTCATGTAAGATTGATATTCCTGGACTTAGTGGAAGAAAAATGCCAAATTTTTAGAAGCAGCAGTTAATCTTTTGTTCTTGGACTAATTCGCAAAGGCTTTTGAAATGAGTTACATATCACTATTAATTAAAAAGAAATTGGATCAGACATGAGATCCTGCCACTCAGTTGATCCTTAAGAAAAAGTACAGAGAGAGTACTGAGGATGTTCTTTAATTCTTTATCATCATCTTCATCATTATCGACACAGTCTTGCCAAGACTACTTGTACTTAGTTTTCTTGATCAGAAGTACCAGCCCATCCTCTACTCTGAGCAGGTGAATGTGAATTATTTTTGACCTCAAGTCTATGAGAAAACTTGGACTGTGCTTTGAACAAAACAACAATTTGCACACTTTCTCTATTTCAGGATTTTATAGGATTCCTATTGTTTTTGGTTTCCCACTTCATTCAATCTAGAATCTTGTCAAATCACGTGAAGTGTGCTGTCTTCGTGGTGCAAACACTCAATATCCTCTTGCCTGTGAACAGTGGCTTTCTGTGGCAAACCCATCTGTCAACTGCCTGACAGAACACGGATTTGGGTGATGGACAATAGACTAACATTGTCAGGACGGAATTAAGATAACTTTTGTTCAACGGGAAAACATCTGCAAGAGCCAGTTGATACTCTGCTTATCCTGATTTCTTGTTCACATGTGTGCAGCCACAGTAACTATGAAAATTAAACTGAAACTTAAAAGGAAACTCCACATTCTGGTGGTGTGACAGACTCATGGATGCTTCTATCTGTATTCCCTAAATTCTCAAGCTCCAGTGGTCAGGTAGTCCATCTTGGCCAGATATTCCTTTTTAATGGGACTTTTGCTAAAATAACATTTTCTTTTCCCAGTAGGAACAGGGATCAGGAGATTTCACTCTTCTTGGGAGATGGTAGCGTGTCTACATATTGTTTGGAAACTTCATCAAAGTGTTCCACACTTGTGGCTTGACACTGAGATTTGGAAAGACCTCTCACAATGATTTCCCTAAAAATTTCCTGGTGCAGTTCAAGATTCTTGATTATTTCCAATAAACTACTCATAATTTATAAAAATTGGAATCTTGAAACCAGCTTCCCTCTTTGTATATTATCATCTTGAATCAGGCAGAAGGAAGCTAGAAGTGACTGGCACGTCCAGCTTAGAAATATCCGAGTTTGGTTTGTGTCTAACCATAAAGGCCTAATGACACCTTACTTATCTTTCAGAAGAAAAACAGGTAAGAAGAAAAGAAAGGAGGTTTTAGAAGTGATTTTATATTTAATCCTGTGTTTTTAAATAGAAAGGAAGATGGTAATTATTTGAAATGTTAATAGATTTTTTAATATAACACTTCAAAGATGCTATTCCTTTCTGTATACAAAGAGCAGTTTCTCATTTCAGTTCTACTTGAAAATTAAGATTGACTAAAAACATGAATTCAAGTACAAAGTATATCAGGTAAGAACCTAAGGGTGAAATTAATTAGTTTAATAGTAACTGTACAAATTTATGGTTGAGTAAAATATCATTAATTAAAAACCAATTAAGTTTCCTTACAAATATATGCAATATGAAAGAGTTCATCACATAAAAATAATATTTGGATAATTTAACCATGAAACTCCTTGTGGCAAATGATACCTTTGTCATTTTTTAATGAAAGAGTGTATTGTTGAAACAAAGACATCTTGAATCAGCCTTGCAAAATGCCAGTTCACAGGACAGTAAGTAAAGGCAGATTTGACACTCGTAGGGCATTTGTTCGGTTTGGAATTGCTGTTTAGGTCACTATACAAAGAATAAAATTTACCAAACGGTTAAATTAGGCATGCATATTGTAGATAAATGTATTAACCATTATCTGAGGATATAACTGAAATTACAAGGCAAAGGCTTGTCTGCCTTTCCAGCTCCCACTAAAGAGAACTCTTGTGCTTTGCAGAGCTTCAGCTTTACCTGAAGCCCTCATCCTTATGAATGAGTTTCACCTCACCTAACTTTGGCTTCCTGGAGCTCAGCCACTTCATTCTAGACAATTAATCAGACTCCTCAGGGCAATTGCCTGCACATGGATATCTAGTGACATTTTAGGCAGGTTACCTGGGAAATGCCCATTGGATGATCATGTATGACCCAGGATGTGCTCCACTGGTCAGAGGTGGAGCTATTGAACTACTTAGACATTATACATAATTTTCAAAGGGCTAAAAGTAAGTGAAATGAATCCCATACTTGATTCTGTCAACTTTACTCACAGTAAAATTTGAGGCAAAATGAAAGCGAGTATTTTGGTAATTAGATGCTGCCCAGCATCAAAGAGGACAGCATAATTTAACCACATAATTTAAGCAGCAGCGATTTACCTGTATCCTGAAGGACATGCACAATATTAAGCAAACAACTGATCACTCAGAAATAAAAAATGAGTCTGAAAAATCAGTATTCAAGCAAAGTGAAGTGAGGATATCTTACTTGGGCAGGCTTTTTTTACTTTTCTTACTGTCCTCTTACTTTCAAAGAGACAATGGACACAAACCATATTATGGCTATGCAGTACTTAGTCTCATGCAACTGTTAGTGCCACAGCTCAAATTAGCATTTTTTACACTAACCTGGAGGTGGCGGTGCACTTTCATTTTCAGTTTCTGAAAAATGAGGAAAGAAGAAAGATATTGAGCTTCAAATACAAGCAAATATTTTCCCTATATTTGGTATATGTTTGTTGACCTTGAGTTCTTTAATATTTAAATGCAGTTGTGATTTTTTTTTTACTTTCACACATGCAATATGTGACAACTTCAGGGTGAAAAGGTCAGAGATCTTAAGCTCTTGTTCTGCAAAGAGAAATTAGTGAAATTGTATAGTGTGGAGACAGATAATGTTCATAGAAACATAGAATGTTTTAGATTGGAAAGGATCTCTTAAGATCATCAAGTCCAACCATTAACCCAGCACTGCCAAGTCACCACTAAACCACATCCCCAAAAACCACATCTACACATCTTTTAAATTCCTCGAGGTATGCTGAGGATTGCAGGTATGCAGTTCTCTAGGCATCCTTCTCTAGGCAACCCTTCCAGTGATGAAATTTTGCCTAACATCCCATCTCAACTTCCCCTGGCGCAATTTGAGGCCATTTCCTCTTGTGCTATCACTTTTTACTTGGGAGAAAGGACTGAACTCTACCTGTCTACAACTTCCTTTCAGGTAGTTTTAGAGAGTGATAAGGTGTCTCACTCATGTGCAAAATTAGACAAAATTTCCACCAACTGAAATAATATCAGATATTAGTTTAACTGTGAAGTGTAATGGACCCGTTAATTTAGGCGGGGGTCACATGGAGAGAATCCAGAGACCTTCATCTTGTTTTCACTACACCATTAGATCTAGAGTTCAGTGTTCAGTGCAAGCAGAATGTAAAAAAAAAACCAACAAAAACAAACAAAACCCCCAATTTTGCTGCTCTGAGTAGGACCTGCAGTATATTTGGGTTTTCTTTTTTTCAATGATGATTTTTAATGTAAATTACTTCCCTTTCAATGTGTGATACAGAAATCAGGCTTTTTATCCCATTTAAATGTTATCCTTTTGGGATGACATGTTCTCCCATCTAAAAACATAAGAACAAATTGACTAGCTAGTATATATATTCAAAACAGAAAAGGAAGCTTATTTTCAACACTTTAGGAGTCTAGACAGATTGAATGCAGCAATATTTTTTGGCACTAGGATTGACTTACAGTTTAACTACTTATAATAAGCAAAGATTTAAATGGTTGAAACCCTGAACTATAAGAGTAGATGGCTCTTACTAACCTTTGTCATGTTATGGACATTAACCTTTGGGACCCCACTGCAGGCCAGATTCAGGAAAAAAATGTCAATCTTTCACACAGAAATGTTGGTAAGGCTACTCCTTTACACTCAGTTCTAAATATAACTAAAACACAATTCTCATTCTTAATAAGCCCATTTAATTTTTAAAAGGGAAGAATGTTTTTAGTGCAAATATAATTTTAAGCTGAGTGTATGAATTTGATATGGTTTAGAAACTTTCAGTCACTTACACAGGTACAACAGCAAATCCTTGTAGAGGTTCTAAAGAGAATCCTCTGCTACAAGGAAAGAGCTTGTGTTGTATGTTCTGATCACAGCACCCACCACACAGAATGGAAGGAAGTATATCAAAGACACACAGAGAATGTGAAAATAATGAAATATCTTTACATAGGTTCATAGCAATTTATTTTTTCTGGTCTAATTACTGACATACTAAGTTTTGTTTTGTGGCCTAGAAAAATATTTAAAACATTCATGTGAAAACATGAAAATTGTACCACAAAGAGTATTTGCTTTGCTTTGCTTCCATGATATTTCTCACTGCTTCTGCTGAGAATGAAATATTCCGCTGAGACATCATTGTGGCATGGAAGTATGTTTCTCACATGGAAAAGTAATAGCAGAAAATTATTGATTGTATAAATTTCCTTGTGAAATTTAACAGCTAGTAACAGGGAGTATTCTTATGAACACTGGATTAGAAAATCCTCCCTGGCTCACTGTCGTTACGATTCGGGACGGCTCAGATAACGACACATAAAAAACTCCGGTTTCTCCAGAGGGCATTATAGTGAAAGTTTATTGAGAGACACATCCTTTTATAGTGTTTTGGTACAATGAATATTATTGGTCATTTAGAACAACACCTCTCAGTTGTTTCTTACAAGTAAACAACAAGTTAGAAAAAACGGCACCTGCTAAAGGTCTTTCACCTTCCAAGGATTGTTTTTGATCCCTCCTTACAATTTCTCAGGCCAGTGTGAGAAAGTTATGTGACTTAATTTCACACAGACTCAGACTCTGCTGTTGCTGCCTGAAGCCTAGAAATTCCTCTTTGACCACCGTCAGTTCCCACAGCTCACCAGCAAGAGTAACAAACTTATAATTAAAAACTCAACAAATAAAGCACTTTCCACTCTCAGATGAAAGGCTTATGAGACTTTTGAGGGTCTTGCCTTGAATTTTTCTTTCATTTTGAGAGGTATTCCATTGCTTCACCAACACTGTAATGCTGCTCAGCAATCACATATCTTACCAGTCCTGTCTCACCCAGCACAGGTGTTAGCCGCAGACTATGGCACAGACAGACCAGACCTGAAACAGTATCATTATAGTCTAAACCTCATCTCATGCATGCAGAAAACAAAATGAGACATTCAAAACCTGAGCACTCTCACAGACAACCTACACTATTGGACCCTGTTCCTAGCAGAGAGCTTGGACTAGACTATCTCCAAAGGTCCATCTCCAAAGATCCTTCCCAACGTCAGCTATTCTGCAAATCTGTGGTGGGATGATGACTGAAGCCAGACCAAAAGTCAGTAATTTGTTTTGTAAACCATAATTCAAGGCTGTTCAGGTTATTGCTAAGAAAACTGAGGCAAGAATGGAGCTCAAAGGAGAGACCTGAAGTATAATGTGAGAAGAAAAAAGAAAAGGGGAGAATTCCAGGCAGTGGAGGTGGTAGAGACATGGGAGATACTTCAACATAATCTTTTGGCCATGTGCAACCCCTTTCATGGTCATGCCTGGCTTACAGTTCCATTCCTGAGGACAGCCAGGAAAAAAACCATTAATAGCTCCGAGTAGTTTCCACCTCCCCAAAGAATGATAGCCCTCTCTGGCTGACCTCTGCAACAGGCTTGTCAGCCAGGACAGGGCTCTGCACACTCAACCAGCAGCTTATGGTTGTGCTCCTTCCCTAGCAGGCATGCTCCCTGGAGCCCCCACATGCCATTCCTCATGGCCTGTTGCCTAATATGGTGCTCTGTCCAGGCATTGTCAGGGCGTTGCTGGTGGAGAAAGCCTCCAGCATGCAATCTTCAATCCCTTTGGAGAAGTGCAGTTCACTGGGTTGCAAAGATGCCTCTTGAGCTAAAGGGGAAGGAGGCTGTTGAAGGTCCAGTTACCACTGAATTGACACCATAATGTCAAGTGCACCTTCTACAGAACAAAGTTAACTTCTGCTTCAGAGTCTCTGAAACAAAAGGTCTCTTCTTTGCAGTTCTTCATTTGAGAAGCCAAGATTGTTGTATTTCAGCAGGTTGTGTCGTGCTAAATACAGACCTTTGGTTAGTCATTGGTTGTGAAACTGGTTAGATGTATCTGGCTAGATGTAATTCTACAGCAAGGATAGGAAAGAACTTAGCAGTCCTCTCAACATGGCTACTCAGAAAATATACTGTATTAAATGTAGTTAGCAAACAAAATGAAAGCACAACTGTTGCTTAGATAACATCTTCAGAAATGTTTTCATGCCTCAGCCATGTCATGAGATGCATTCAGGATCCAGTTTGACACAGGATATGAGCACTTAGAGCCAAGACATTTTCATTTGTAATTTATAATTATATACGTACACATACACACTTGAAAATCAGCAGGACATGCAACTTGATCCATTATCAACAATTTTCCATCTCTTTTCCACACTTATCATGTTCAGTTTTCAGATAAAATAAGACCTAAAATCTTTTGCTGTGCATATAGATAACTATGCTTAAAGTTCCATGATATTAACTGATGTGCTAATGTTATGAAAATACCTAAGAACCATGTTAAACTGAGGCTATCATTATTTAAAATTTCAATTCCATTTTAGGTCTCATTGCACTGGCATCCAACCTGCAACAGCCAGAACAGTTCAGCAGGGAACTGACATATGGATGTCAGTTTGTGTGTGGTGGCCTGTTCTCAAGGGCTCTGGATTCCCACTTCCATTGGCTTCTCTGGCAGCAGAAAGCATAGAAACTCCCTGACATCACATATATTTTCACACTGGAGTGCAATCATAATGAGGCGTGATGATGGTTCTAAAACAGTCTCCAGGTCCTGCTCTACTGCTCTGCTGAAAGCAAAGTATCCTGGAGACCTGCAGTTCAGACCATTCAAGAACTACAACCTGTCAGCAAGCACACTGGGAATGAGGTCTGGCTGGATAACCTTTCCATCATTCAGCTCTGTACTCATGACCAGCTTTATTTTGGGTAGGCTTAAGAACTTTCAGTCATTTTGGAAAAGAAGTAGTGGGTTGGTTTGGGGGGTATTTTACCTTAGGTAAGTAAAGGAAATGACCTTGAGCATTAAATCAGGGCTTGCAGAAAGCCTAAAGATAGCATTTCACTGTCATTGGGCTGGAACATTCACAGGAAGGAGGAGGAAAGTCTCCTGCACTAATTTCTCCCTGCAGTTCTACAGATCAGTTACAACCCAGCAAAGAATAGCCAAGGGATTCAGGATCTCACCCAGTCTGAGCAGACAACTCTGCTGGAAAGGAAAGCAGGACTATGGCTGCACCATCATGGACACAGGTATGATATCTGTCTTTGCAACAGCAACATGTTAAAGAGACTCCCATATGTCAAACAACATGAGGATAGTCACTTAATGCTTTTTGTCACAAAGACCTGTCACTGTCAGCTTGTGTCATATTTAAGTAGGTAGATTAATTTTGTGGACAGAGCCTCGAGGGATGAAACCAATATAACCATTACGTAGGCATTCCTAAAGTGCTGACTCTGCTAGTCAGACAAAAATAGACAAAATGCTGGTTTGGGAAGAGAGCAGGGCTCACCCCAGACCCTGTGCAGTTGTCATGTGTAAAGATTGTCCCCTGTGCCTGGCCCCAGTAAGACACCAGAAACATCCTTGTAGCACCAAGCCTTCCTCTGAGGTAGATGCTCTGCTGATATTGGTGGGCAGGGAAGGACTAAGGACATGGAACAATTTCTTGACTGACCTCCTGTCCAGATCAGCAGAAAACAAAAGCAGTAGAGGTTATTCCTTTCATTCCTTATATTCCCTGAAAAAAATTCTCTCCAAAAAAGAGAAATGGCTCAAAATGATTGGACTATTTTTTATGGATCACTTTACCCAAATCACAGTGGTATCAGTGATGTGGGTAAAAGCCTTAGCCTCATCTTTTGGGAGACAGGAATTTACTCAACAAACTATAGAGATTACCAGAAAATGAGGAGCATTTCTTTGGGAAACAGTAGTGTTAGCAGACCCCAGAAAAGGAGCTGGAAAAGAGAGGGCTTGGTTCAACGTCATTTATAATCAATAAAAGTGCATTCAATTTGACTTAAATTGAAGTACATACACTTCTTATTTAAAAAAAAAAAAAA
>VWYP01030142.1:250928-300814 GCA_013400435.1 Pycnonotus jocosus
AAGGAAAAAAGAAAAAAAGAAAAAAAAAAAAAAGGAATGCTTATCATTCTGCAAAATCTGATAACAGTCATGCACACAGGGTCTGCCCGGTGCCTCATGAGCCTGCTCTCTACTGAGAAATAATCTTGAGATTTGTGTGCAACTTCCACACACAATTCCCAATCTGAGCAGAAGCAAGAAACTACAATACCAGCTGAAATCATTACCTTTTTAAACTAATGTCCATGAACATTTTCTGTGTTATTTTTTTAAATATACCAAGAGAAACTGTTTTAAACAGACACTGGTCCTAAATCCTAAAACCAAATTTGTTCTAAAGGACTGAAGTAAATAAGCTCTGGTGGCTGGCCAAATGACTATTATTGTGGCCATTAGTGGCATAGAGCCAAACTGATACATTTTTAATGTATTTCTGGTTTCTGTTTCTACTTGTAGTGATGGATTGAACAGATAAACTGCTGGGTTTTACTTATAACTGGGTTTAAAGGTGAAAAAAGCAACCTTATGTTAAATATTCCCTCCTATTGTAACAAAGTGAACAAATCAGCTTGTTCACTGAAATTGAAGTAATTTTATAAATATTCCACATCTGAAAGTGTCACAGACCAGTGATGCACATTTAGGTAGGGACTGAAGAAGAAGTAAAATTAACAAAGAGTTTGCGTAAAAATTTAGTTTGGCATATGATTAAAATTCAAAAAACATAAAAAAGCCTGAGGATAGTAACTAGTCTCAGCATATAAACTCACTGAGAGTAGTCCCATTTCAGGACTAATCTAAATGCTTTCCATTATAAAGGATTTTATGGGCCACTGAAGCCAATCAAACCATCACATGCTAAATGTAAGAATGTTCCCTGACTTGAGGGTTGAAAAACTGAATGAACAATTGGAACAAAAGTCTGAAAATAGGGAATTCTGTGGAATGGACTAGACACCAAAGAAATAGTTTACAGAATCATATGAGGACCTGCAGAGTAATAGGTGAGCCTAGATTTTTTCTTAACTGCCATTCATAGTTATCAAAGTGCATAAAATAATCATTGCTGCTAAATCAAACCTGACCATATGTAAGCTTCCACTCTTTTCTTATGCTGTCACATAGGAATTAATCTCTAAACAACACTGTAACCATGACCTTGAACAAAAGTAATTTAATAAAATATATGTTTACATGTCTCTAGTTATCTAAGTTTCTTCTTTTTCAGACTCAAAATTTCATGTGTACTGTAACAGGGATCTAGAAAGCTGCCAAGCATTGACAGTATTGAAGATGGATAGGGGAAGTTTAGTGGCTATAGTGTGGTTATCAAATTCCCATGCATTCTCAGACTCATTTTTAGCCTACTCAGTCCAAAAGGCACCAGGATGGAGTAATTGAATTCCATTCTATTTCCATGATATCTTTCTTCTCTTACTTTATATCAAAGAAAATAAGCTGTGAAAGTTACTTCCTGAGCACTTCTCAGCTAACAGAAAAAATGAATATCTATGCTGGTATCTCACACTTCACAGACTAGCAGTAGACCATAATTTGAGTACCAAATGTTCTTGAAATTTTTGACTAAGCCCTTTTTAACTGAGATTTTAGCAATCACAGTTTTCTAATTTATTTCATCATTAAAACCATACCAAACCAAAAATCCCAACTTGTGGGGTTTTTTGACTTTCAGGACTAAAATTTTGTGATGCTATCTAGCCTGCAAAATCTTGCAGATATAGTTCTGCTTGTTAACCCCTTATCAGACCAAAGGGTTTTGCTGAAATGTCTTACAATGTTTACCAGTGTGAGGAAATTCAGTTTGCTGTCATTACTGCACCTTCATGAGAAGGCTTTGTCAGCACAAATGTACTTGCAGAGCCTGAGACTATTCATGGTGACATTGATTTATCTTTTATTCCACATCCTGACGTGTTAAATTTTATTTCCACGTTTGGAAATAAAAACATTCTATTTCGAAATGTCACTGCAAAACTTGTTGTACAACGAGGTGTATACAATACTGAATGTTGCTGAAAAAAGTTCTTAGTGTGTGTTTTCCTCCTAAATGTGCATAGTGAAAATTGTGGAAATACCACACAGAAGCACCTTCTTCCTAAAAACAATAGAGACCCTCATTTTTTTCTCTGTTACGGCACCATCTCAGTTTCTTTACCACCAACAAGCCATACGAAGAAAGACTGAAGGAGCTGGGCTTGTTTAGCCTGGAAAAAAGGAGACTCAGAGGTGACCTCATCACTCTCTACAACTTCCTGAAGGGTGGTTGTAGACAGCTGGGGGTTGGTCTCTTTCTCCAGGCAGCAATGGACAGAACGAGAGGACACAGCCTCAAGCTGTGTCAAGGGAAATATAGGCTGGATATCAGGAAAAAGTTTTTCACGGAAAGAGTGCTAAAATACTGGAATGGCCTGCCCAGGGAGGTGGTGGAGTCACCATCCCTGGATGTGTTTAAAAAACGACTGGATGTGGCACTTGGTGCCATGGTCTAGTTGAGGTGTTAGAGCATAGGTTGGACTCGATGGTCTTGAAGGTCTCTTCCAACTTAGAAATTCTGTGATTCTGTGATTCTGTGAACTTAATGTGAGTCTGGAATGACTCACAACTCCTGAAATTCTGCATTCCTCACCTACCTGTTCTCAGTCACCTGAGCCACTCTTTAATGCTGCTCCACATCATGCACTACACGATTCTGGCTCAGGTTAAACAGAAAGGAGAAAGCTGGCTGTGGAAGCATTCCCAAGGAGATGAGTGATTCCCAGTGAGCTGGACCTGTGAACCTCACAGATTAACTCCTGCAGTGCCATACCTGAGAGCCCTTGCTCTGCTAAGCCTGAAGAAACTGCACGAACTCCTGAGGGGCTGGAGGTGGGAGCTCTACAGAGCCATCCTCCCTGCACTCCAGCCCAGTGCAGGGAAAATAAATAAAGTAAATATTGGGGATATTTACCCCGCCTTTTCGTGTTTAAACGGCCGCGTCCAGGCCGGAGAAGGGAAGCTCCCCCTGCACCCGGGGCCGGGCTCGGCCTTGTCCCCGCTCCTGCCCCGCAGGGGGCGATCGGATTCCTGCCTTCGGGAATGACCGGGATCCGCCTCCCAGGGGACGTTCAGCCCTTCAGGATCTGTGGGGACAAGGGACAGCCCAGCCACAGCCAGCCAGCTCAGGAACTGCGCTGTGTAAAATGAAAATGCAGGAGCTCGGCCTACCTCGGATTTCTTTCTTTCCACTCCTACTCGAGCTGCGGGAAATTTTTCTTTCAAATAACCCAAACCCAATTAATCTTTGATACTTATGTACCAAAATTAATTAATCCATTCATCAGAATAGTCTGATCCCACTTTAAAAGTATGACAATACCTAAGCTTTTTTCTCTGTTTCCTAGGCTTTTTTTCTCTGTTTCTTATCTTTCCTTGGAATAATTTGTTAATGATTTTTCTCTAGAAGCAAATATTTTTGTTTATCTCGAGACATTCCCAAGGGCAAATTGAAAGCGAAAGACACCACAGCATAATACCAGAGATAGAAGTACAGTGACTAATGCTAATGTGCTTTCTGAAAGCTTCAAAAGGTAATAAAGTAGAGAAGGTTATTGGATAAAAAAACTTCATAATTCACAGAACTGCTGCTCAGAAATGAAAGTAATCTGTTCTTCAGATTTAACAATACACTTTCAATGGCAGTTGCACTTCTAATTATAGGATAAAAGTCAGCAATAAAGTTGAAAGGTAATTTATTTCAAGAGATGAGTATTTAACCAGTAATGAACTTCATTACAGATTCCTAGATAATTTCCCAACCAGCTCAGGAAACATTTTATGAGTTTGGAAAAATGTCTTTAGTCTTGCTCAACCCACAACACAACACAGTTGTTTTGATGAGCTCTCCTGAAATATATCACTGTGAATTAAGAAAATATTTTGTAGTGTTGTTTTATGGAAATCACATTACGGACCTGATGCCCTGTATAATTTTAGTGAGTCCTACAAATGTCTCTCTCCTGTTGTTCAGTGCACTCCGAGTAGTCCTGAGGGTCATGTGATTATGTGCAGACAGTGGGAAATCATTCCACACAGGGAGATTGACCCATAGGGAAAATGATGACATCAGCATAACGCTGTGGTGGCATGAATTCATGCAATCTGTCTTCTCTCAGTCAGTTACAAGGAAACGTTTGAGACATGCTGATGGGTTTCATTTTCACTAAAATTCAGACTAAAACATTTCAGC
This sequence comes from Pycnonotus jocosus, assembly GCA_013400435.1. Taxonomy (NCBI): domain Eukaryota; kingdom Metazoa; phylum Chordata; class Aves; order Passeriformes; family Pycnonotidae; genus Pycnonotus; species Pycnonotus jocosus. The sequence continues at coordinate 255,154 of VWYP01030142.1, forward strand.
GATTTAAAATGAAATCCTGCTGGTATTCCCACTCCATGGTGTTTGATCACAGACTTTTCTTTGATGTTCAGGGCAAAACCAGCCATTCACATGTTGGGATTTGCCAAGGACTGAATCTATCAGCTTGTTATCAGCTCTTTGTCAGAGTAATACATGCTACAACTGGGTCTAAACATTGTCATAACCCTATCCAAATCCCAAATAAGACTAACATTTGCTAAACTCTATTTGACAGTGGGTGACAGATAATCTGATACTCTGTGATCTTTTCAAGAAGGAAGAGTCTTCTCAGGCTTCCTTCAGATAAGAGCACTCTCCTGTCATCTGCACTTCAGCCCTCAGCCTCCTCCTGAGAGGCAGAGTTTGACAGAATAGGATTGTAAAGGGAGCCCAGGCTCAGGGCTGTTAGGCGCCTGTGTGATTAGGGATTGTTCCAACTACTTAATCGCTAACAATCCATTATTGTTTCACCCTGAGTTTTCTACTCAACGCTGATTTTCAGTCATCACACTTGTGGAGAACACCTCACTCAAGATGAAAAAGAGGGTAGTAGCATACACTTTTTAGTTTGCTAAGGGTAACTCAAACTTATGGACTATAAAATTCAGTGGCTACTGTTTTCTGTGAGTTTCAATGTCCCAGTACATGCTAAGCAAAATTAATTTGTAATTAAGTTTGGAGAAGAATTAAGGAAAAGAAAAAAAAAAAAAAGAAAAAAGAAAAAAAGAAAAAAAAAAAAGCCCAAACCAGCAATACAGGAAAGCTTGATATCAGATTGGAGTATTGCCAGTAGAAAACACTAAAAAAGTCAGAAATTGACCTAAAACTCAGAAATTTACTTCTCTGTTGGGATTTTTATGTACTGACTTAAGGCGTTCTCACTTTTTGTCAGCTTGTTTGTTTGTAAATATTTATTGTTGCTCAGATTCCAGGGGTTCAGCATTGTACTGAGAAACCTTTCAGAAGCATTTTGCACATGTGGAAAGAAAGGACTCTTTCTGTGGGCAGAAATTTAGGACACCTACATGAAATCATGTATGCCCCTTTGTGGGTGCTCACATATGAAATCACAAACATCCCTCAGTTAACATTTTCTACGTCTCAATCTCATCCTGCAACAACAGAGATAACTGTGAGAACTATATGCCTTCACTTTTGAAAAACCTAAACAGTTAGCTCTGCCTTTGGGGCATGTTTGCACACAGCAGGATGTTTGCAGACAAGCTGTGGGGGTTTGCATCAGTGAATCAGTAAGTGATATATATGAGAGAAAGCTCTTACAAAGCCTGACAGCAAAATGCATTTAAGATGCTGTTGTGAATTACACTCACAGCTGACAGCATATGGTTTCTCTCCAGCTAAAAAGCTGTTGGGTAAGAGAGAAAACTTCATTGCAAAACATGGAAATGCATAACAAGGGCAAAGAAAAAGGGGCACAGGACAGAGGTCAGATTTCCCCTTTAAAAATAGGGCTAAGGAAAGCTTAGATGAAAGATTAGTAAGGCTGGAGGGAATGCCATGGAAAAAATGTCATCAGGCATCTGACCCTCTGTGCCCTCTCTGAAGTCTGCATCTGTGGGGGAGTGGCAGCCACAGTCTCCATTGGAATTACACTTTTCTTTGGGTCTAAAATAAGGGTTTTGACCTAGATACTATGTTCTTATAAAAACACAAGATACCAAATGTGTGTGTATGTATATCTCTATCTATATGAGTATCACAGGATGAGACCCAGAAGCTATTAGTCTATAAATTACTCTATCTGCATGGCATTTCTCATGTGGTTGTTCTTAGATGTCTCAAGCCACAGATATTCCCCACACCACCAGGAGTAAGGGTTTTCTGTGATTTTTACAGGAACAATGATTTAGTGGCACTGGAAATGAAGAAAACTGTTGAAAAGGGATGGAAATGCAATGCATCGAGGAGGTGCAAGTGGTTTGAGATATTTCATTTCAGTTCAGAAAACAGTGAAAGGTCCTAGCACATACATTCAATCAGCTCAGACTGATTAGAGGAAGTTTTTTGTCCTTCTAGAATTGTTGGAACTGGTTCTAGGGGCCATAATTGGTGCATTTCTTTTCCACAGGAAAGAAAGATCTTATGGCAGAGAACTATAAAAATAAACACAAAAATACCTGGAAGCTGGAATTCAACAGCTGTTCAGCAGATTTTAATGCTTTTTCTAGTCCACTAGCAAACTGGAGTAAGTGAGTATCAAGGTGTAAGACATCTCCCACCAGCTGACCCAATAAGCTTTTCATTTCAGGTCTCTTTCAGTTTTAACTACAGTTGTATTCAGTTAATTTTGTCACAATTTCAAGGCTTTGAGAGAAGGAAAAATCTGGAATAGGTTTTGGACCAGATTTCCAGGCTGGCTGAGCAAAGCATGACTCCACTTTGAGAAAAATGTAACTGCGCTGTTGTGTCAGTTGCTTTTGCTCAATCACTGCCTATCATGTTCCATCCTGTCAGTTCAGTACATAGAGCAAATATCTCTGCAATTAATGTGTATATACACAGAGCTAAGATTTATAACCAGAAATCTGTAGGAAAAGGGAATCTTCATCTGTGTCTGTGGTTGACTGCAACCTACTCTTGGCACATATGACCAAAATTAGGAAGTTATTCTGGGCCTGCAAAGGCATGATGAGTGTATTTTAATACAGATCCGTCTCAGGATGCATCATGCTACTACTAAAAAATGCTTTCAGATGCTTCCTAAAACCACCATTTGATCCTACAGAGAATTAAATTAGAACAGAACTTTTTGTAATAATCACTTGATCAAAATAACTAGCTGGAGCCATCACATATAAGGACAACTGCCCTAGGAAGTAGATCACAAGCTATTTTCAATTAGTAACAGGGCCAGGGAGAGCAAATTATGTAAGAACTATTTCCTAATCTCCAGGGAAGGGAGAGCAGTGACTGTCTAGACCATTGCTGCAAGGTACAGCAGGACTCCCTTCTTGCTGCACAGTCTGTACACTTTTGGCAGCTTGGAGAGGGCACGTGGAGGTGCTCTAAACTCTGAAATTGGTTATCCAACCATGCTGCCACTTTCTGACAGAAAAAACACGTGCACTGACCAACTTACAAGTTATCATATTTGTGAAAGCCTTTCCTAAAACAAACAACTTAATTCTGTGGCAAACTTCACTCCATGAAGCAATTTTTAAGATGGTGGATTTTTTTTTAATTTTTGAACTTTCTTGAGACTCTCATATTTGGCTTTCTGTTCAGCAGCCCTTCAAGATTGCTCCAGGAGGTTTAATGACCTGAATTAGCCTCCACCTAGCACTAAGAGAGAGCAGGGCATGCAATATCTCAGTATTATGACATCTAACACCACCATGCTAACTGCAGCAGAGACCACAGGTTATTTTGTCACCTTGAAATGAAAATACACATAAAGACAGTTGGCCAATCAGCAGAAAGAGTTGTGAGTGTGGTTGGTCTTCAGAAGAGGCTGTTCAAAGCCATGTGGGTATAAGGCATTCCCTGTCACCTTAGTCTAGGTCCCACTGACCCCTCTTGGGAGATGCTGATGGCAATACAGGCACAGGTAATGGATAAGGGAAGTCAGAAACCACTCCCTTTGGTGTAGGCTGCATATTTTAGGGTCTCAGAGATTTCTGAGCAGAAATTTATCTTCAGAGTTCTTGAATCCAGAGTCACTTTCTGTTCCTCCCAGCATCCCAGGAAGTGGTGAAGATAAACTGAAACTTTCACCAAAGCATGCTTGCTAGAATGGCTTCCTAGGGCATCACATCCTGTTGAACACAGAACTGGATTTTTACTTTAATTTACTTTCTTTTTTAAGCTGCTTCATCTTGGCTGAACGAGTGCTAGTTTAGTGAGCTCCACGAGCTAAGACCACACCAAAAAATTAGAGTAAATTCCAGAAATAGGAATTCTTGGAGTTTCCTAAATGTGTTTTGTTGAACATTTTGTAGAATATTCAGAAACAATGTATTATTTAACATAAAAAGTGTTTTATTGCCCATAGGTACAAATATCACTGATGTAGCCAATCATTCATCTAACAGCGTGAAGCTGCTGGAGGAAGTGAGAGTAAGCTTATATTAAAAGGATGGAGATGAATTACTATTGATTTGAACAGGAATGCAACTTTTTTGTTTCCTCTCATTAAAGAAAAACAAAAATTTAATTCTGAGTTGATTAAAACACTCAGCCATGAAATAAAATATATTGATGTTTTCTTATAAAATAAAACAAATAAAGGCATCAGATTCTCAAAAATAACAAAAGAATGGCAGTAGAAGCCTTTTTCATTGGTATCATTTTATCTTTAACAATGCACAAAGCAGATTATAGACTACAGAAGGGTGCACACATCTCTGCTCAAGGTAATCTGAGCCTAATGTACTTCTTTATTTATGGGGAAGAGCATCTATCACATGCAAATAATAGTGGAATGTAACTCTTTCCTTGTCTTCTTGCAAAACTACCCATTGCAGAAAATCCTTAAACAGCAATTGAACAAATTGTAGAGTAGCACTGCATTCTTATCTTTATGGTGCTCAGAAAAAGGGAGCCACATGAATGTGTCTATGATGTGAGCTGGGAGTCTAAGCTCCCATTATAATCAACGGAATTAGATTTTTATTCACTGTAAAATAGCTGCTTATGGCTCAATTTTCATACACACAGGTGATCAAGGACACTCAGATCCTTTAGGATGGCCATGTATTTTCTAGCTGCTATTCCATGGTGCTGCAGGCCTCCCACGGGTCCTGAGTTCTATCTGCCAGCCCAAGACAGGTATTCTGTGTATCTCAGGGCATCTTATGTGGCAGTAGGGCACCCATGTTTAGGCAACTGCCGGCTGGTCAGCTGAGCAGCATCAGACTGGGCTGCTCTGACTTTAATGAGCGGGTGACTCCACTGCAAGTGGGAACACTGAGTTCACTGGCACACACTTCCAGTTGGGTATCTGGTTCCTAACCCAGAGATCTTCTGTGACACTGTAAAGACCACTGGGATCTTTGTAGGGTTGCAAAGTTACCAACATTTTCAGTGGAATAACATGGACATTCATTTCAGGCAACTCCTCTCATCCCTGACGCTTAAAATACCGGCAACTTTTCAAAGCAAAAGAACAAAATCTCCTAAAGTGTCATAAAGTGAACAATGACGAAATGATGGAAAAATGGCTTCAACTATTGATTCCCTAACAGCAGTGAAAAAGAGAAACCTTTGTTTGAAGTCTTCAGAAATAGCACTTCATTTGTGTCTGAGAGCACAAAGAGTGCGCTGGATGGGACGAGAAGGGGCTGTTTCTCAGTCACACGGTTCCTCAGACTCAGGAGATAAAACTGCATGCAATAGGACTGGAAAACTCTAATTACAAATAAAGTTAATGATCCTGTCTGCTTGTCTTGTCCTTCATTTGACAGATTTTTACATTCAGGACAAAGTCACATTAGTGTCTGAATAAGAACAACCTCTTTTTTTTCCTTTTTCATTCTAGACCAATTATTAAATTAGGACCTCTAATTTACTGGAATCTCTGCATTCCCATGAATGATGAGTCTAGTATTCATCCCTATCCCAAGGGAAAGTTCCCCAGGTAATTTATTTTCAAACTTGATTTGCTCTTCCCCTTTATGGAACACTCTGGATGTCCCCTGATGAAACATGAAATACATTCCATGACTTATTTTCCAAGGACTGTTGATGTGCTAGGCAGCTACAAATGTTTTTACAACTGATGTCCCCTCAGATTTCTCTGCTGTTGTTTGGTTATGCAACCACCTTGTCTGGTAGTCTCTCGAAATGAATAAGGAAAAACTCTTTCAGTTTTTCATGGAACAGAGGAGTATTGTAGCATGGTTGGTTTTTTTGAGCCCTCTTAAAGTGATATATTTAGGACGTATGAGGGGAAAGAACTGGGTAGCCTTTATTTATCTTCCCAACAGGTGCAGTACAGGGAGGCACAAAGAGCGTTTGCTAAATTCAGTTTTGCCAAGTACAAAGCAGTCTCTTATCTGCTGAAAAGCTGTTCCCTGCTTTCCTCCCAAAGTCCACGAGCTTTTCATTTTAGTGTGACAATATTAAATACTTTATTCTTGTGCACAGATGCACTGTTTTTCACACAGCGCAGACAAGCTTTTCAACTAAAGTAAGAACAACAGCAAGTAAGCCAGATCAATCTTGCATTATCCTCCTTCAGCAGTATTAGGATAAAGTCAATGCATGGTATAAGAAAAAAGGTTACTGTAGTACCTTAAATTTACACCATAATAAACCAAAATATAATAGCCCAATGATAAATCATGGTGAATTTTCAGTCAAATTATTTTGATTGAAAAAGTTGTCAGAAACTTAGCAATGATGGAGGCGGAAGGTCAAAGAATAAATCTGAGACGCTCTGGTATCTCAGAAGGAAGTGTGGGAGTCACGCTTAGAAGTTAGCAAAGGGAGGGCAAAGGCAATCTAAGAACAACTCAGTTCCCAGCAGACAACACAATCTCTGCAGGAGGAGCTGCTCTGTGGGGCGCAAGACTAGAGCGCAGCCCACCCTCGCGGGTCTGATTACAGCACTGAGGCGTAAGTTTGCTTTCCATTTGTGGAGGGCTTAAAATTTATTAGCTAGAGGTGATGAAGAGAAACTTTCTAAAGAATTGAGAGGGAAAATAAGATAAGGGGTTAGGGTTTCACTCTTTCATCATCCACCAAAACTCATTTACCTGTGATTTGAATACAGAGCTTTGAAAATGATACATGTGGGCCTGACTTTGAGTGTGGTTTGGCTCTGAGACTGAGATTGAAGGAAGTTTAAAATAATGGGAATGCATTCTACAGTCAATGCTACAGAGGGGCAATGATGATGGCAGAAGATGTATGTCCGTATGCTTCTCTTTTGCATCAGCAAGGAGAGAGCACTTGCACTACCCACCCTGGTGCCAGAAAAAATGGTTGTACAGATCCAGTCTTCTGCATAGAAAGCACCAAACAATGTTGAAAAATGTTCTTATGCTGGGATCTTGAATTTTCAGGAAAACTTTCCATCAGTAGTTTTAATTTTGACACAAGTCAAATCTGTATAATGAAGCAGAATTCCCATTCAGCTTCTTTTTTGCCTATGAAAAATTGTCTAAGCTTGAAAATATGATATTAAATCTGACTTTAATATTAAAATCTGACTTTAATTATCACTTAACCAACCTTCATGCTTAGATTAGTTTCCCACTGTAATGCTGCTCTACATGTCTACTTATATGATTTATATGACTAAGTGACTTGTTTGACAGTGTCTGTTATCTTGATACACCAGACAGTCATATTATTTGGAATATTGTAAATATAATGCAAATATAATGATAAAAAAGAAAATCTCACAATGAAACAAAATTAATTATGTTTAAAAGCAAATACAAGTAAAGGCTGTTTCCACTGGGTATCTTCATGGAGAGCAGTCCTACTATATCTCCAAGGCAACCTGCACTGGTATTTATGTCTGCTTGGCTCCTTTCACAAATTGCTTCATGTTTTACAGATTGTTCTTCTAACAGACAGTATACGCAAGTAGTTTTCTTCACAACTTTTACATCTATGCTATTTGTAGATTGAATAATATTTTACTGAAACTCTGTCTAAAGTAGAAACACTGATTTTAATTTTGATTCCTTGCCAAAATGTGGATGCTCCAGGCGGCATCATTCAAGCAGAGCTTGCAAACACTTAGAAAATGAAGTTGGCAGACAGTTGACAAATGCTTTGGCTCAAAATTTGGAATGGTCACTTAACTCATGGCCACGAGTTATTTCCTAGATTGGGGAGAATAAATAAGGCAAATTTACAGAGCTGCCTACTGGGGACAGACTTGCACCTGTCCCTGTGGGATGATGCCCACAAATAGTTTGAAAAGGTTGCTCTTGAGAGACTTGGCACTTTTACAAAAGCGTGTCTAAATGCCATGGCCTGTGACAGCTTAAGAGGGCACCTAATTAATGAGCAGCTCTTATTATGAGTATTGGTTAAAGGAAAAGGGGGAGAGGAAAGATTGACTGAGTGATTGCAATAAATTGCAGGAAGTAATTATATGAGGGAGGGTTATTTTATTAGTCACTGGGAAAGCTAAAGGCTGTTAAATTTAAATGCACTGGTTAAGGTCTCTGGCAACTCAGTCACACCCCAGTCATCCACTAGGACCAGTTAACCCATTGATGTAAACTTCACCTTGCACATTTATTTTGAGCCAGCTAAGACAAAACTGTCCTACAACACTATGGCCATCTACTACAAAGAAGATACAGCTGACCTTATATACAGGACTCAGCTTTTTAGGAGTACCATAAAGGCCTTAAATAATTAGTCATGGAAGCCTGTTTCTACAGTGACAAATTCCATCAGGCTGAAGCTCTCCAGCAACCTTCTCTAAGCTGAGTGGTGTGTTTAATTTGGTTATCCTATTTGTTAAGAGCACTTTGTGAGGCTACACTGTCACGAAGTCAGGAATTTTCTCACTTTGTTAATCTAATAATCTTAAAATAGCTCAAAGACCATTTGGCCTGAAAAAAAGCCTGGGAGCTTGTTACAGCACTATGTCTGAAAAATTAAGCTATATACATCAGGGACTGCAGTGATACAAACCCACAAATCTGAGATTTTCTTAACATTTAAGTGTTAGCCAGTTTCTGATTTCTCAACTACTTGCTTGTGTGTGCTGTTTTTAATTTGCAGGGCCAATGCAAATGAGGAGCATGGGATAATTTAAGTAGGTTGCTTCTGTTGGAAGTGTTGGAAGAACCATGCTTAGGTGCCCATGTGATGCAGAAACCTTAAGCCTCTTTTTTCCTCTCTCTGTTTTCTATTGTAATCCTTCAACAAGCTTGCCAAAGGTTTCTCAGACAGTCCTTCCAGTGGTAATTTCCAGAATTAGTCAATCCAAGGTTCACCTTCATTGATTAATTTTCTTCAATCCTTGATGCCTTGGACATTACCATGAGAACAGGCATTTGATGATCATGTGAGGTTTTGAATTCTTACTGGTAGAGCTGGTATGAATAGAGCTTGTATGAGTATTGTACTATTATTGGTACCAAATTCTCCTGCCACTAATACAGGGTGTGTACTCACACTTACAAGTACTGTCAACAGCTCAGGGGAGTTCTTGATCAACAAAAAAAATCTTCAGGAATGAGCTAATCTCTGAAGTACAATAATATAAACCTGTTACTCTCCTGACCTCCTGGCTGCAAATAAACTGGATGCAATAAGGAACAATCAGTGTACAACTCAATTATATCACTTCTCCAGAGCTCACTACTCCTTCTGAATTCTATTAAGAAAGAATGATTCAATAGTTTTAGGCCCTGAATATTGAATCATCAAAAATCACATTTGTTCCACTGCCAATATTATGTTGTTCAGAGCTGCTAAATTTATTTTGTAACACAAACATGGAGCTACATTGGTAATCACTGTGTTGTAAAAACATCTTTGAATCAATCTAATTTTAAACAGAATAAGAAACATGAGCCTCCAAACTAATTTTCTTCAAAGCACTTATCTTTTGAAAGTGCATAAATATTTTAGGGTTGGGGTTTTTTTTGATTTGATAGCCACAGAATGCATTCTGATTAAAGTGTATAATACCCAGTCAAATAACAGATCAAGTAAAAAGGACATCTAATACATGTGTAAATAATTTGAATTACAAATAAGACACTCTAGAAGGGGCTTGGCTCTAGGTTTGATATGGAGGATTAGGCTTTCGTATTAATACGTGCACTTGGTGTAACTATTTTCAGAAGGATACTTCATCTATCATTGTCCTCGAGCGCTGAGGAGGGCCAGTAAGTAAAGTGATCACATTGGTCTGTCAACACTGCTTGCTTAAGACTCAGTTGTGCAAAAAGTTTAGTTTTCATGTGTCCCCAGCAGAAGAAGGTGCTGAAAATGAGCAACATTCCTGAGAGTTGCCCTGCTCCTGCCTTCCACAAAACCAGATAATATTTAAAAAAACCATTCTAAAACGTTGGTAAATTTGTTAAAAGCCAATGCTACTGATAAGTCAGTGTTAAATCAAATGTACCTATTCAAGCTACCCACATCAGCCTAGAAGATATTTCAAGACTGACGGGAAATAAATGCTAATTAATTACTTCTCTACTACCCATACCTTAAAGATTACCTTAAAGATTAAGTTCAGTTTTGCACTTGGGAATGCATTAGGGAAGCTGTGTAAATATTCATCAGTATTTGAAAAACACATACAGTCTGCATATTATGGCTTTGCCAAAGCTCTTTATATAGTCAATGTCAAAAAATAATCACCAAAAATTCTTACAAATACATACAGATCTGAAAGAAAAATACAAGAAGAGCTATAGAAGTAATGTTAATAGAAGAAGCTTGTTTAGCTTAAATTCTCAAAATGATAGAAAAGAAAATATTAGCTTTTAAAAAATTATTAAATAATTGACTCTGAACATTTTTCACCTTTTTCCTCAGCTTCCAATGGACAATTCTGTGTTTCAGTAGCAAACTACATACTCAGTTTCTTTGCTATGAACTTAATAGCACCACAGAAGGGGCCAATATTACTGAGTGTACCTATCCTTCTGAAACATAATAATTTCTGTAAGGTGGCAAAATGAATTATTCCAGTTTGAGCTGTACAGAATAACTTACTACGTTCTTCACTTATGCATTTAGATGTATAGAATATATTTTCATCAGAACCATAAAACAGTCTCATAAGCACATCCTTGCTATGCAATAACTATTAGAAAAGTGCATGAAAAACATATCAATATCCTCACTCTTCAAATAGTAAGAAATGCTTTCCCTTTCTTTTCCAGAGTTTATATAGCTTAGAAGAGAGAAACCATAAATTGCACTACAGAAATCTTGCAGTCTTTAAAAAATGGTACAGCATTTGCCCAATCAAGTCATAGTTTATTGTCTAAAACAATAGCCGTGTGCTATAGCCCTGCCTGAAAGCCATTTCTTAGTCTAAAAAAGATCTCTAATGATTTAGCGATGTTAAGTGGCTATTGTTCTTAATATCATTTGTGGCTGATACCTGCAAGGTGATCTAAAAGGTGTTTGGTGTGTGTGCGTACTCATAATTCCTGTAATTAAGAAATGCTCAGGTAATGTTCTGTCATGCTTACCATCTTTCTTGGTGGGTTCCGGCATTGTTACAAGGATTCTTTATTCCCAGAGAGTTTCAGCCTTTCAGATGTAGCCAGAAGTAGCCCCAAGTCCAGCGGAGAGTGTGTGAGATCAGTGTGACAAGCAGAGGGTAAGAAGAATTCCTCTGCTTTATATACTGCGGCTGAAATATCAATCAAAATAGCACCTCCTCTCTTTTCAATGCAAACACTTTGAAAATTGACAGTTATGGGAAACCCTTCACATCTGTTGTCTGCAGCCTCTGCTCCCTTGGCTTTTGGAAGGAATCTCTGCTGCATTGCATGGGGCTGATGAGAACATCTATAACTTTCTAAATTCAGCTGCACAGCTTGCTCTCTGTGTCCCTCTCTGTAACATGCAGACACGTATGCACACGCAGACAGAGGCTGAAAAAGTGACTGCCATGTTATTAAAGAGCCCCTCCTGCCTGCAAAACTTGTAGGAAATGCCTGTATACATTTATGCCTCTTCCTACAACATAAAAGTGACGAGTAGGCACAGGCAGTGTCCCTGCAGTGTAACCTCATTTCTTTCCTTTAAGAGAATATGGTGTGCAAAGACAGAGTGAGAAGGAGAGTGTTTCTCAGCATTAATGAAAAATATTATTGTGCTCCTGTTTTCAGCAGTGAAGATACTCTGTATTCCCCTTCTGTTTAGATATGGTACACTTTCTTGGGTCCTTTCCCTGTAGCCACTCTCATTTTGCATTGGTAGAGACTACAATGTTCCTTTCAGCATGAGTAATTCATTAAATGGAGACATTGCTGCTGAGAGTTGAGATATTCTCTTCTTCACTCATCCAGGAGATCCAACACTGCCTGCCTTTGCCAAGCCAGGAAACCAGACAGAAGGAATGGAAATCCTATCTGTAGCACACGCATAGAACCACTAAACTGAGCCACTGGGTTGCCCTCCTCTTAGACTCCCACTCAAACTACAAATTTGTAGGCAAGAGAAAGGCAGGTCGAGTGAATCAGAGGGTACTAGGATTTACTTTCTTATGCTCTTCTATGATTTTGAGACAAAAGTGTAGTAATTAGCACAATAGATGAAGTGGTCCTCAAAGGTTTCCTGCTATTGAAGCACATGTTCATACCATTAAACAGGTATCAATAAGAACTAAGCTACTAGAAAGACTTCTCAGTGTATGAATGCACCCAAATGTTATGGAAAACCCATCTTACATCTTTGAATAGGATTTGGAGAGTTAATAGCAGTCATGTGCCTGGTTATTCTATAGCCAATCCATGAGGGTTTCCTCTGCAATCCGTTTTTTTTCCTGGCTATTTAACCTTTTAATAGACATCTTATGGCATGGGCATTTTGTTCCTTTTTTAAAAGACTATCATCTGATTTTTTTTCTCTGCTCATTGTGGTGCTTATCATTTGACTGATTCATGTGCTCGTCAAATACAGACACAGGCAAGATTTCTGCCTACAAGAACTTAAACAAGGAGTAGTAAAGGTAGCTTTCTTCTTTATTTCACATCATTATCAAGGTAAAGCTACTTATATCACTGAAATAATTCCTGTCCTTGGAAAGGAAAGAGTGCTGCCCAGGAGAGATAGCTGGAGGTTTTATCCCTCTGTGTTGAGAGGGGGTGGCAGTAGGGAAGCAGAGTATGGGCAGACCTAATAACATGGCAGAGATCACTTTTTATTGTTCCCCTTTCTTCTGCCTGCATCCAGACAGTGAACTCTATGATGGCTGGAACCAGAGGGGGATGAGGAGCCGCTGCTGATTCTTTCCAGCCTGGTGTTTTCTCAATGGCCCTTTGTAAGATGCAAAGATATTTCGCTTTGCATTCCACCCATCACGTGCCAAGAGGTGCTGAGAACTATGCCTCTGGAGATTCCTGTTAATGCAAACAGGATTAAACTATGGTCACACTCTAGTACTGATGGGTTAGAGAGGAGCTCCACTACAATCTCACAGTGAGAAAGGATTGGTGGCAGTTGCTTATCCTTACAGCCTTAAAGAGCTTCCTTTACAGCAGGAGGAAGGAGGATATTCAGGAAGAAGAAATCTTGTTAATAATCTACCTTTATGCTACTAAATAAATCAGTAGTGAGGCCATATTTGCTGGACCAAGTGAAAGTGTGTTGTTCTCATTTACACAGCAAAACTTCCTCTCCTCCCTAAATTGTGAGACTGCTGTCAAAATCTATATAGGGAATGGTTACTGGATGTGCCTAAGTTGTGGTTAGATGTAGGTGGGAAAATGCTGGCTGGTCCAAAATGGTACCATGGAGCATCTAACCATCCCCCAAGGTTATAATCAGAGGACAATACTTGAAATCACACCCTGGCCCTGCTTTATTTACAGTCATAGGCATAGACAGAAAAATTAAATTGGCTCTCTAACTTCTGGTAGGCAGGAAAGGAAAAAGATTGATTATGAGTAGAAAAAATAGTGAAGTACTGTATTTGCATTTGTAGTCAATGGAAAGTTCTGTGCTTCTACAGGTCTCTTTTTTGTAAGGGCCAGCTGAGAGTGCAAGCAAAAGGCTCTTCATCTTTATGAAGTAAATTGAAATTGCAGAGCACCAGCCATCTGAAAATTTGCTTGTCCTTTCATTCTTTCCTGCCTTTGCATCATACTTGCATAATTCATTTCACGTCATGTTCTCATTTACTCTGATAAAACATTCCTGTGTTGCAAGTTTCCTGTAATGTAATTTTTAGGGGTATTATAGAAGGTGCTGCTGGTGTAGATTTAGACTGTGATATCTCAGTGTACCTTAGCACTAGCAGTGACAATGGAAAGTAGTTTATTTCCTAAGAAAGTAATCCATATTTTATTTGTTCCAGTCTAATTACCAGCTGAGTCCTTGCTGCAAGCACCTACAGGTATTTCACATTCTGATCTAAGAGAATCTAATCATTTCAGTTTATTTTGCTCCCTGCACAAATACTCTCACAACTATTGCTTGTGCTGCAACGATTAGTACTTTGGTGCTACTGGGACTTCCATTCTTATACTTCTTTTTCACATTGCCAGAGTGCATGATAGTCATCAAGCTTGCCTTATCACTGCATAGAAAAGATGAATTGACTTTGGCCAACAATTGTCCAAGTTGCTTTAAGACTGCCAAAAAAAGAGAAAGAAAAATACTGAACAGAAAGAAATGCCTGGTGGTCATTTCTAAGCTTATGCTTTGATCACAGAGATGTCTAAACATGCTTACAATTATCCATCCATACAACCTGTACATTCTCTGTTACTAAATGCATTTCTCTATTCATTTTATGAAGTTTAAAATTTTTTGCCATTTTTTCTTGCCATCCTGCTCTGCTTCCCCATGTATGGCAACCACTCACCTGATTGGATCACAACTCATCTTGGGAAGGAGCTGAACCAGAAGAGTAAGCAGTTAACTCCTCTGTGCTGAATATGTGGTTTCTGAGCGAGTGAAAGTATCATGAACCAGCTCTGGACTCAGCCACAACCCTATTTACCAAATGACTGAGCCAAGCCTTCACAGAAATTCTGAGGTGGAAAGATCTGAGCTCCACCTTGTTTCTAGCCCATTGCCTGTTGTTTCTGTACCTCAGCAAATACAATTAAAGGCTCTGGCATCCCCAGCCATCCTTTCATTAACTCACACTAGTGCTAAAGCACCCCTGTTTACACAGGCTGCCTCATGTCTCTAGATGGAAATGTCCCTTCTCATAATTTGCTATTCTCCCTCCACACATTTCCTTGTGCCCTTGTGTTTTACCCATCCCATAAAGTGAATGTCTCCTGAACAGAATTTATCCTCAGCACAGCGTGGCTTTTGTGTACCACCATAAGCCCTCTTCCTCCACCACCTCAGGGGCCAAACATGTGAAACTCTCCGAGCCTTTCCCTTCCATGCCTGCCTCAATTAGTCTTCTGTGGTCTCTTTCCAAAGCATGACTGTCCTATTTTAACTCTCCTCAGCTCCTTGAGCAGTTTCCAAATGGCTGCTAATCAGCACGTCAGATAATTAAATCATTCTCTCCTGTCTGCTTTTAATAAATTCCCTTGGTCAAACATCCAGAGCTGTATTTGCAGTTGCAGCTGCTAGATCTGCATCAATAGCTTCATATTTGCGGCTATTTCAAGGACTGAACTCTCCCACTTACTTCAGCCTCTATTCTATTAGGTGCCCATCTGCTTGTTGCCAGAGAAAAATCTTCATCTTGTCACCGAGCCAAAGGATCAGAACACTCCCAGAAGACCTCAGAAACAATCTTTGACCGAAGTATTTAACCAAATGGTAGCCATATGATTTAGTTTTAGTTTATTTCTGTGAGGAGCAGGAAGTTGAACCTTGTGATCCTTATGGATCCTTTCCAATTTGAAATTCTCTATTTAAAATTTTCCCACTTAAGATTTTTATTTGATATTGAGAAAAGCTGATCAATTTAAATCAGAATGCCAGGCAAAAATCAGTGTAGATGAGAACAGGAAAGGATTCTCAGTCCACTAATATGTGTTTATATTAAAAAATAAACAGCATCTTGGGTTTGTTCTTAAAAAAGAATCCAGAATTTTTATGTCTCTTATAAAAGAATTCTTCATCAGCCTTAGTATCTGAAGCTTTGGATCCTTTGGGAGACAGTTATTTACAGAGCCCAAGAATGAGGGTTGCAGGAGAAAAACCAGTAGCAGAGGAACTTTCCCTCTCATCAGGAGGAACACATAAACACATTTATCCAGGGCAACACTGGAATGAGGTTTGACAGTGTCCAAGCCCCACGTCAGTCCCAAATCCCCTCCTACAAGGCAAAAGGATGGTCAGGATGCAAAGTTTCCTTTATACTCCATGTCTACAGCAGCATTGCATCATAGTGATGACATTCTCTGTTCCAGTTCTGCCTTTGCCACATGAGATCTTTGAAATCATAGGTAGGACATTACAGATTTTGGTGAATTTATTTATTGCTATCAGTGATATATGATATCTGCTGATAATTCTTTTTCTTTTTCACCAATAAAAGTAACAAATCTATTATTTCAATTTGCACCATGCAGCCAAGTGGAAAGCTAAAAGTGTTCAACCAAAAAATGCAGAACTTCTATTTTTGCAAGGGAAGAATGTTGTGTCTTAGAATATCTGTTACCTTTTAAGACCCTATTTAATTTGTGAAGGTATTTCAGTTGAATTTCTTGGTGTTGATGAAAGACACCTGGATTTACCTGGCCAGCTCAATTTAATCACAGCCTTGCCAGGAAAAAAACTCTCCTACCCTGTCACGCACTCTACTTTTCTTCCATGTAAATGAGACATGACCTTTGTTAAGAAATACTTTCTATATTGATGTAGCATCCACAAATGGGGCCTTACTCTATCTAGCAAGACGAGGGAAGATTAAACTCTAAAGCCTGCACTGGATTTTTTTTCCAAGGCAGTCGGCTTGGAGACACTTCAAGGCATGTGCAAGATGTCGTTGACAGATAAACACCACTTGTCAACTTTACCTTCTGCCTTACAATGACCCAGAGGGTGACATTACTGTGTAAGCAACACATGCCCCATGGTGTCCTGTAGCAGTCAGAGTGTTTCCTTTCTGACAGTAAATTCCAGCGCTCTGAGGCACTCAGCACCAAAGTCAAGAGCTGGTCCCTAGGTCAGGGCAGCAGGCCGGACAGCAGCAGAAGGAAGGAGAACAGCTTCTTTCTGTCAACTGCTTGGCTGGATCAGTCAGAAAAAGTTAGGATGAAGGTTGGTAAGAAAGAAAAAGCGATGGGAACTTTGCTACTTCTCTTCAAGAGAGGCAGAACTTACTTCACTCTGTTTTTAGGAGGAAATTTGAAAGACGACCATGCAGCCAGGAGAGGAGAGAGACTTTGTAGCCCAGGTTTTTGTTCTTACTTCCACAAGTAAAACCGGGAGCAGCTCCTCGCCTGAGCTATACCTAGGTAAGTTAGACCTATGCTGGGTTTACATGCTCCAATTTATTGGAACCTGTCTAACTGGGAATGCCTGATGCAGGATATCAAGCAGAGGTTTCTTTGGTCATGGTTTGACCTCTTCATTAAGTAAGTGGAGTTACTTCAGCAGCTTACAAAAAGCACATGGTTTGACCCAGCAGATTATGGTGTGTCACCCTGGGAATGTGTGTCCAGCACTGGCCAATGAGGCCTGGGATGAGATAAACCACATTTCACCATTGAAAACCAAGGCCTGTGATCTCTGGCTCCTCTCTCAGAACTGCAATATTTTTCTTTTTGTTTTCTGATATACATATACCATTTCACCACTGAAGCTGGTGGATTCATTTTAAATTATTTTCAGTTCACTTGATCTGTCTCATTAGCATTCTGAAAAATTTCAAAAACATGGTTGTAGAAATTTAGGCTTAAAAAGTCCTGAAATCCATAACTAGATCAGCAATAGCACAGTTTTTTTCCCTAAATTCTTTTTTCCAGGTCTGTTTCCCTACTGATTACTTTTAACATGTTTTAGTTCCAATATTTTGTGGGTACCTGTTGTACCCAAAGATACACACTCTCCAGGAAATGTTTGCACAGGATCTCCGAAGGAAAGTATTAGAAATACATTGATATTAAAAAACCCCTTTATTTTATTTAGTTTATTTTATTTATTCTCCTTTAGAAATTTAAATCTTTTAGACTTAGAAGTTTTACAACTTCATTGAGATAGATATATATTTGAACTACTCAGAATGAATTATATAAACCCAAGTGTCAAAGTTCATTAACATTCAAAGACAAATGTCCAGATCCCACTATGAAGGGGCTGAAAACTTTGACATTAACTATTTGATAGGCTGAAAATGTTGTGAAAATGGCAGTTCTTCTTCAGATTACCACCATCTCAGGTAACCCTGGCATTATAATAATCCTACGAAAGTACTTCACAGGAATACATTCAATTCCCAGGTGTCCAAAAGGGTTCATGCACATCATCCTAAGCTGTTTCCTAAACTGGAACATATCTTAGTTCTGTCTTGGTAGACTGGGGTTAATATCCCATTCTTTTAGCCCACAGCTCTCATCACACCTTTTTTGCTTCCTTTGGGAACTTATGGAGTGTGCATGAGTCCCAGTTTGCACAGCAGAACCTTATCCTTGTTGCTGCTATCATATATTACTGCTATGTACACTGCCTGAAAGATACTGCTGCACATGAACAGATGGAATAAAAGGTACCAAGTGCTGGGGCTGGTATTATCTCGCATCTTTTAAAACACCTGTTCTTAGTGTAAGTGCAGTATAGTTACAACAGTATAATACACCTGGCTAATTTGTTTGACACGTTCATGGTATAGTTTCCTGATACACATCACCCAGTGCTGCTGTGGACTGCTGCAGTCAGCATGGCCCATTCTCATTTCCCTTCTCTCCTCCTCCTTTTTCAGGCAGGAGGCCCTCTGCCCTTCCTTGTGCTGGAGCTATGCAGGATGAGTCAGTTCTGCTCACTGGTCTGAGGGGATCCTGCTCTTTTGGAGCTGGAGGTGTTTTACTTCTGCTGGCTGGAAAGGCTGAAGCAATGCCCTCCATCAGCCCTGTGATCACCAGACGTGAGGAAAAGGGAGCACACAGCAGAAGAGTGGGACTATCTCTTCTAGCTGCAACCTACACACACATAGTGTTAAGTTTAACAGGAAATTATATCCTTGTTGTGTCCAAGGTCCACGGTTTATAAACATCCACTTCCTATTCTGGAAGATAATAGAGATATGTGTGAATTATTGTATACTAGTCTCTTAATTCCAAAAACATCTGTTTCATGGAGAGATTTTCTTTATTTATCCAAAGCTTTTTTTTTTTTCTTTGTATCACATGAAAAAAGGTCAAATTCCTTTCAAACTTCAGTGAACCACTGGAGGGTCCTATTGATTTACTGAGGAGAGTGAGCACGGCCTGCAGGAACTTGACTGAAAAGGCAGGACTGAAAGCAAACCTGCAACAATCAGCCATGAATCTCAGCCTTGGTGGAGACCTTCAGCTTCTCACTAAAAGCCAAAGTTTATTCAGCTTTTGCCATTTGCTCTGTGAGCCTGGCCAGTCAGAACTTTGTAGTTCCCCTTGAACTTGACAGACTCTTGTGATTTACTTTTTTCCTATGTATATTATGTGATGAAAGGAATGACCTTCCCCCTTCTGCACTAACAAATGCCATCTTTTATGTGACACACTTAATCTAAATGGCTGAATGGCAGAAATGTGGTGGCAACATCCTAGCTGCATTTATGAGCACCTTTTGGCTTTAACATGAACGCAGTGCTGCTCTACACTAGTGTTTCCAAAGTCTTTGTAACCTCTATCCACTCTGAGTCATCACTGAGCTGCATATTAGTGATGTCTTTTTAATAAATGATGAAGAAATTTCCTTGGGGGAAACCCTGTGTATGAAAGATTCCGACTCAAAGGTTTTGGACATTATCCAGCATTAATCTTAAAGATAGGCTGTAACTCAAAAAGTTACATGCATTGGTAAGATTGAAAAATAAAAAAGACTGCTAGAATCGGTTAGCAAGGACTTACTGCATTAAATAAGCTTCACAAACAGCCTGGTGAAAGTTGGCTAAACAGTCCAGTTAAAATAGTCTAGAACGAATATTTTACAAATAAAGGAATAAACATAGATAAGTGATGGTATTTGAAGATCCATGTGAGGTACTGGATCAAAGAAAGGAGCCCAAAGATGTGATTTTTAGTCTTTGTCCTTGACTCCCAGTCTGAGGTATATGGTACTTCCTGGATCTTTAAAACTTGGAAGAGAAATCACAGGAGGATATATTTCACTTTTGCCCTGAGCTGCACATATGACATTCAGAACAGACACCTCTTTTGGGCTTTGGACTTAGATCCCTTGTGCTTAAATTTTTCTGAGTGCAGTGCTAGCTTCTGCATCTGAACTTGTCTTCGCCAGCCATGGAGTCAATGGAGTTCTGGTCACAGGTCTCAGTTCAGTTGCCTAAAGATGATCTCACACAGCCATCTGAGATTGCCCTCTGGTATCCACCACAGCCTTCCATTGCCCCTGAGGAGTGTTTGGGCCATCAGTGCCAAATCCATCTTTCTCAGATGACTTAGTCACTGCAGGCACCTCTAGTGGCACTAGTCACCCATCTTGAGGCATCACCATGTATCAAATGAGGTTTACAGGGCAATGCAGAAGACAATTTTAGGATAAGGTAGCTTGCATTTTGGAATTTGATGGTGGTACCCTTTAAAGTGACCAGCCCATATGTCAGTGCTCCAGTGCAGACACCCAGAGAGCCCTTCTCAATACATCTTTCACAGGGATTAATGATTATGAGACATTTATAGGCTCATAACTGCAACAGTATATTGGATACCCAGAAGTAAGGCCTCTCATGTGCTCTCCCCCTCTTCCACAGGCTCCTCTCAGCTGCCTTATGTGTACCAAACCCCAGTGCTTGTACAGCTTCTCTCCTAGCAGCCACAGCCCACTTTGGTGTTTCACCCTGACTGTGGCTGTGCCCCCCAAGAACTCTGTGTGAGCCAAAGCCTTTCATCTGTGCAGACATGAGCTACTCAGCTCCGCCTCTTTTCTCCTCCAGCTCCTGGACACACTGTTGGCAGTGCAGTGCATCTGAGTGTACAGACTTTACAGTCTGGGCTCTGACTATCCCTTTCTCACAGACACAATGATGCATGGGGGCAATTTTAAAATTTAATTTTTATGCTTTATAAAAAGAAAGTTGGTATTGCAGGCACTCTTCTATGGGAAAAAAATCTTCTTGAGAAATAAATCCTTCCTACTCAATTTAGAGCCTGAGGCTTAGGGTATTAGCATCCTGGAACTATAACAATACAAACACATGAGAAACCCAAACAGGGTTGAACAGCATTTGTGCACCATGCCATCACTGCTTTCTTATTACCAGCTAAATTACTCTTCTGGGATTTCTTCCACAGGATTTTTTTCCCTGAACATGAACTATATCAGCAGGATGACTGTGTGCTATCTACTGGCACCTTAACAAGCATGACAAACTTATTTCTTTCAAGAGTTAAATTAAAAAAAATATATATCTGTGGCTTGAAATATATCAGCAGTAAACTGGTCATTTATACAGTTGAAATTTGGCTTTTTGTACAAACTTCTCAGGCAGGCAGTGGCAGTCCAGCCCTTTCCCCACCCAAAAGGAACCAGCCAGAGTCCCAGCCTGTTTGTTGCAATGCTTCTTCCTCATGAGTCTTCGTCATGAACCATTTCTATGGGCATTTTGGCCAGTTCAGCTGGACAGTGCTCAACACCGAAACGTACTGAAAATAAGCAGGTATGCCAAGAGGGCTTTTACTGCTAAGAGTGAATATGAAGAATAGAATTTGTAATCCTGCCCTCTATCGTTGTTACCCTGAATAATCCAGTCTCTGCTGTGGGGTTCATACATAAAGAACTGAGGAAAATGGGTGAAAATTTCCATTTCCATTTGCCAGTGATAATGAAAATAATTTACCTGGGAGAAGTCTGCCTCTGGCTTCCTCATCACTTAAAGATGAGGAGGCCAACAACTGGAGTAGATGTGGTATCCTCAGGAACTGAGCAGTTTATACCATGGCTTAAAAAGTCAACATCCTGTGTCCTTCTCCCTGTTGCCATGCAGGTCTGTCAGACACCATACAGGTCAGTTTTATCCTGATTTGGGAATTGTATAAATCTCAGGATGACAGTCTTTGTCCTGATAGTCAGGCATCTGTGAGATGTCTGTGTGCACTGGCACACATAGTCATAATTCAGACAGAGTTAGCCTTTCAGGACAACAAAGGCTCAAAGAAGATTTTAAACAAGATAAAAGACTCATGAACTACAACTCAGATGTAATTCTGTTTCTACCAGAGGTCTCAGAGAAAGAGGGAATTGTGAAAGAAAACATTTGGGTGTTGTGATAGGTAGGATGAAATAGATGCAAGCAAAAAAAGTTAAGTCTAGATTATGGCACCTTCAGGGTTTGAGAGAGTGAGAACATTAAACACAATTTGGCATGGAAAAGGAGCAAATAGTGAAAAATTCAAAGCAATGTAAAATACCAAAGACTGGAGGGATTTTGTTCATAACTGAAGCCTCTCTTGGGTTACAAATGAGGTTAAAGCACAGAGGGATATTTAGTCTGAAGACAATATGAATGACTGAATAAGTAAAATAGCTCTACTGTAAGGCAGCGTGATACAATTAACATGTGCAGTCAGCCATACTCATCACACAGCTCTGGTGTAAGAACACACATTTGCACACAGGTGTGCTTCTCCCCAGGTACTGATCCCACTGAACCTAGCAGTGCTCTCTGGTGCAGGTGCTAGTGGGGATGTAGGAAGAGGCCCTCTGGGAATTCAAAGAAAATGCAAAAATCCATCTTACTCCAAAGAAACCTTTCTGCCCTCCAGGTAAGTGTGTAATTTCCTATCACTTGAAGAAAGAAGGGGAAGGCTGGCCAGCTCTTGATTCTTAAAAAGGAAGAAAAAGTTTTGTCCAAAAAAAAAAAAATCAGCTGTCTCTGAAGGTGCCCATTTCTCGGAAGTTTAAATAGTTGCATTCACAGTTACACTAAAAAATAAATGTGCTCCATTGTGTTTCCAGATGTTAAGGAACATCCAGATGCCCATAGTTAGCCAGAAAATGACTTAAACGATATTTTAACCCTCTGTGTGTGGGATCTCATATTGGCAAACATCATAGACTAAATGGGCTCTGACTTGATGCAGGGTTCATGTATACTTATAAAGCTGGTTTCTAATCCTGCCCTAGACACTAAATTAACCTTTCTGCCCTTAGCATTTTGCATGGAAAAACTGACGAACTTATTGAGGAAAGGTCTACTGTAAATAATACTAGCCCTTAATTTTGTCACTATTCAGTAAATGGTGCTACCAGGAGCCAGCAAGCTCACACCAAGTACTATTTTACTTACTCAGCAACCGAAAGCATGTCAAAGAGCAAAGTGTGCTTACTGAGATGACTCGGGGGATCAAAATGTGCTCTCTCTCCTCCTTAATAACAACATAATTCCCAAATTTTAGTAATCTATATCTGGGATGCCCTTTGGACATTTGCATATGTATCTCGGATTACATTTATTGAGCTACTTAACAGCTCAATGTTCATGCCATTTGGTAAAAGCTTATAATGTCAAGAACTGAGCCTTATCTTCCGAAACCTCAAAGTTTCCTGATATATTCTCTATATCAAAGATTACTGGATTGTGTCTTTAGATTTTGATGGTTTTAATTACCTATATGCTGTTCTGTTATTGACAGAATTCATCACAGCTGCTTTTTAAAATTTCCCTTCTTTTTTTCATTGAAGCTAAACATATCTCCATCTCAGAATCTGTTACCTTGCATGTGCAGCTCACCACTTCACTGCTGTTCATATGTCTCACTTTCCCAGTTCCCACAGATTTCTGTTTCACAACATTTTATGCAGTGAAGTTGCTGGAAGAAGGCACTGGAGGAGGCATCTCTGAGTCAGTGAGGCCCTTCAAATCCTCTGATTCTGCTATGAGCAGACCTGCACGTCCTCAAGTGCATTCTCCAATGAACACCGTGCAGCAGATATGGTTTACTCCATCAGCTGGGGAAGTGGATAATGCCAAACCCAGCTGAACAGGTTTAAATCTATCAACTTCCCTTCTGGGGGATGTAGCTCGTTTCTCAAGATCTGTCAGTGAGGAATATTTTGGCTCAACCTTTGCAGACACCTCCTCTTCACTGACATTGCCTTCCTCACTGGAGGTATCACGGAGGTTGTATTGCACTGGCAGTATCCCTTGGCACAGTGTCAGTCTGACTCATCTTCCATTTCATTACAGGGTCTGAAAACAGCTGCAGCTGTCAGAGGTTTGCTGTTACTTTGAAGCGTTATGATAAAACTGTGCTTGCTAAATTATTGTGGTAAATACAGCTTCCATGGTGTCAGAAGAAAGGTACAAAAAATGAAGTCTCTGGCAGTGCATTATGAGCACAATTCCCCAGACTCATTCAACTTTGAGCAATTGCCCAGGAACACATAACCACACAACAAAAGCTAATACCCTGTTGCAGGGTGAAAAGGAAAACAACTTAGACAGAAAATATAACAGAACCACAAAATATAATATAATACATATTGTAATGCAGACATCTTTACAACTTAATCTTCTGCTCTTACTAGAATTTATTTTTCTGTGGAATGGGAGCATTTAATGAGTATAGTATTTTTTTCTTTTAATTTGCATTTTTTTTCTTGAGTACAATAACAGGCAATACTTCTTATTTCAGCATTATCCCTGGAAGATTTAACATCCCAGTTTTATGCATGGCGAGTACGCTTTTTCATTTTCCTCAAATTTACACATGCAAGCTCTGCAAAATGCTGACTCTGTCCATGCACAATATCAGCATGAACGTGTCAAGTGTGTGAATAACTCGGCTTGCAAGAATAGATCCACTAATTTAAACACAAGAACTTGCACTCTAGTGATGAGTGCACTGTGGGTCCTGCCATGTAAACTTAGCCTTTTAAAGGAACACCTACCTGTATTTAAACTGGGCGGGGGTAGCAGATTTAGCTGTGGCAGGCAGAAATACAGTACAGTACTTGGTTAGATAGATGGTTAGAGAGATGTTTGGAGGGGTTTTGCAGGCTGTACAGAGAGAGCTCTGTGTTACCGTGACCATACTGTAATCAGTCCTTGAAACAGTTCTCTTAAAACCGACAGCTATGCATTCAGATTTAATCTCTGAATATCTGGTGACCCAGCTCTAATCTGCTGTTTCTGAATTGTCCTGAGAACAGTCACAAACCTGTTTCCACCACCCCAGCCAGGAACAGAAAAAAGGAATAGGTGTATTGCCAAGATAAGAGCACAGGTTGGATCAATATGAGACAACTTCAGTTTTCCTAAATTCAGTCTTTAAAATTAACTGGATTTATCATGAACAATTATTTATGGAATTTCAAACTATGATAATTATGATGTATCAAACACATGTTTCTGTGAAAAGAACTAATTTTTTGCAAAATTATTGAAGGCATTACAAAAAAAATGGTAATCCTTTGTTGAAGCATACAAAGATTCCTATTTAATTTTAGTATTTTTATACATTTTTCCTTTTTTTTTTTTTTTCCCAAGGATAGTTCTGTCTTTCAAGAATAGCCCTGCGTTCCCTTTCTGATTGATGTTTGATGATAACACAAAGACTGACACTCACTTTTTTTATAAACCATTTTTCTCAAAACCAAACAGTGTCTCAAGACACCCACTGCAGTGAGGGAGGAAGCAGAATTTAGTATTTTTTGTTTAGGACCATTTTCTCAGACAGAATTCAGACAAATGAATACAGCTTTATGCTAGTGACCAGGACAAGCACAAGCAATGCAAAACTGGCTCGCACCAAGAGGTAAGAATGTATGGAAAATCCTCCTAGCAGTGTGAAAGAGGAGGTGGCACAAGAAATAAAAAGTTAATCTGATTTTGACTACTACTTGCATTGCAATATTCCACTTCTGTTTAATTATTTAAAGATACCAGCATTTCAGCTGGCCTAGAACGAAGCCAGAGGCTCAGAGCAATGCTGTGTCCTCCCAGTGCATTAAGTGCAGGCAGCCAGTTGACATTTACGTTGTTTCAGAGTGATATATCACAAGGAGAGCAAGCAGTTGCTGTTCCTGATGATGTCAAGATGATGGCATGATGGAAGTCTCCATACTATCCCTGGAATCACAAGGCAGGAGGCACCCGCTGTCTGGGCAGCCGCAGGCAAGGGCTACTTTGCATAGTAGTCACTGTGCTCTTGGAAATCAGAGAGGACATATCTAAAGTCAGATAAAATAGGAGTGGGTCCAAGCTTTTGCAACAGCCCTAGGCTTTCCTGCATGCTGTTTTAAAGGTCTCTTTAATTTGTGTTTATCTCTTTATTCCCCACTGCTGGCTATGGCCAGAGCTCTGGAGGAACGGCAGCTGTTTCCCTGCTAGAAACTAGAAGCACATACTGTGCCAAAAACACAGGATTTCTATTTAATGAGAGGTTTCATGATAACTCCAGCCAAGAGGCTCTGACAAGACTTGAATAATCACTGCAGCTTTGGCACTTATTTAAAGCATAACTAGGCACTTCTCTAGCTGTCTAATTCAGAGTAAGTGTCAGAGGAATGAAAAGCCTTTTGCACACAACAGGGACAGTTGAGTTCATGGATTCAGAGAGCAGCTTTCAGCAGGGCCAGCTCAGAGCTGAGATGGAAGAGGCAGTGGCTGGCTCTGCCCTCTCACCACGGCCTGCCCTGCAGAGTGGCTAAGCTAGCATGAGAAAGCAGATTAGTGACAGATTACTTCCCCTCTTCCCTGTAACTCCTGGAAGCAAGGGTGATGCAAGGAGGATCCTTCTACTCAGAGGTTTGCCTCCAACTCAGACCACCAGCTCACTCGTGTGCCAGCCCAGCTCATCTCTCATCTGTTCCTCAGAGCTCTGCACAAAAGCTACATTCTGGTCCTCTCACACCAGAAAAAAGAGAAAGGGAGAAAAAAGACAGAAACTCTAACTTTGCACAGGAGGACAGCACAGCACAGCACTCATGCAAGAGCATAACAGCAATGAGAGATCAAATCTTAATTCTTACAAGGATATAATAATATAAAAGAGAAGTCTGGCCTATTGTTGTTGAAGAGGTGGTATAATACAATTGTTCCAGCAACACTGACACTTCTGCATATGTTCAGAAGAAAGCCTAAGCTTCTGTAAATGTCAAAAGTTGGAAAAGAGACAAAGGGAAAGAAATGTTGTGAACATTAAACAGACCAGGAAGAAAACTGGGTAACTCTAGATCTGGCAGCCTGACTTCAGTTCCAGGTAGAACATTAGCAAAACCTGAGAGGAGCATCTATTTTTACTTGGGTAGAGCAGACAAACATATTGGCTTAAAGCCAAGGGGGATTTGTGAATGAGACAATGCCAAAGAAATCTGATAGCCTGTTTTAATATGGTATCTGAGTGGGTGGGTTTTTTATAAAAAAGACCTGTGCCCCATGGAAACAGTTTAAATAATGCTTGGATAAGAATTCAACAAAGTGACAAGTAAACACCTTACACACATAATGTGTTCATACAGAAAGTCCTTGTAGTTCTTTAAAGGGTATATTTTTGCCCAGGTATTTTCTTGATAACAAGCCAAAATGGGTTTTGATCAACATAATTCAGAAATTAAACATGGAATAGGCATAGTAAAAAACAGCGGACTCTCCTGCTTGATATTTCTATCTCTGTCTCTCTTCTCCTCCTGTCTTCTTCCTTCCATCCTCATCTTTCACCTGTTCTCTCATTTTCTCATATTCTCTATTTCTCCCTTTCTTTCTCTCTCTCCCCCTATTTGCTCTCTCTCACACACACTTTGCACATAAACTCATGCTTTCATGCTTCCTTCCATTTGGAATGCTGACCACAGGCTACTCAGATGAGCTACATTGAAGAAGCACACTTAGAAAAACTTAAAAGAAAGAGAAAAATCAATATTCAGTGTCCCAGGAAGTAGAATCACTATTTAATTTACTACTGAATTATACCCATGGATTATTATGTTCATACCAAACTTTTCACTGGAATAAACAATGGTAGGACTGAAGTGACTCAAAACTGCATCAGAACAGACCTACTTCACTCCACTGTGTATGGGATGAGCTCGTTGGAAAGCATTTCCTGGCAAAATCAGGCAATATGGGTATGCCCCTACCTGCACAGAGCCTGTATGACCTGCTTGGAAAGAGCTACAGCAAGTTTGGTTTCCTGTTCTTTTTGCATGGGTTTTGGATTCACAGTAAGAACTAGCCATGGTTCTTCTTGTGTGGGAGGGATCAAAAGAAATTCTTCTTTCTTTCCATAAGCCAATAAAGCAGTGGAATGGCATGGTAATGTCTTTTTTTTTTTTTTTTTTTTTTAGGTTGGAAGATATTAAAACCACCTTGATTTTTTCCTTGTAATTCTATGGGAGAATGCTTTAGAAGCTGCATGCCAGGAAAATTCAATTGTAAAGGAATGTTCTGGTCTCAGCTGCTGCTAGAGCTCAGCCATGGACTGGCTGATCTCCCTTTCCCACTCTCCTTGAGCAGTGTTATCTGTATGCTGTGGCACAGCTTCATTCCTCACACAAAGCAAGGCAGCAACCACTGGCAGGTTCCCATTCTCTCTGCTCTGCTCTGCTTTCTCTCTCCTGGCAATGCAAGGCCATTGCATCTCCATTTTATCAAGATCCAATAAATTTTGTTAAGTCTTCCTGAACAAATGCGCTTCTCATACATCTACAGTTTCTCTGACACAACCTACTTGCTCTAAATAATTTTTCACAGATGCATTCTGAGGGCTTTATATATTTCTCTAGGATTTCTGGATGCTGCCTCCATTGGCTGGATCGATGGGACCACAGGCAAAATTTCAGAACAGCAATGTTGCTATAGTTCATGTACTCATGTCTCCATTAGCATAGACAGCAGATACAGAGAGAAAGGTTACAGAAATGCTAGCAAACCCCTTGAAATGTCATCATTGCTTATGAATTTGTATATGGAAATCTAATACATAGAGACAGCCTGATTAGGCATTGTTCTGTGCCTAACTGCTGCCTATCAATATCTTTGCCCTTTAGGATCTAAGGATGGGGGGAGGGGGGCAGGGAAAGAAGAAAAATTTAAGGATAAGGTTCTAAAATTGGCTGTGTCTGACACAGAGAATTTAATCCCTGCTAGCACTGCAAAATTTATGCAGTCCCTTCTGTGAGCACTGTGTAGAACTGCAGAGAGAGCTCTGAGAATGAGATCTCCCGGAAGCATGCTAACCCGGGCTGTTTCAAGCGCCAGTTTTACTTCCTTGAGGACAATCCTGTGCAAAATTGGCTTTAATGACTCTCCATGGGAATGGGTTTGTTGACTGGAGCAACTGTTTGCAGGGTGGTTCTCGCTGCCTTTTACTTAATGCAGGACCCAGTGTGAGAAGCTGTCACAGCTGTAACATGTGCAATGGTATATGAAGGAAAGGTTGTGCTCCCTGCTCTGGTGTGAATGTACAATTGCCTTCTTTGCTTAGCAGTTTCAGAGCAGGACTTGCCACTCAGTCAAAACTGAGAGCCACAGTTCAGGCTAGAGGCTGAGGTGAGCACTGAATAATTCTCCTGCATGGGGATTTTGCTGCAGAAATTGTGAGTGAAGCCAAAGATGCAGTAAGATGGAAAAAACATGAAGATCTTTTCCCTTCTAGAAAATCTTGCAAACACTTGAATGAGAAAGAATTGTGAACCACACAGGTGTGCTGCATTATTCCTCTCTGCCAAGGCTCACCTAGTAATTTCTGAGTATCAGAATCATTCATTCAGAACACACAGCCACTTCCAAGGACCAGTGGTGGAAATTAAATTCTCAAATTCAAGTAGGATCAGTTATTTTTCTGAGCTTCAGC
The DNA here is from genome assembly GCA_013400435.1 of Pycnonotus jocosus. Lineage (NCBI taxonomy): Eukaryota > Metazoa > Chordata > Aves > Passeriformes > Pycnonotidae > Pycnonotus > Pycnonotus jocosus. The sequence continues at coordinate 284,712 of VWYP01030142.1, forward strand.
CCAGCAATGCCTTCCCAAATGACCAAGGCTTCATCCCCAGCTGATTCCCAGCTGTGTCTAATCAGGCAGAGCCCTGCCAAATTTAAGGCAGCCTCGTCCTGCATGTATTGCACAGCTAAACAGAGCAGGGCCTTAGCACATTGTGAGGACAGAACCTACATTACCCAAATATTCTTTCCTCCAGCCTCTGATCTGAGAAATTAATCTCAAAGGTGGCACTCAGTACTTATGTTCATAGTTATGCCCTTGCACATAGTCCAAATAAAGATCCCAATCCATATGTACATGTGTCATAGGGATATTCACACATATATATCAATGGATGCTCAGAGGTAAACAGAAGCACCACTAAATTTCTAATGGTCTTCTCAGAATTTTATATCTGTTTCCTTCAGCTGAATCTCATTCAATTTTAATTAAATAAGCTACAGTAGTCATTTATTTAAACTTTTTCATAAGTTTTGACACCTTTTCCCTTGTACTTAAAGGTTTCAATGTTTATCAACTGCTCCTATCCTGCAGTTATTACTTATGATTATTTACTACTCCTATAAATTATTTGCAATAGCAAATTCTGTAATATAAAATGAAAAAAAAAAAAAAAAAAGGGCTAGAAGTAATCCCAAAAGATTGTTTCATGCAGTCCTATCCCAAGGCAAAATCACTTGCCATTGCATGATTCCTGGGTTTTTTTCCTAACCTGACCACACACACCTCCAGGGCTGAAGGACGTGTACCTTCCCTAGCAACATTGCTTCACTGCCCTCACACTCACTCGCTTTTTCCTAATTGAATTGAATCCTCCTTGCTAATTTACCTGCTACCATAGTGGCAAATGCTGACTTTCAGGTTGCAGGAGAAAAGTTTTCAGGGAAACTTACGGGAAACTATGGAAGAAAGTAATGCACTCTTTATCTTAGCATTTGAGAAATTACTTCTGTATAATTTCTGTAGCTGGAGAAAAAAGCCTGAAACATTCACGAGGATTGCTTTTTCTGAAGTTTATGTTATCACCGGCAACAGTTAATGATGAAGTTGCAACAATCTCAAGGAAATTAAGAAGAAATTCACGCAATTTTAAAAATTTATTTACAAACCATCATCTGTTTTATTCCCGCAGGGTTTTCAGTAGTTATTGTTATTACAGATGAGACCTTTATACTCCCAATAACACCAAATGTTATTTTGGGCATCCATTCACATAATACTTCTGTAAGAAAGAGCTATGCCAGATTACCAGTGGGATGTGATTTGATACAAGCAACTTATCAAGAACTGACATCAGTGTTTCTATTTTCATTGCTGAAAAATTTCTATACAAAGCTATAAAACATTCATGTCTAGCAAGAGGAAACAGATGAGGTATGCCTTACACACAGATATGTGGTGCAGTTACTGGAAAAGGGAAAAGCTGATCTGGTGGTATTGCTAGCACACTGAACATGGAGTTGTCCTGGATCAAAGTCACACTAAAACTTTCCCTAGGTCCATCCAATGTCAGACAGGAACTCATCCCATTGAAGGCTGGTAGATAGTGAGGCTAGAAGCTTTTGGAAGGACTGCAGAGAAAAACATTAGCAAGTACTGGCTGATAGGAACATGGGACTAGAAAGGGCCAAAATATGGGAGATAACCAGAGATGAAGGAAAAGGATGGAGGGAAAGGTACTTGGAACTATGTAAACAGTACAAGCTGAGCACACACTGGCCTATGGTTCCTTACAGAAATGCCATATACATCAGCTCATGGACACAGTTAGAACACTGCCACAATTGCTTTATACCAAAAGGGGAATCTTTCCTTCCCGCTGATATTTGTATTCCCAAATCTCTGCAACAAAGCTTCAGAAAAATTAAGGAGCAGTGTTTGCATCCTATATGTCTTTCCTACTGGAAATACAATATACTCAAGGTCCCTGGACAGTGGCTTCTAATGGAGGTCTCAGCTCCCTACAAGCAGAACTTGTCAATTAGCTGGCATCTCATATTTTTCCTAAAAAGGATAGCAGAGCAAATTCTTCTGTTCATGTGAGTAAACTCATCTTTTAAAGCTAAATCTTAAATTGCATACAAAGAACATGAAAGGAATATTAATAGCTCTACTGTGATCTAATTTATGCCCTTTATTTGCAGCAGCAACTCATTCTGGTGATCAAAAGGTCATCAACCTTCAAAAAATGAAGCTTTAACCAAAAGGATTTAAGGAGATATAGAGCTGAATTTTACAGACCTTGCCAAAAGTGTAATCTGAAGTCTTACATTTTTGTTCCCATCTTCAGCATGCCAAAGCTTGAATCATAAAGCTAGCACTCAGCATCTTGGCTCTGGGTCAAAATCAACCGAAGTCACACACAGGGTAAAGTGCTGAAGGTGACATTGCTTCTACCTGGCTCAGACAAAAGAAGTACTGATCTCTGCAGCAACCTGTGAAGGACGTAAGCTCATAAGTTTGTGACAAAGATTCTGATTCCATTTTTTTCACATCTAAGTACTCTGTTTAGTATCCAGAATAATAAAGTGTTAGAAAAGACTGGATGTAAATTCATCACTGACCTGGGATATAACAGTGCTGAGCTTTTTGATCATATGATTGACAACTGGCAAGAGCCTGCATTGTTTCTCTGTTACCTAGTGAGTATATTTGCAAGGAATTAGGAGCATGACATGTGTTGGTACTGGGCCAGAGAGAAAAAGGCTGAAAACCAAACAGCAATAAATACTCCTATCCAAAAAAAATGCTTCCTGACAACATAAAGCTGAAGAAACAAACAAATCCCAACACCAATTTTTAATAACCCACATTCTCATGGAGCTGGGTCTGAACAAAGGCTTCCCAATGTGCTTGTCCCTAAATGGAACAGACAATTTTGATTTTGTGACTCCTAGACCACACTAGTCACAACAAGACAATGAATTAACTGGCAGTATTCAGGTAATGATCAAAGCAGTATATGAAGCCTTTGTGTGCCTTTTTTTGAAATGCTCTGATTAAACACTTGTGGCTCCTCTGGGAGTGGGTAAGAGCTGGTTAAGAGCTCCAACCCTCCTGCAATGCTGCAGCTGCCAAATAACACCAAAGAAATGGGGTCCCTGCAAGGCAGGTTATCCTCACCATCAAACACCGCCATCTTTTTCTGCACCTTTTCCCAGATCCTGTCCAACACAGGTAAATCATACAAAAAAAATTTAAAATAAACTCAAAGGGCAATATGATATGAAAATTATTTTCATGAGATACTTTTCACCTACCTGATGAACTCTAACACAAACAATTGAACAGCAACAAATAGATATCATAGTAAAGGGGTAGAAAGGGTTCAAATAGCCCATACCTTTCTCTTTCTGTTTCAATCTTTACAGAGAATCTAAATATTTACTATTTTGGTGTCCAAGAATCACACATAAACATTGATGTGCATGCATATGTACTGTCTTAACATAAATGATGCAAATATATAAAAACTTTAAACACTTCGCTCTGAGTGCTTGAGTTAGGCACATGTGTATGCCCCAACTGTTTGAAAATCCACATGAAATAAATGCCGTGTTTGGCTGTGTAACCACAAAAATTGCATATTTCTTGAGCTTCTGATCAGCTGGACTGCATTTGGTCAGTGGGTCTCCTCTGTACAAGCCTGTGCCTAGAAGGAGTTACATGAATTTTCCATCACACAAAATGAAGACTTACCGATGGAAATCCCTGTAGGACTGAAGCTTAATCTACCTTCCCAGGAAGTACTACTGCATTCCAGGCCTCTGAATATCTTTTAACAGCTGCTGTTGAAAAATTAACTCTGACACAGTAGGATGAAGGCACATGTTATGTCCAGTCCCAGTGCAGGCATTCATGGCCTTGGCAGACTGTGACTCTCAAATGAGGGCTCCTCTGCTCCCAAAAGGTTCTGGCCCAAGTCTCAGGCTGATGAGTCATTTCTCTGATCCACACTCAACATCTGTATCTGGAAGCATAAAAAACATGAGTGGCAGAGCTTTGTTCACCTTCCTCATGTTAGATTAGTTCTTCTTCCTTCCAGTCTCACTAAAAGATCAATATTATAAGAGCTTAAAGTAATTTAAAACACTTTTAAAAGTGTCACCTTTTCAAATGAACTGGTTGTTATTTTTTCTTGCAATTAAAATGAATGGCAGGTGGCAACACCTTTCACACCTTATGCTGGAGGGTCAGGTTTCATGGGTATTTAACTTCAGCCAAGCAGAGGGTGGCAAAAGTCTAAATCTTAGCAAAGGGGAAGATTAATGTGGGTACCCTGGAACACCTGCTGCTGAAGCCATTAGTGCTTGAGACACTCTCATGCCTACTCTGAAGATGGTGTGAACTGTCCTCTTGCCCTTTGCAGAAGGAGAACCAGGTCCTTACTGCACAAGATTAATAGGAGCAAGTCTGCCATTGATTGTGTGCCGCTGTCCTCACCATGTCAGAGGGCAGGCCAAGGGCTGAATTACAGCTACCCAGGGACTCCAAAATAGGAGAAGAAATCAAACTGACAGATACACATTGGAAATTCAAGCATGCTGTATCTGAAAATCAGACTTATGTTTCCAGTTTTTCGCAGCCTGCAACAGTCCAAATCCTGCAGAGCTGTTTCATTAAAACATTTCTTTGCTTAGTCCAGATAAAGAATTCCTGCCACTTTGACCACTGGCAGTATACTTGTGTAATGCTTATTCCAGAGAAATGTGGATTTCTCAGACAACCACAAGGAATAAGAACTCACACAAGGAGAAAAATACTGGTGGAACAGCAGGGGTTTAAATTTAAAGTTTGGCAAATAGTTCAGCTCTGTTGACCAGAGCAATGTAAGAAGTGACTTGTTTTGCACAGAGATCAGAGAGGGAATTAAATGCTTCTCATATGCCAAACAAAACCCTGAAGAATCAATTCCTTTATCCCTCTCTGCAAGTCAATAACCACTTGTAGTGGATGAGTTTGCCTCATTATGAACCTTGTTGATGCTTGTACAGAAGATGGAGTTCTCCTCACTATTCTGCATCTCTTCATCAAATGTGCTGCTTTTCCAACAATCTCAGCTCTGCCAGCCATTAGTTCAATTTTTAAGAGTGTTAGCCTCAACATTGCTGGGTACAGACTGGAAACATAGAATTTAAAAGCTTAAAAACTAGAAGGCAAACCACTTAATTTTTAAATTATTACTAACTATTATTATTATTATTATTATTATTATTTCTCATTTTTTTAAGCCATCTCCTGTGTTTTCTGGATCTCAGGATGACTAGAGAGGTTAGCCAGATCCGCAAAGGTTTTTGTCCTCTAATTGTGATTGAATTTTTCTGCTCTAATGAAGCAGAAAAGGCAACCTAGATCCTTGGACTACTACACACTGCTATTACTCCAAATAGATTTGCTGAGTTTTCATTTCCTCTGAAAGAAAATCTTGCATGGCTTCACCATCACTCTGCTTGGAGATCCTACCCTAATGATTAGCTACATTCCACTTTGAACTGTTATTAATATTCCCCATATGTAATTAAAGCCTCTAATTCTACACAGAGATATCCCGACAAACAAGCAGCTGTCTGTCTTTTTTATTTCATTGTGCTTCTTGAACTCTTGGCTCAGGTTATGTGTTTCTGGAATGTCAAATAAGGAATTTACTTTTCCATCCATCAGTTTACACTCTGCATGCAGTTTGATGGCATCTTGCTAATACAGCCTGGTTGCACTGTAATTCACCTTATAATCCATTGTATCAACACTGACTGTTCAATGTGTGACTTCCTAACAAGGTGGCTGGTGCCTCTTAGGTGCTGGGTTGCCCTGGGAGAACTGTAGTGTAAAATGTATGCTCAGCATCAAAACTGCCTGGCCTGAAGTTCCCAACTGTCATAATTAGATATAACTTCCTTCACTGGAAAAAAGCAAAAGAAATGCTCTGTTCAGCCAAAAACATGCCCATAGGACAAGAGGAAATTACCTCAAGTTGTTCCAGAGAATGTTTAGTCTGGATATTAGGAAATATTTATTCACTGACAGGGTTGCCAAGCACTAGACTGGCTGCCAGGGGAATTGGTTGAGCCACCATCTCTGGAGGTATTTAAAAGATGTTTGGATGTGGTGCTTAGGGACAGGGTTTTGTGGTGGATGTGGCAGTGCTGGGTTGGACTCAATGATCTAGAAGTTATTTTCCAACAATTCTACAATTTGATCCCACATATCAAATCTCATATGAACTGCTGAGTTACACAAAAAGCCTCTAGGTGTGCTGCATGAGTCAGTGGGGCACTGCTTGCTTCTCTTTTGGGCACTTTCAGTGAATGGATTGGAGTCTGTTAATTATTTTATATCTTTTGATGCCTCAGAAACAGCAGGAAACTGGATCAGCACATGGCAGGCCTGACAGCTGGCTGCAGGAAAAGCTCTGGATGCTGGAATTCTCCTCACCTGCCACTGATCCATGCACATCTGACCATTCCTCATGGATGCCCTGCTCCACCTGTACATGGCTGATATTGGGATTTTTACAGAGCCCTTTGAAATCCACCACTGAAGGCAAAGGTGATGCAAGAAAAGACAGGACAATCTCCTAAAATAGGCACTGTGCTGCTGGTTGATGCATATTTATAAACCAAGGATGAGGTCACAGCTACAGCTGCCAGGTTTTGGTCTAAATTATGCCACGCGAAATCAACAGCAAGTCAGCAAGTAAGACAGCTAAAAGTTGGGTGAAATAAGATCTAAAACGGTGGTAGATTTCATCAGAGGTCCTCACAGAGGTGGAAGTGAAGGGAAGTGAAGCGTCACTTGCAGGAGGCCTGCTGGTAACTCCCAGGGATCTCTGCTGGACCTAAGAAACCCAAGAAAACGATGCCTCTCGGCAAACGCCCTCTGCTGTCATTATCAACAGGGGATTTTATTACACGGTGCACTCGCTATTCAGTTTGCCCGGCCTTCTGTAATATATGTGAGACCTTAACCACAATGTTTAATGGAATAGTATAGGAAATATTTCAGTCTGAAATGCAGAATGAAAGGAAAACTGAAGATCATCATAAAAAAAATTCTAAAATTCAAATTTTTTCTGATCCCAGACTCTGTCTAGTTTCTCAAACAAATCTGTTCATGCAGACAGCAGCAGGCTCACACAGTCTCATTTCCCTCAGCTTGGTCATGGATGTAGGAATCTGCTCCTGCAGTTTAGAGAAAATGTGGGCTTTTTCCTTGACCTTCTCCATAAAAGAAAGGTTGGAAACTACGAAAATTGCCATTAATGGAACATAACTAGGAAATAGCCTGAACAGCCAGCTTGAGCTTCAGTGTTACCTTGATACACCAATGAGTGTTTGCAGTCAGTCATCTATTAATTAATCTGGTTGTTTAGATGTTACCAAAAATGAAGGGGCAGCTCTCACTAACCAAAGAAAGAAAGAAAGAAAGAGGAATAATATATAGTTTTGCTTACACATGGCACTTAGGATGCTTCAACAACCCATGGGGCAATTTCTTGGGAAAAAAAAAACCCCAACACCTAACTGCTGTTTGTAGTATTTTCCATTCTTTTTATACTTGCTAAGAAATGCACTAATGGTAAACCCACCCATGTAGGTCCGTGAGGTGATAGAAGATCTCAGTTTGTCAATAGTGTGGACTGGTAACCCAATGTTCTCCATGAGACAGCCTCCATCTGCACATGGGATGGGCAGGGCAGTCTGACCCATCTGACACCAGAATGCACATCTGGTGTCTGACAAGGTGGAAGCAGCAGCTTGATGAGTGATCAAAGTTCTACCAAAGTGAAAAACTTTCACTGGAGTCACATTCAAGCCAAACTAAATGAAATCAAATGATTCTTCATCTGGAAGCTGAGAATTTCACCTGCTTTTGGTCTACTGAACAGCACACACATATATAAGTACTGCATAGGTCAAGCAAGATGGAATAGATAAAATATGTTGCTGAAGTGCTCTGGTTCTGCCTCTTTCACAGAGTCTGTGAGGCTCTTGATGTAATTTCTGCTTGCAGGAATTCTGAACTCTAAATCAGAAAGATCAGCTTTATATCTTCCTCATGCATCACTCTCAGCCATATTGGCTGAGCCAGATTTATTTTGGAGAAGACACTGAGCTTCAGATAAAACTGACCACTGTCCAGGGCAGTCAGCACTGAGCCCTGATCTGCTGGCATAATGCATCTGCTTTACTTTGTGGGTTTTGTGTCATCATTGTGTCACAACCCTTTCTGTATCTGCCCCAGCTGGAACGGGACAGGTTGTGATTTCCAGAGGCACTGTTGCTTCTGCCACATCTGCAGCAGTGCTGTGCACGAAGATGAAAAAACTAAACATGGTGGGCAAGGAAAAAACCTAACGAGACATTGGGAGAACAAATGACATGGAGGCCTGCAAGTGTCACAGGCTCGGTGTGAAAAGCTGTCCACTGGTGCCATCTTGTGGGTCCGGAGCCATTACCTATTCCAAAGAGGCAGAGCTCACTCCACTGAGGTCCAAACCCCCGACTTAAAGTCTGGGTCTTGTTTGAGTGCTATTTAATGTCTTTCATATTTCTAAGAGCAAACATCTTCCATCTCACCAAAGAATCAACCAGAAAACTTGAATTTTGCTTAAGCAGAGTGCATTGCATTGTGCCTACTACATAAAATTACTGTACAAGTAAACAGGGATCAGAGCAAGGGAGAACTATCAAAGTCAATGAGTTTCATCAAACATATCAGGCCAGTATTTATACCTCTCCACAGAAATTATTTTTGTCTTTATTAATATCCAGGCCTACACACTGCAAAATGCAGAACTTGGAACTGAACATAATTGAATATTTCAGCACAAAAGACAACTCATATGAAGATACAAGTTGATCAAGTAATAGAAGTATGAGAAGAAGTAGATTTATAGGTATTATGCTGACATAAGAGGCCACTACTCTCTTTTTGCCTAAATTTAGTTCTTCTTCCTCAGGAAGAGAGTGTAAAATGACTGAGTCTTTCAGCTACATTCGCATTTAGAAAAAGGTCTGGAGAAGTAAAATTTTATTTGTAAAATTATAACTCCTAAAATAAATGTCAAAGTTATGTTTTTTAGGTCAGTACAGAACTGCTGGAAAAAAATGGAGCTCCTCATATTAGTGGGGGAAGAACTGTACAAAACTTAAAGAAAAATTGATCAAAAGCACAATCCTTTACTAACTCTCTCATAGTCCCAATGAAACCATTGCCAACAGTAAAATGTGCACCTGGCAATCCTAATATCACATGCCAAGATTTGTGCTAAGATATGTTAATTGAAGTGATTAAGAATTAACAAGTTGGTCAACAGGCACACTTTCATGTGGACTCTTATTGTTTAGCCAGACATTCACTCAGAAAATGCCCTTTAATAAAGAACATTTATGAAAAAACCAGATGGCCACTAACTGACAAAAAAAGCCTTGGTCCCATTCTTGAATATACCAGCTTGAAACTACAGCAATTCCTTTGACTAGCATAATGGAGAATAGAATGTGTTCTACAGCTGCTGGATTTCTTCAATAGGCAATGACTATATATCACTAACTTCAAAAGGAACAAAACTAGTCCAATATAATTTTTTAAACCCTCCTCTTTATGTGTTCATATGATATCTTAAAGGAAAAGCTATGTAGAGAGAAGAATTTGTGCTGGAAAGTATTGCTGGATAACAAAGGCCTGTTTATGTGACAGGTAAGTCTAGCTGTTAGCATGCTGTAATGCATAACCATTGTTGTACATGTAATTATTGTAACTGGTCCAGTCATCTGCACACTGATATTCTTGATTAGACTGAACGTAGGGGTGATAAATTGTTTCTTTTCCCAAGAAATAAGATGGAGCAAGTCTCTTCAAAACAACAGCACTGAACTGGTATGTCAGCTTCCTACGGATCTTAATGATTTCACCTGTTCTTCCATAATTCCTCAGTGCTCTGGCCATTTTCTGATAGGTCATGATCTTGCGGTTTCCCTTTCTTTCTCCCCACAGTTCTGCAAGTTTCTCCTTGTTTTTGGAGACAAACTGGAAGACACCATTTGGCTTATCCACCCACTGGATGCAGTTTGCCATAGCAGGATCATACAGAGACTCATGGAGGTATTCAAATAGCCGAAGTTTTTTTCTACCTATAGAGAAATAAATCACAAAAAGTCACAAAGTCATGCTTGTTTTAAAAGATGACAAGTTGTCTTTTTCCTAGAGAGGGTTTTTTTGTAGGCAAAAGCATAGCTGCACCTAGTACACTGTCCCAAATTAAAAGATCAGTATAAAATGTTCAGTGGAAGACCATCAATGGCAAATAGGATCACAGAGATATGAGCAACACAGAATCATGGGATAGTCTGATTGGGAAGGGACCCAGAAGGATCATCAAGTCCAGCTCTTAAATGAATGGTTCATACAGCGATCAAATTCACAACCTTGACATTCTCAGCACCACTCTCTAGTTCTGAAGGGTGTGCAGATCTGTGGTGACAGAAAGGGATTTGGTCATTAGAGTTTCAAGAGCAGGTTATGTGGGGATTGTGACAAATATCCGGTGACCTCATTGTGTGGTAGGTCCCAGAAGCATCAGTCTTCAGACCGATGCTGTGCAGATGCACACTCGAGGAACTCACAGTAGATTACATCTCAGACAGGGCAGGAAAGAGGTTCTGGAAAGCCAATCTGAATGTTTCTGCATAAATGTTTCCCTGTTTATTCAAGACTCAGAGATTTTGCGACATTTTGCCAGATTTGTCAGATTTGTTTCAGGAATGTTTTGGAGATGCAAGGTAGTCTCTGATATAAGAAAGGGCAAGTGGGTGAGCAGGAAAGGCAGGTTAGTTTTTAACAAGAAATCTCATGTAATCAAAAAGGAGCTAGATTTTCTGGTACCCTGTGATATTTAAAAAAATCTGCAGAGGTGTCAGTTTGCATTCCCATGCAGAATAAAGCAAGTTTAATACTGAAATATTTTCCAGTTAACTAAGTGCTTCTCTCCACAGGCTCAGTTCTCAATCTTCAGTTTCCTAGTGAGGCTTATTTAGTTTTGCTTAGATCTTGTGGATTCTCCTCTATGAAGTATTTCTAGTTCTCTTCCCAAAGCCAAGAGGGGATCGAGAAGCTACTGTAAGGAGGAAGAATTTAAGATTATCAGACAAAGAGGAACATCTTGCAGAAGAGAGAATCTATGCAGAAGAACATCTTCCACTTTAACCAAAGTGGAAATAAGCAGCTGCACCTAAACTTCATAAAGTCTTGTCTTGTGTGGCTATTTTAAACTAGGAAGAGGGGAAAAGTCACGGTTGCTAAGGAACACTGAGGTCAAGCCAAGACATCTGTCAGGGATGACAGTAACTCTGTATCTGGTGATAAGGAAAGAGGACAGAAGTAACAGCTGGACTGGGAAGAAGAAGAGGCTGAAATCAGAGGTACTTTCCAAAAAATTAATAAAGTTTCATTATCTAAATAAAAATTGGCCTGTGACTGGAAGTACATATTCTACTAGAAATACATATAAATTACTAAGAAACTTAAAAGCAAACCCCTGAAGGACACTGCCTTGTCACAGTGGGCACTTCTTAGTAGGTGACCTCCTTACGTCCCCTCCAACCTGAATTATCCTACAAACTAACAGTAGAATAAGCAACACCAGGGGAAAATCCAGGGACTACTGTGGACTAAATTTCTGCTGGAAAATAGATACTGGAAGATAGTGTAGCTATGTCTGCAGGAGAACCTGACTTAGTGCTGTTTGGCCTCCTAGTTCAGCTGTCATTTCTGCCCAAGTTTTTATTTCTAGACACATCACCATCAGCTGATGCCTTTGTTGGAGAGGGGTGTTTTGCTCTTATGTGTTTATGCAGCTGTGTTTCCAGAGCCCAGCTGTTATCCTCAAAGTGCTACACATTACTTTGAGGTTGGGTCAGTTAACAGATCTTTGTACTATAGATACAGTACATTGCACAAGCCAGTGATGTTAATTTTCAGGCCCTAAACATCAGTCTAAGCCAGCAGCTGGGTGCCTGCAGGTTTCTTATGTGGTGATTGGAGACAAGCAGGTTCCTTCAGAAGATGTTTCAGAGCACCTGCATTAGATTTCAGTGCTGAATTGTCCTGAAGCCACCTAATTGTCTCAGGAAAAAAAGCATCTAATTCAGTTCTGAAGAACCTCTCTTGACTGCCTCCACTCCACTGAGCATTAGTTCAGATCATGGAATGGTTTTGTTGTGAATGAACTGGACTCTTTTCAGAGGAAACCCATCTCAAAAGATGCTTTCCAAAAGCATCAGTGTAACCTTCAGAACTGTGACTGGCCTAAAGATTGACCTAAATAAAATTTTGTGAAACACTTTAAACAGAGGATTTGAGCTCTTAGTGCTGATGGTTTCATCTACGGCTCTGTTCCTAAAAAGCCACATTACTTGCTAGTGTACAGAAAACTTCATATGTCTCAAAAAGAAACTGGGAGGACTAAATTAATTTAATATAGTGAAAATAGTCACTCAAATCACAGTTTCTAGCAGGAATGTCACTAGGGACGCAAAGAAATCTGTAAGAGAACACAAAATAACCTCATAAGAATATTTAGTCACTCTCTAAATACCTGGAGGCTGTCTTCTGGAAAGAAAGATTGATGACAGTTTAAAAGAAAAAGGAAACAGGAAATGAAGTTTAACAGAGCAGTAATAACTGAAAGTCAAATCAGATACTGACATGTAAAATTCCCCAAGGCAACACTGGATAAGACTTGGAAAAGCAACATTTCTGGCTGAAAGGTTTCCATTTGCAATGGTGACTTTCAGATATCTGAAGCAGAAAATTGAGAAAGAGAGGCTATTCTTCCCACCATCCCAAAAAGTCTATGGTAGTAACAGTAGTAGTGGTAGCAGTAGCAGTAGTGGCAGCTATTAAGCAACAGAGACCACAGCATTTGGCATCAATGGGCAGAGACAACACCTAAAACTGACACCATGTGGTTAAAGCTGAGAAAAGGGGAATTCAAAAAAGCAGCTAAATCAGGAAGCTACTTAAAAAGGCCTCATGGTCAAAAGTAGGTACAGCAGCTCACAGTTGAAGCTGTGAAAATCTCATCCAGCAGGCATAGAAAGGATACTGAGTCCCTCCCCGCCAAAAACCCAAATGATGAATGCAATAGAAAATGAAGTACTGCAGTGACAATGTCACACAACCAATCCTTTGCAAAATAGATATCAATTCAAATAAAGTCAACCAGAAGGAGCAGAAAAATAGCCATAAAAATGTACACTGGAAGTGACAAAAGCTGTAAGGTGATTTGAAAAGTAAACTAATAAGGCATAAAATCAGGTGTGCAAAAAATTATCACATATGTAAAAAACCTTCAAGAAAATCACTGCTTGTTGGGACACACGAAATAAAATAAGTTGTGAAAGTAGATAAAGATGTTATTGATAGCTAGACTTCATCCTACGTGATTTGAAGTGAAACATATCTCTGGTTTGGTTTTCTATGTACTAAACAATAATGGAATAATTTCATAATAGATTTATCACATCTTATAAGACTTAGCAGATGGAAATCAAACACTAGCAGTTGTATCCTAGTCACTAGTAAATGTTCACATCTTTTTTTCTGTTGAAAGTTTAAAAAAAAGGAAAAAGGAGAAAGCATGATTTGCCAAGAGGTTTGTTTTTTTTTTTTTTAAGCAACATAAATTACACATCAAGATATGATCTTTTTACAGACCTTTCCCTGCTTTTAGCTGGCCAGCAGCAGCATGCATCACTTGACTTTCTGGAGTATTCTGCAGTGTATTGTAGACAGTCTCATCTGCATAAAAATCTGCTGCACTGTTCTTCAAGAATTAAGACAATAAAAAGTTACTATTAGAGCACATTATCTGAATAAAGAGAAACTTGTGGTAATTAATCACCCAAAGTTTTCAAAATGCAACTTTTCATCACCTCACCCATGGAAAACTTTTCTCAGCCACAAAGACTCTCAGTGTACCAGTAACGAGCAGCACTAATTCATGTCCAGGGGCAAGAGCTGCCCTCCAGAGGAGAAGCTGAGAGGGAAAACAACATAATTGCCTCACACTGGACCTTCAATCCTTCTGCTGGAGCAGGAGCAGCTTTTAGAGTTAGGAAAAAAACAAGGGCCACTTGGACAGTAGCCCCTACAGACTGTGTAGTTCCCAAGCTGTGTTGTTGTTAGGGTTGAAAATGGGCTTTTGTGGAATCTGTTTTCCTCTGGAATCTCCCCTGCAATATTAATTTTCCATCACTCCTGGAGACCACACTCCCAGTGCTTTTAAGAATGTATATGGACTCTAATGGCTCAAGCTGTGCTCAGATAATGCTGGCCCTTCCAGAACTTTTAAGACCAAACTGCTCTTGGAGAAATCAGTCGTGGTTCTTTTCCACAGTGACAGAAGCTTCATCAGGTTGGAAGTTGTTGTTCTCTGCCTGTTCCCAGGTAATAAAAAGAAGCTTTTTTTCCTATAAATAATTACCTAGTAGGTTTGCTTGTTAGTTGTCATGTTATGTGATTAACCACAGAAGTGCATCAGAAGCAAACTGCTGACTCCTAAAAAGATATTATTAATCACATTTTGCAAATATTTCCCAAGGCAGCTTCATCTGAATCATGCCTGGCCAGACCAAATTTCTGTCAGTGTTAGCATTATGATTTGTATCAGAAATCCCAAATGAGCAATCATTTTTCCAGTTATGGCTGACTATTATTAGAAATGAGTTCACTCACAATCACATTTCTCCAGCTATACCCTTGCTCCTCCACAGCTGGTGCTGCACAGTAACTGGGACTTGCTCGGAGGTGGTGGTGATGGTTGATTACAGTCAGGCAGTTTTTATAACCTGGGAATTAGGAGGAGGGAGAAAAAACCAAGTGATTAAAATAGAGAGAAGAAGGAAAAAAAGAAAACCACAACAGCACATAATTTGACATGGTGCTGGGCCTGTCAAAAAGCATTTATCCTGTGGCTGCCTTCTAGATACAAAAGTGTCCAGAGCCAAGATGTACCACATCGGCAGGTTACCCAGCAAAATCTGCACTGCTGCTGCTGCTGACCACATTCTTGGGCTGGTTTTGTTAGCCCTCACGATGAAAAGGAATTTTTTAAGGATAAAATGTACAGATATTTCATATATCATGAAATTGTTTGGTTACTGGATAACAGAGGGCCATACAGACCACCAGACACAGTGAATTGGATAAACAAAGACTCTAATAATACACCTAGAAAGGTAAAGAGACTGTCAGGCAGTTCTGCAGGCCATTAGTACAATGCAAGTCAGAGTCTCCAATGGTGAGTGAAGTAAAGAAGCATCAGAACATCTGCAGTGCCCAAAAGTATGACACAGGAGGAACCCAAGAACTTGTGATGCTTAAAAGAAGTGGAGGAAAACACCAGACTAGAGACATTTGAAAAAAATTACCCACTGCAGGTGGTCAGAAGAAGATATTGATGGGTATGGGTACATCTATTGCAAGTGGAAATGTGAGTGCAGCTGGCAACAGACTAAACACTGCATTGCAAGAGTTTAATAACCCCATCAGCCCCAAGAAGAAGCAGATTGCAAATACATAAGGAAGAAGATTGCAAGTAATTATATATAGTGAATCCTCCAGCACGTGTAAATTACCACTGCAGAGGAGCCAAAGAATTGTTAACAACAGCTGAAGATACAGCCCTACTGATCTTATTTACATTTCATTTTATAATAGATAGCATGTAAGTAAACTTCCTCATATGAAAGGCATTTCACACAAAAGACAGCAGGTATTTTATTCTTAGAGGGCTTAGAGGGTTTGTAATGTAGCCTCTTATTTTCCTTTCCTTGCATTTCTGATTACAGTGTAAAAACACCAAACACAAATTTTAAATTTTATAGTAATTTAATTACCAAAGCCTTGCCAGAACTGGAACAATTTACAGCTTTCTTGCATTTTAGGTTTTGTAAAGTATAAACTCTTGAAGCCAAGAAAAAAAAAATATATAAATTATCCAGACTCAAAACATCATTCCTGCATAAAAATATTTAAGATTTATATATTAGTGTGAAAAAAAAATTAAATGAGGAAATTATTTCCCTCGCTGATTCTTTTTTCTTTTCTTTTCA
>VWYP01030143.1:0-111438 GCA_013400435.1 Pycnonotus jocosus
GCCTGAAAGTTGTACTCATTGCCATTGTTCTCCAGCAGAAAAAGGATTTGTTTTGTCTCCCTACCCTGTGAAGAGAGCTGAGTGACACTGAATATGAGGCTCAGAACTGCACCCCTAGGCAGCACAGAATCTGAAAAACATGGCAGTTATAAGTTAAGGCATCAGTGAGATCTTGCTGTTGCCACCCTGGCTGGGACGCAGGGAGTGGATGCAGAACCCTGCAGCCCTGGGGTTTACAGCCTCAGGTGTTTCAGCCTTTGTGCTGGGACACAAATAGCTGCTCTTAATCATTTATATGACCAACACCTGGCTTTGATCCACCTGCAAACTTCTTTGTAAATTTGTGTGACATCAGACCCATCAGTGTGGGGGGACAGGTAGAGATAATGCTAAAGGCAATCTTGCCCTGATACATTGCAGCTGTGTTAATTACCAAAGAGTGGGAACAGCCTTGCTCCCACAGCTCTGGGTGTGATAAAGAGTGAGTGAGTTGATAGGGAGTCAATTGGAGTCTGTTGGCTGTGCTGTGAGGAGGAAGGGATGGGAGGCTGTGCAAGGGACAAGACAGGGTTTGGTGGCTGTGCTAGGGACAGGAAGGAGCCAGCTGGAACTGCAGAAGGAAAAGCAAAGAAGGAGGGAAAGAGCCAGAGCTGTGTGGAGCTGCCCATGTGAAGCTACATAGCAAAGGTATGAAATATTTCTAGATAACAAGGTGCTGATGCTTGAAGCCTTCTGAAGTTTTACTGAAGCACTCTGAGTGTTGTGGCCTTGCTCACAGGTTTTGATTGCTACTGGTTATGGCTCAAAGANCTCTGTGGCTCATCAGAAACTCCTTGCTCACAGGTTTTGGTTGCTACTGGTTATGGCTCAAAGAACAAAAAACCAGCAGGAACCGTAAAGTCCCTGACACTGAGTTATTTTTCCATGACACATATCCATGTGTGCTGAAGTGGTCACCTGGCCACTGTGGCATTGGTACAGAAATAGGGCTAAAAACAGCCGGAGAGCACAGGACTGTGGGGAGGAGAGTGGCAGCACACCTGAGGTCTGTTCCAGATGAATGATCCATGTCTCCAGCCTCACTGGTGTGCACAGCTTTGCCCTCACCAGAGCTGCCTCAGCAGCACACCCACAGCATGTTTGGTGTGCCATACCAAGGTGTCTGCCCAGTCTGTGCCTGTCCCCTGAGGTCAGTGAGCACATGGGGGTGTTGGTGCTGGCAGACCAGGGCCTGGCAGGGTCAGCTTGTGGTTCTGCTGCCCTTGAGGACTTGGGAGCCAGCTCAGGCCATGGTAAACTGTGCTGGGGACCAGCACTGGAAAGCTACGCAGTTATTTGTGCTGCCTTCCATGCACAATTGTTTTCTCCCTTAAGGTTAAGAGATACCTTCAATCAAAATGAGAATGTTTTACTCTGCTCTGGAAACAATGCAATGCAGTGCAAACATTTCACTGTCTGATGCTTGGTCTTTCTGCATAATCTGACAATTCTGCATAGAGCAGATAAAGCAGCAGAGAAAGAAAGTTCTTGCCTCATTTCTCTCTCCTGGCCAAGACAATACATCTAATGACAGGCAATCTGTCTGCCCCACATCCACAAACAACTCCTGTCTAAGTCTGACTGATATCATACTTACTGGGCTCCTCAGAGGCTTTGTGGTCCCCACTTCCATGACTCCTGGCTCCTGGCTGGAAGACACCACCACCCCACCAAGCACTGCTTTTGGCAAAGCAGCAAATCCAGTCAACAAAATATTTCCCAAACAATTCCTCTTTTCTGCTTCCCTGCTCTCTGTTCAGGTCACTCAGACCAAACTGCACAGCATGGCAGCGCTGGGGTAAATGGCTTTGTTAACGGGCTGGTGCCCCTGCCTCTGTTTTTTTGTCTATTTAGCAGGGCCCCCAGAAATGGCTGGTTCAGCTGAGGGAATCACCCTCCTGGGGAGCTTTGTTTGTGCCCAGGACACAGCTCCCTGCAGACAGGCAGCACCTGACAGGGACAGGCTCCTGCTGGGTTTCTGTAAATCACATCTTACAGCCAGCAGTGCAGGCACAGTGGCCTCAGTGTTCATTCATGTTGGGTGTGTATCCCTAACTAGTTTCCCTTGCTTTGGCAGGATTTGGGGGTGCCAAAGCTCCTTTGAAACATAAAGCAATGATGTGGCATTCAGCACAACTGGGGAACACAAATGTGCCATCTGCCATGTTAGAAGGTAATAGAATAAGGAAACAACTCCTCTGTGGAAAACTGCTACCATCCCTGGCAAAGGAGGAGCAAAGGGCAGGTGGTTTCCATCCCCAGGTGCTGCTTTGTGTCTCTCAGAGGCAATGGTGTGCAGGCCACTCACTGCTGACTGTGTTTGAGTGGCTGCATCCTGCTGCTGGCAAGCTGGATTTCGCTGGAGCTGTGTCCTGTTGGCTTTCCAGGCTGGTTCCCTGTGCCATGCTGCCTTGGTGTGTGATGCCTTCATGGTTCAGCTGCTGAGGAAAGCAGGGCCACTCCTGCAGTGCCCAGCCCCAGCTGGACCAGCAGGGACAGAGGGGAGACATGAAGACCCAGCTGCCAAAGCAGCAGGGCATGAAAAGGTTCACATGCTTCTCACAGAGTACAGTTATTTATTCATCCCTCCTCCCCTCCCCTGAGCCCATCCCCTCCCTAATTCGGTCCTTGATTTGCCAGAAAGACACTGGTAAAGAGGTCTGAAAAGTTATGGTGATTTCTGTTCTGTGGGAACAAAGTATTCCCTTTGTTGTTCCTCCTTTGTGCAGCTCTGTGCAGAGGGCACAGCAACAAGTGCCCTGCATGACAGGGACAAAGCAGATTCTGTGGTCGTGGCTGAAAGGAAAATGTGATTTTTTTTTTTTTCCCCTTGTTGCCACAGTCTTGTTCATGTGCTGGTGTGTTGCACGAATCCATACAGATTTTCTTTGACATAATAGTAAAGGCTTTTCTTGGTGTGAAAAAGCAGAGGGTAGTGGGCAGTATTTATCATAGGGAGAAGGATTTTGTGGTTGTGCTGGTTGTTTGTTAGCTGTTCCTTCTGGAGCAGTGAGCAGGCATGACAGGTTGGAGCTATGGAGGGGCTGCTCCTTTGGAATTGCTGGGTGTCCCCTTGGCAAAGGCTTTGGACAGACTTGTGTGGTCAGGGTTAAAAACCCAGCAGGTTCCAAAAGTAGGAACCTTCTTGGGGGGAATCTGTGTAGACAGCGAAAGAAAAAACCCAAATGAAAACTCCCCCAATAACACAAACCAAAAAAAGCACCACTGCCCCTACACCACCCTCCACCAAATCTTCGAAAGGACCAAGAAAACGTTTTAGTTGACTGAAGCCAAAATGTCCCCAGTTGTTAAGCTGGCACATATTTAGTGATGTGGTCTTAAAATGTCTCAGGAGGACACTTTTCAAGCTCAGCTTTACTGTGCCAGGAGAGGATTTGCCAAAACAAAGGTAAGAAATCCAGCTTTTCAGGCTAGCTCCCCGCTCAGTGCCCTCACAGCACTGTTCTTGGCTCTCTCCCAGAGCCCAGTGTGCCTGGCCAGCCAGAGGGAATGCCTGGTACAGCCTGTCCCAGCACAGTGATGAGCTCCCTGAAAACGTGGCAGAGAAATAGGGTTGAGCACTGTGTTACAGCCAGGTTAAAGGAGTCAAAGGGAAGCTTGGTTTTCTCTCCCCTCACTTTTCCTAGCTTCTGGCAGCAGCTTCCAAAATGTTTGCTGGCCCAGTTTTTGAGAGATGATATAGGAAATGCTCCTGAACCTCAGCAATAGCCTCAGCCTCATCATGGATGAAAGCTGAGTTTTTTACCTGCTGATGGTTTTTACTTTCCTCTTTTACTTCACATCAGTGCATTGGAGGGCTTGTTTGAAACGAGATGCTCATTTGGCCTCTTCAGTAGCTTTACAGTCCTTGTGTGGTTTGCAAACTGAGTGCAAGCTTTAAAGAGATTTGTCTGAATTCTGGGGCTGTTACTGAAAGTGGTTAAGCAGCCTCTCCTGCTGGGAGGGTCCCAGGCCTTCACAGAGGTGTTACAGTGCCAGTGGCTGCTTTTTTTGTATTTGGAGGGAGCAAAACCAATTTCCCCAGTGCTCAGGGCACAGGCTTGTGGCAGTGGGACAGAATGTGCCAGCTGGGCAGTATTGTCCCTTCAAACCTCAGTAAGCTGAACACTGGGCAGCCATGGGCCAGACTGAAGAGTGAGGGTACAAGAAAAGAACTTCATCACTAGTAATACAGCATGAAACTGCTTGCAAAAGCTAAACTGTGCTTTTCAGTGCCACTTTAAACACCTGAACCCCCTGGCCTTTGCCAAGCTACTCTGAATGAGTAGCAGAGGGCTTTAAATTAATATATTTTACTAGAAAATAGGTGATTGATTTACTCTTTCCTTCATGTTTTGGCCAGTTCAGTAAAACCCACCTGGGGAAAAGGGGTCTGTGTTTCCACGTGTGTATACATGTCTTAAAACTTGCACTGCTCCCTTCTGAAGTGTTGTTGACGTTCTGTTGTGCCCTGTTTTATTGTGAAGATCACAGTGGTGCCAAATCCCTACACCAGGAACTGATTCCAGACTTTATATTCCTGACAGCTCCAAAGGGTGAATGCTTAATTACGTCACCCCAACCTGCTTTGAGCAAGTGGTGGTGGTACACGCAGTTCCTGCTTCCTGAAGGCAGCTGGGAATGTTCCAGCATTCCAGGATTCCAGCATTGAGAACTGTGTGTGTGTCTGCAATGACCTTTCCATGCTGCTGGGGATAAAATGTTGAGGCCATTCGTGAAACAAAGACTTGCAATCCAGGGAGAGTGGAGTGTTTTAACAACACGCCTCGAAGAGCCAAATGACCTTTACAGGTTTGTAGCTAAATTCCAAAGGCTTTCCAGAGGCCTGGCAGTGTGGGGCAATGCTCAGCAGCCAGTGAGGCAGACTGGGGGCAGTGGGACCAGCTCGAGTCAGGGTGTGTGCCAGCCCCCATGGGAATTAACCTGTGGCACTGGCAGGGAATGCCTCAGTCAAATCCACAGGTCTGTGTGTGAGTCAGGGGTTTGAAACGAGCCACAGAGTGGGCATTGGACTGAGGGCAGCTCCTGGGGGGTGTGTGGGGGCTTATTCAGCCCCTCTGAGAGCTGGGAAGCATCTCTGTGTTTTCCAGCTTGATTCAAAGGTGCAGCTGCCAAAGGCAGAGCCAGCCTGGGCCAAGCTGCGGTGTTGGGGTGTGAGATGAAGGCAGGTGGGTGTGCGGGGTGCATGTTTGCATAACGGGGTATGTGGTTCTTAGGGTTAGATTTTATATATGCACTGAATTAATATGTCATACACATATACATCATTGACCCAGCTGAGCCAGGGCAGCTGTGGGTGAATGAGTTGCAATGGGAGACCCAGTGAGTGAGCTGGGGCACAGGGCACCGACACCTTCACGGGCCATGGTTGGTTTGAAAAGGAATGAAAAGCTCAGAATTGCACAGCCCTGGGATGGTGGGGATAGGGCACACACAGAGGGGCATGGGATTTTCAGGGAAGAGGTTCTCCACAGGAACATGGCTGCTCCAGCTGGGGTCAGGCGGGATGTGATCCCTGTGTGTAGGGTGTGTGTGCACTGTGTGGGGTTCTGTGTGCAGGGAGTGTGGAGTGTTTTGGGTTCTCTGTGTGTGTGTGTAGGGTGTGTGTGGCTGCCCCAGCTCAGGGCCATGCCAGGGCTTTCCATGGACACAGGGGCTCTGTGGCACTGGCAGCGCTCGAGCCACCTTCCAAGAGATTCCACTTGTGCGCAGAGACTTTGTTTCATATTTTATTGAATTTCATTTATATTAAATTAAAAATATATTTCTGACAGATTCATGTAACAAAAAGGCAGAACAGTTTTCAAATTGTTCAGCTGGGATGAGCGTGGGTTGATGCAAGGTGGGTCGCAGTCTACATTTGCCTTAACAAACAGATAAAGCTCTACCCCAAGGACCATGAGGAGAAACTCCGGGCTGCACACGGGAGTGGGGAATAGAACCACACAAAGAGAAGATCCACAGGTTTCTTCCCAGCTTCCAAACAAGACAAAAAAAGGGAAGGGAAAGGAAAAAAAGAAAAAACCCGAGAAACCATGAAAAGGAGGGAAATTATGCTAAAATATGTACCTAATATTAACCCAGGTCAGTAAGTATTTTAAGTGTATAATTCTCAACAGCTAAAATATGAGAAACGAAAGGTTAAAGTAACATTACGCCACACACGATTGGCATACCCTACTGTGTAAGCAAGTGCAGAAAGTCTGAACACACCACAACAGTGCTAAAACACGGAATCACACAGAATGCTGAAAATGGTACTTCTAACCAAAACCAGAAGGTGGGAAGGGAGAGAAAGGAAAGGGGAGGAGCGGCTTAAATCACAAGCAAATTACCTATATACAAATCAACCCTAAGGACAATTATGTTCCAAACAATGGTGTTCACAAGGAAAATAAAAGCAACATTATCCTTATTTACAAATGCAACTAGCTGTGTCTTTAACAAGCTATAAAAATACTATTCACATTTTCAAAGTAACATACAGTAGGTATTGAATTTCTTTTTTATTTTTGTTTCAGAAAGGCAGCTAACTCTGAATGCATCACTTTGCAAGAAATGAGTGTCTTCCCCAACATGCTGACACTTCTCTTCTTCTGAAGGTACTTCATAAGGCAGAAGTTTTGTTGTTTTATGTTGTGGCTCTTTCAGAACGCGGAGGATTGGCAGAAACCCAGACCACCCCATCTGTGCTGCTGGTTCTTCTGGGCTGGGCTGTGCTGGCACTGTGATCAGGGGTCACCAGGAGCTCAGTGCCATCCCAGTGTCACCTGTCAGGTGGGAGTCTTTATTCCAAGGGGACAGTAGTGTCACACCCCGGGCCTGAATTTGAGCCTCATCTGAAAAGTCAGTGGTTCAAGACCACCATGTCAGGAAATACAGTTTGGCTATCTCTGTTCTTAGAAAGAGACATTTTTCCCCTCAGTTTCTCTTCCCTATACAAGGACTGATACCTATTTAGCAATCCCAGCTTACAATATTGGGGAAGTAGCAAAAACCGTGCAAAAGAAGGGATTAAAACCATTGTGAATAATGTATCAAATGGGTACCAATTTCCATCTTTAAAATGCTATAAAAAATTACCAGTTTTCTCATTCACCTGCATTTTCCTCTTGCATTACCCCACCATAAGTACCCCCACAAGTAGCCAGCACCTACCTCCCCTCCCCTGTCCAGAGGAGCAGTGCATTTCATGCATTCAAAGTTAGCTACCCCCTACACAGCTGCTCAGTTAATAATCGACCCATTTAACAGCAGGACCAGTTTATGCTACATATGTCAGAGTACCTTACCTCGAAAGAACGGCATACATATCTACACTTAGAAAATACCAGTCACAGTTCTCTACTGTGGTTATCCCAAAAGGGTTTAGTCTTCAGAGTGCTATGGACAATACAGTGTTTCCCACCTGGGAGAGCTCCAAGGTTGAGCTGGGGACCAAGCTGCTGGCAAACGGTGCTCAGTGACAGCCCATGGCTCTGTGTGCCTTTGGCCCTGGTCACACCTGAGCCAGCAGCCTGAGGGTCAGGATGCACCTTCACCCTGCAGGGTTCATCCACAGCACAGCTGGAGCATGATTTCATGGCTTTTTTATTGGTGAGGGGAGAAGAACTGAGACGTAACTACTCACACTGCCTAACGCCTTGCAAAGCTCCCCTCAAAACCTCTCTCTGCCAAGGTCCACAAAGCTCACATCTAAAATTAAATAATTTTTATTATTTAGGGAAAAAACCCTCCAGTTTTGACTCCCCTTGTTTCTTGCTGGGATGTCCTTGGGCTTCCCCCTCACACCTTTTCCTGTATTACTGTCACAAAACCCAGCTGGAGCGTGCCCTGGGCAGCAGGTGTCCCTCTGGCTCTGCTTAGGAGATGAGACTGGCTACAGTTCAAGCCCACTGGGTCCCACCACCATCAGTCAGACCTGAACATTCACAAAGTTCCCTAAAAGCTGCTCTGCATTGTCCAAACTTGCAGCAGATCCCAGCCATCACTGCAGCAGCAGCACCACCAGCCTCACCTTCCTGTGATCCTCGAGAGCAAGGAGCCTACCATCAGAACAAACCCCTGTTCCACACAGTGGTAAAATGAAACTGTGCTAAAATAACATTAAAACTAACATGGAGACATGATTTTTGGACCTTTTAGAGTGGTGCTTCTAACCACATACCTTTATTTTTGTTATTAGTTCCCAGTCTGAAAGCCCCATTTGTAACAGTGACCTTTTCCACCTTTATAACAAATGCTTAGCAATAGGCAGAAAATAAAACAGGGAATCCTGGACACACAGTGGTGCCTGACTGAGGCTACTCTGTGGGACACCTGCAGCTCCCTGCTTGATGGAACACAAGCACTACAGCCAGCCACCCTACCCCACCCAGCCCTGGCTTTCTGAGAAACAATCCGAACCCAAATCCAAGATGTTTACACAACCAC
The DNA here is from genome assembly GCA_013400435.1 of Pycnonotus jocosus. NCBI lineage: Eukaryota > Metazoa > Chordata > Aves > Passeriformes > Pycnonotidae > Pycnonotus > Pycnonotus jocosus. The sequence goes on from VWYP01030143.1 coordinate 8,494, forward strand.
AGATGAGCTCTTTTGTCAGCAGCAGAGGTTGAAGATCCACAGGAATGAGACAATAGCAAGTGACAGCTGGAAATGAGCAGCTGCAGAGACTTCATGTGCCACCACCTTTTGAAAAAGCCTTACCAAAGAAAAATCGAGGTGACATCATCCCCTCTGAGGTGCCCTCTAACGGCTAAAGAGATGACTGAAAACTGCAGGCCCAGCTACCATTATTCTGTGTTACACCAGTCACCCTCAAGCCAAACATCCTTCCAAGCATGTGAACACCTGTCTGAGCTCCATAGTTCCTTCTTGGGAAAGCAGGGTGGGAGCCCTGAGACACCTCTGGTGCTGCCATTCCTTCCTCCCTACAGGGCTGGCACACTGCAGTGGGACTGAGACATCAACTGTGCAGGGTGAAGGGAGTAGCCACCCCTGACTCATGGGCACTGCCCAGCTGCCAGCCCTGGGCACCTCTGGTCCTGCCTAAAGGGCTGGCACACTGCAGTGGGAGTGTCCCTGTGTGTCCCTGTGTGTGCTGCAGTGGCTGTTCCTTCTGTAAGGACAAGAAGGAACAGGCATTCCCCATGGGGGATGCCTCCAGCTGTCCTGGGGAATTACATGACCAACAGCCTCACCCTGCCTTGTGCCAGTCTCCTCATCTCCCAGACGGAATAAAGGAGCTCAAACAATCCCAGCATTCTGTCAGCTGCCTCCATGATGGGCAACACCTACACAGACACACCATTAGACAAAAAAAAATTTTTTTTCTTTAATATTTGATTTTCCATCCCCCAAACCAAGCTGTATTTCTAGGCTGACTCACCTCACCACTCATACTTCTCCCCTGTGCTGCCCAGCTCTACCTGAAGCTATGGAAAGACTGGATCCACAGAGTCAGGGCTCAGCTGCCCTTCCAGAGCTGTCACTTTCCTTCCTTCTGGGCTGGGATTGGTGGTGCTGAGGGTGAGATCTTTATTGGAGACAGGTGTCATATCATTGCATATGAGCCTGGCTGTCAAGAAGCACATTTTCTACCAAGTAAGAAGATTTTCTACATCCAGGGGTAATACAGCATTTCTTTGTACACAGAAAAAGATTTCAGGTACCTGAAACAGACCTACATGGTGGCTCCTATTGCAGATTTATTTCCATCTCTTGCAACCTCAGAGAGACGAGCTGTTTGAAATATGGTTGTAAATACTCTGCTACATCTGAGCCAATGGCCATGTAAAAATCCCTCCTGGCTGTCTACAGAAAAAGAAAAATCTGAAAAGATCTGAAGAAGTAAATGTAAAAGTGGTTGGTTTCAGCCAATTATGTTACAGTGAGTCAATCAGCCAAGGCACCTGCTTGCAATAACCCTCAGGTAGGTAATAACAGCTGGGACAAGTAACACTGACAGAGATCAAGAAACAATAAGCTGTTCTTCTCTTTCCTTTAACTCATTGCTTTGTGCCTTGGACAATGGTTGATCCACACTTGGGTAAAAATGTGCCCTTGAAAAGTTGGTCACTGCTCTCCCATCACACAGGCCATGACAGGAGCAAGGAGAACATTTAGAAACAGCAGACTGCATTCTAAACCTACAAACCCTCAGTGTGCTCTGTACAGATACTTCTGTAGCATCAGGGAGTGAACTACACCCAAAGTGCTTCTGTTGATGTGCTCACCTGCTGCTTTGTGCTGACAACATGCACAAAGGTGCTTTTGCCCCAAATTTGCCATCATGCATTAAAGAGCCCTCATCTTTCATCCCATATGAATCCCAGTTGAATGCTTGCTATGATTTTGCCATGTGAACTTGCCCAAGTTCTTTCACCAAGCCAGAAGTAATACCCAGTAAGGCAAAGATGTGAGTTAGGGACAGCCAGGTGTTTCTGCTGATCAGATTAAAGCAGCCAAACACTTCTGCTCTCAGTTTCCCTTTCTTTTTTTCTTTAGCTGTGATTAAACTATCTCTTGCAAAGAGGCAAAACCTGCCAGCTAAGTTCAGAACTTCTTTTCCAGAGGAAAGGGGCAGGGTTCAGATAACTGCAGCCCTCTGGGTTGGTTCACCAGCAGCCTCAGCACCACCCAGGCCCATCTGTTGGGCAAGGGCCAGTTTTGGCAACTACAACTCAAACCAGAAGCTCAGAAAATAATAAGAAGAAATTGTGAAGCTGCAGTGTGTGGAGTTCTCCTTCATCCTGAATCCCTGTGTTCATTAAGCCTCTGCCTGTCCTCTGCTATCCCAGACCCCATCAGCCTGGCTCTTCATGGCTCACCCTGGCTGCCAGGCAGAGCCCAAGCTCCTGTTCCAGCTTTCCTGCTGCCCCACTGGCAGGAACCTCTGCATTTCCATGTTACTTAATATATTATAGCACACCCACAGTCAACAAATAAAATTAATAAATAATTCAAGCCTTGAAAGAAATAAAACGTTAAACTGTTAAACCCACCAGTATTTACATTTGGATTCCTCCATGGGCTTGTTTCTAACATGAGCACTACTTCACTACCAGAGGAACAAACAGCCTCACCTTGTGTGAGCAGCTCCATCCCAGTGCCTGCCTCTGCCCCAGCAGCCTCTGAGTTCACCTCTGAATTCCAACGTGTGAGCTGTGCCAGCATTTTATTTTATATTTTTTCTCCATTAGGAGTTACTCTGTTACAAGACTTGGTCAGGGACAAACCAACCTTTTTCCCCCTCCCTGTGGCACTGCAGGCAGCTGCTGTGCTGGAAGGGGACACCCACACTGCTGTGCTGCTCTCTGTCCCCAGGCAGCTTGGCAGCATTGTCCCAGCCTGGCAGACCTTGGCCTGTGCATCAGGACACCCTGTGAGCACTGTTATGGGCAAACCTTCCCTGGAGCAGCCACCCAGGGCCTCATGGCACCCTCTGTGTCCCAGCCCTGCCCAGTGTGTGCCCCTGTCCCACCGAGACGGTCAGGAGCTGCCAGAGGCTCCAGGAGAGGCCCCTCAGTGCAGGATTGTGTCCATCTATCCCATGACAGTGCTCTGCTGGCCATTTGGTTCTACCACCACAAACCACCCCAGTACCATGTGACCCAAGATCTGCTTTGAACAGCTCAAAGATCTGTACCTGCTCTTTCTGCTTTCAGAACCTTCAGCTGTGTACTTGATGCACACCTGGCTGCAGCTGGCCTGGACACACCTGCTGCACCAACAGCTCACTGAACCAGCCCTGTGATCACACACAGTTTGTTTTCCACCTGCAAGAGTAGCAACCAACCCAGCTTTAACATCTCTTCACACCTTGGGGAAGCTGACCCTCAGCCACTAAGCTTCAGGTAACTATTGCTTGTTTCTTACTCCCTTCCACTGCTTCCCTAAGATTGAAGGTGGCAAGCTGTTGGAATGGCAGGAATTTAGAGGAGGGTGATGCCATTCCAGCTGCTGGTTTTGTTGCCAGGTGGGGCCACCCCACAGATGACAGAGCTGAGGTGCATAAACTGAAATATCTCAGTTGCATCACCCACTATTGCCATCCACCAGGTATTGTTTCCTCCCTTTAAAAGCCTTGATGAATAGAGACAGGCAGATCTCCAAAGGTACCTAATAGTTCCTTAGGATGTTTGGTGGGAAGTAGGCTCACAAATGCTCCCACACACTTGATCTTGGTGTGCCAGGAGCAAGGCTTGCTGTCTCTGGCCCTTATGCCTCCTTTCCCAGCTCCATCTGCCCCAGGTCACTAAAAACGTCCAGAACTCTGGTTTGAAAGGGATTTCCAAAGAGGAGCAGGTCAGGGGGTGTCTACCTAAAAACTGAGGTTGATAAAAGCAGAACTAAGTGCAAGGAGACTGACTCATACTTATTTACATTTTTGACAGAAAGCTCTGCAAATCATGCACATTTTGACTTCTCAAACCTCATATGCACTGTCTTCTGTGCCAGAGTAATCCTCCTTTTAGAAAAATGGTATTCTGTGCTGTGCTGCAAGCCAGAGCAGGACATTTTCCTCCCCTGATCCTTTCCAGGACTTGCTCTGCTGTCCTCCACAGAGCAGCAGGAAGAGCTGGCTGCTCTGTCACTGTATTCTCTGAAGCAGTCACTGCATCGGCCTCTCAGAAGTGGCAGACATTGTTCCAAAGACTTGATTTGCTTCATTTTGGCATTTCCACAGTCATCCTTTACAAATAACTTATATTTCTTTTTTTAATTTAAAATTATTATTTTATATTCTGCTGGTCACTTCCATATTGCTTCATTCAAAATCCAGAAAATTCAAATAAAATCAGAGGTTAAGTGCAAACTAACTTTCCAGTGAACCGCTATGTGCATTTTCTCCAGTCCAGTGTCTGTCTTCCAGTTTAAAGGACCCTTCCCACCCCACCCCACAGAACATCAAACTCTTCAGTTCTCTGTCTTGTCCTCAGTGCTGCCTGACAGCATCCCCAGCTCCCTTCATGACCATTAAGAAGAAAAAGAGGGAAGAATTAATGACAATCTTTTGAAGTGTTTATAGTCAGCAGGTATAAAATGGGAAGGCAAAGCTTTTGGCATATAAATCTTCATTTCTTGTTTTTTAGCTTCAAAAGGAACATATTGGAGGTGTGGTTTTGTTTCTCTCTTCTGAAAGGTATTTTTTGTTTAAAGTGTTTGTCGTGTTGGCACACATACAAAAATGGTCATGTCAGGTACCAGTTCTGAGCAGGAGTCTCTGTGGTTGGGAATTGGCACAAAATCACGGTGTGGCTCAGAAGAAGGGTTTAGCTGTATGTGGGAGTCACATTATCATTTCTTGGAAAGCCACAATGAAGATCTGAATGTTTTTGAAAAGCTATGTTAGCCATTTTCAGTTGCTGGGATAGAAAGTGTTAGAGAAAGAAATTGCATTCTCAATCTCAATTACTACGCTATCACACAGGATATAAAAATTGTCCATTTTTCACCCTGATGGAAATTGCACGGAGATTTCCAGGAATGCTGTACAGACTCTCATCAGTTCCTGCTGAAAGAATCAGCCTTTCTGTGGCTTTCCCTACAGTGTCTGGTTGAATCACTGAGAACAAGCTCGACAGCAGCACTGCCACTGGCCTTTCCTAGTGCCAGCTGGCTTCTCTGGGCATCCAACCCCCTGCATCTGCCCGAAGTGGGAAAGGCCAGCTTGTACACTCCTTCTTTCAGTCTCTTTCCTTCCTTCCTTCCTTCCAGGTTCCCAACCCAATCTGCAACCAACTCCAAGACATCCTTTCACTTAGAAATATCAAAAATGAGTGAACTGGCAAGAAGAGGAAGCTCATGGGAGAAAGAGAGGGAGGGAGGGAGGGAGGGAGGACGGGCGAGGGCAGGGAGGAAGGGGGAGTGAGAGTACAAGTGAGGCAGCTGGAAGGGGTTGCCTTTCCACTTCAGTGAGAGCACAGCCACTACACCACGGTGTTCCGGTGTCTGTAGGGCGGCGGGGGCAGCACAGTGCCAGGCTTCAGGGAGAACTCCGAGAGGTATTCAGGATTCTCTGCCACTATGGGCCGGATCCGTCCGTTCTGTTTGTAAAAGTATTTTGTGCTGTACTCTTGCAGGTAGTCCGGGTGCTGGAGGGTGCTCCGTGGGGGCAGGCTGTGGTTCCAGTAGTCTGGGTTGTCAAAGGCCTTCTTGGCTTTCTCTGGCAAATTGTTCTTCAGGTACTCGGCGTTTTCCAGGGTGTTGGCAAAGGTGTTGAGGTACAGCGGCTCGTTCACGTACTCGTCCTCTGCTTTGGGCTGCCCGTTGGGAGCGTTGTGGTACTCTGGGTTGTCCACAGCTTGCAGATCTCCGTTCTTTCGTCGGGAAACAAACGGGTTCTCTTCCACCGGGTTTAGGTAATCTACAGAAAGATAAAAGATCAGTCAGCCAAGAGTGGTGGTAATCCATCCATGTAGCTTCACGTGAGCAGAAGCAGCACTTGGACTAGAGCACCCTCCCCCTCAGCCATGCTGAGAACTACAGATGGGATCAGGAGCCAGCTCTGTTGAACACACATTTGTGAAAAATGAAGTATTTACAAGCTAAACAGACAATATAGGTTAAAACAGACATCTTGGAAGACTGACTTATCAAACACACTGGCCAACTAAATTACAGCTCTTACTGAGCCATAATCCACATAGTCCTCTGGACTTCCTCTCACTGTATGATCTACAGACCAAACACGCTGACCGACTTCTGCCTCTGCAACCTTGGACCTGTTAGCAAAGCCTCTGCTCTGCAGTCCTTCCTTCCAGAAAACTCTACAGGAACCTTAGTTAAGCCTCTCTGCACAAAGCCTATCCCCAAGGGCTAACTTTTAAGACAGCTTCATTTCTAATGGAACAATTTGCCTGATTAAAAACCTTCCATCCCTGAAGGACAAAGAGCCTTGAAGTATTATAAAAAAATAAAGTTATATAAATGAGCCCTGGAAAGGGAAAAAGATATCCTTAGATCAGCTGCAAAATGGGATTTGGAGCAGGTTACAGTTTCCTCAAATCACTTGCTGTGGATTAACACCCCATTTCCAGCAGCACAGTGCTGCTCATGGGCTCTGCACACACACCCACAGAGTCCTGGTGCAAGGCATCCTCTGGGGGAATAGGGCCAAAATTATTAAAGGCAAAAGTTCAAGACCCAGTGAACACCTTTGAACCCACAGCTGTCACTGAATATGAGCTGAATAGAGGGAACATTTTTTTAGTGGTGACAGCCAAGCAGTGCTTTGATTTGAGTCCTGCAGTTGTCTGTCTGTGCCCAGGGGGCCAGGCAGAAGCTGTTTTCTCCTGAGCTGCTACTGCCACATTCCTGAGGGCTCAGGTGGCTCCTGCAGAACTCTGGGGATCCCCAGGGTGCACCTGTATGGGTTATATGCACATATATATATATACATATATATATGTACACATATCCATATGTATATATATATATATGCACCTATATGTGGACTCACACTGAAAGTGAATCACTGCAAGGGAGACTCCCCCAAATGCTCCTGCTGAGGGTCAAGCCCCAGGGCTCCCTCCATTCCTCCATCATGTAACACAAAGGACAAGTGGCTTCCAAATTCTTAGCAAACGCAGTAGCGACCTGTCATTTACATTTATTAATTTCTTCAAAACTAATGCAAAGCTTTGGAAGCAAATGAATAATGACACATCCCCTTACATCTAAATGACTGCTATTGTTATTTAAAGAGCGAGAAATGAATGAGGGCAAACTGGAAAGTTCAGCATGCTGGGCTGGCACAGATTTAGGCAATCTTCCCCTTGCAGTGATGCTCTCTTTAAAGCACATCTTGTTCTTTCAATCCTAGACTTCTCTTGGGTATAAAATGCCAGCTGTGTGTATCAGTTCTGTGGTAGGTTCAACATGACATTTACCAAGCACAATGCCAAGAATAAGAAGATCAATAAACAAAGCAAAGTTGGGACTATGGCTGGCTGAAGATATATCCTTTCCTTGGCAATAACTGAAGATTTGTGTCTGGGTAAAAAGGGGGCTTGGATTTTTTCATTCCTCTTGCTATTTCTCAAAAAAAAAAAGGTAAAAGGGGGACTTACCAACTTTGACATACTGGCAGATTTGAGCATTTCACATTAGAAAATTTAGGAGAGAAAACCAAATCCCCATGTAGAGGAATATTAATCTAGTCAGGATGCTTCAACCTTGATGGGTAACTAAATAAAGCCATTTTTTGATGAAAAGCTGCTGATGTACAAAGAGAATAAATGCAGCCAGGCTGGAGCAGGAGCCTGTCTGGAAAGCCAATATTTACCTGTTTTAGGTTTGTCTCGCATCGGTGTCATGTACCCATCCTCGTCCAGCTCTCCCCGCACGACCCGCTCAGGAAGGAAGATGGTGGGGTCAGCGCTGTACCTCTGGGTGCTGCTGTCCTCTTTTGCCAGGGTTGCCACCTGTTTCTTCATCGTGCCATTGCAGCAAGAGTCTTCAAAGATCTCTGCTGTGGCCCCTTGAGCAGCTGGGGCTTCTGGAAGGATGCAGCCCGGAGCCCTGTATGGCATCGGCACCTCCGCAGTGTAGCCGCCATCCCGGTACACAAACTGGTTCTGTTGGAAGAAGGAACACAGCATGGGAAAGGAGCCTCCTGAGGGGAGAAACTTCCACAGCAAGTCATGGCTGAGCCTCCTGTGCCGGCCCTACCACACTGGGTGGGAGGAGCGCTGCCCATGCTGCGCTTCCAGGCTTTGGTAAGGACCCACAAAGCATCCGTCTGCCCAACAGTGCTTAGTGGGGATAGAAATGGGCAGGAAAACTTGTCCCCTACCAGGCACGTGGAGGCTGGACACACACAGCTGCAAGAGGTGAAGGTGGCATCTCCTCTTCTATTACTCTGGCAACCTCCCCTGATTTCTCATGAAAGCTCTTTAAACCTCATGCTTGGGAAATCTCCTCCTGACTGGGGTAGAAACCACAATCATCTCTGTTTATTCCTGGGGTGATGCTGTTAGTGTGTCCTGTGGTGAGAATCATGGGGTCACCCACACCATGTGCAATTCCATCAGGAAGTGCATTTCAGGCTGGTGGCCTATGTTTGTATTGGCCCTTCAACTCAGTGGTTCAACTCCTGTCACCATGGACATGCAAGGAACTTCCAACATCATGAACCATAGATAGGAAAGAAAGATGCACAGATTCATCCAAGCCTTTTACCTAAATGCTTTTTCAAGAGAAGTTGCAGAATTTTGGATGTGGGTCCTTAGAGTCTGCACACAAATCCAGGCTGAGTCTGGAGATCTTAACTATTTGATTCCTTATATATATACTTCATTACATGTTGGCTTTTGGGTCATTTATGAAAGAAAAAGGAGTTTGAAAAAGAAAAAAACATAGTGAAGAAAGGAAGAAAGCCTAAAGGATGAAGGCTGAATGTTAAAAACTTACTCTTGACATAGGGGTGTAGGCAGGAGGAGGGCTGTGTCCAATTTCACTCTAACAGGAAAGAAAATTGGATGATGGACACATAACAAGAGGCCACATGAATTAAACAAGTCACATGATCTGTATGAGCTAACTGGGAGAAACACGCACATCGGTCAGATCTTCTAACTGGACCCAAAATTCAAATTCAGTCAGGGCAAATGCCTCAATCCCCAAAAACAAGCTGTGTGTCTCACCAGTGTCAGACAGAGCCACTGATCCCACCTGGGCTCACTGCGAGTGAAGACCACAACACCAGAAGGAACATAAGACACTTCACCAGGTGTTGCATTTTTAAAGGGAACAGACGCCAACAACCCTGGGTACAGACTTTGCAGCAAGTCTCCAACTTCACAAGTTGCTTGTGCAAGAGGATTGTTAATTGGGAAGGTCCATTTAATCAGGGAACACCTCAAGAACTGGAGATGCCATGATTACCTCTGAACTCCTCCCGATTTACAGTCCACTTTTAAGGAAACATGGGAAAGGACAGGCTGCAGTGCAGAATATGTTAGACAAATGGATTAAAAAAAAACCCTCCTGAGCCTGCCAGATGCTATTTTAAAGCCCTACTGATGGCTCTGAGACACTGCACTGTTGCTTTTTTCTCAACCTGGAAATGAAACTCGAGATAATTTTACTAAGGAGGTAAAATAAGAGCGGATCTTTATTTGAAGGCCTTCAGGGGCAGTTATGGAAAGATGTCCACAAAAGTCACACTGGGATGTATCAAACCCCTTTCATTTACATCACCCTGTTTCCAAGCAGTCACTCCCACGAACTTCCAAGGTTGGTTCATTGATTCTGGATGAAATAAGGCAGAGCTGTCTTTGAAGTACTCTCAGTTCACATCTTTCAGTGATGTTTTGAAGACAACTTAGAAAATCAAGTCATTTGCCAATAGCCTTGACTTCTGCACACAGGGCTATACCCCTCTGCCAGTAAAAGTTTAGAAAATTAGCTGTTTAAAAAAATACTGTCCTAGCATGGCCTCATTATGTGTCTGTGGGCTCTGCTCCATCCTCAGCACAAAAGGCTAAACTCACTATCTTATCTTTAGCTCTTCTTGGCTGTGACTCTAATATTTAAATACATGCTCTGCAACTATAACACCACAGTAACAGGTCCTCAAAGCACAGCCTGTCCTGAGACTTCAGGAGACAGTGGACTGCCATTAATGTGTTTATTGCTATTTTTGCTGATAAGAGCCTTCCAAGTCAGTGGCCTGCCAACCAAGATCCCTATAATTGTGTTTTTTCATGCCTCCCCTTTAGTGCTGTGCTAAACCTATCTGTCTTGCCACACCCCTCACCACAGAACCTTACACATGGCTCTTCTCCCCCACTGCTGTCTGCACGTTTTTTTTACTTCTTTACTATTTTTCCCCATGAACTGATACCCTGTGGCCACTGTTCCATTAGAACAGGAGACAAAGAAAACATCTGTGGTGCCATTTAGCTGGCTTGAAAATTTAACAGAATTGTTTAAGTGTCCTTAAATTGAGTGGTAATTGCAATGTGAGGTCATAGTTCTGTAGGCTTCCAAGATTACCCTCAGAAAACTCTTACTGGTCAGGACATGAATCACACTGAGAAGAAAATATATTTGGATTTTACCAGGTAAAACATAAATAGCTTGTTTTGTATGGGAAATCCAAATTATTTTGTTGATTTTTGACGGCAGCTGGGGGGTTGTTGTTTTTGCACTTTAAATACTATCTTGAAAAAAAAAAACCAGCTGGTGTTCCTTTACTGAAAAGTGCTAGCATTTTGGATTTCTGATCCTAAAAGTCTCACTACTGGAATTATCATCTCTGTCTTTTTGAGATGGAGACCTTAGTGGCTGGTTGCTCAAAGACCTCACTACATAAGCCTAAGAAGTCTCAGCTTCTTACTACTTAAGAAGTCTCATACTAAAAAAAAAAAAAATAGAAAAAAAAGAGTAAAATCTGGCTCCCTTTTGATGGTGTAAATGTGTGTTATATCCATTAGTTGTGGAGTGCACACATCCATCGACAGGGGAACACATCACACTCCAGAAGGAGCCTCATTTTTTAAAAACTGCCAACAAGCAGCCCTCCTCAGAAATGCCCAAGATTCCATTCTGTACACAACATGATTGAATTTTAGGCAAAAACATGACAATGCAGAGAAAGAATAAAACACAAGAAAATGTCTCCTAAAGCCTTTTTCCAAGGCCCTCAGGTATGAAACACCAGTGACACATCAGCTGTTATAACAGCCAATGTTTGTGTAAAATGAGCCTTGATCAGAGTGGTAAATAACCTTTCTGTGAATATTGCCTTGTGCTGTTGCTTTCTATTCATTAATTTAATTTTTCAATTCCTTGCTTCTAAAAACTCCTCAAGGTAAATATCTCCTCCTTTATAGCAGGGACATAATATTATCTGGCTGCATCTTAAACTGTAATGAAATCAAAGCCTTGTTGGGTGCAGCCCCCTGGCTGCTGCAGAGCTGCTTTTCCTGGCCACCCACAGAAATGTGGATGGGGTTGCACAATCATTGCTGTTTCCTGCTCTTAAGCAGCCTGCTAAACTCATGGGACTGAAAGATTTCTCTCTGCTGAAGGCAAGACTTTGCCAGCATCAATGTCCACAAACATTTGAACCCTCTCTGATACTGCTCAAAGTGCGTAAAACCCAACTCCCTCTTCCTCTCCTGCTGTTCTTGTACACAGAAAGCACCAAACACAGAAGGAGCAAAACATTCCCACCTTCTCACTGGGATGCTGCTCCCAAGTCCTGTTCAGGGGCATCCTGTGCTCCATGCCTCAGGAAACCCAATCATTGTCTGTCTTGAGCAAGCTCTGGCAGCTTCTTTGTGCTGTTCATTGGTCCTGGGCTGTGTGCCCCCAGAAACAACTCACTCTGCTCCTTCCCTAAACTCTTTACCCAATTTCAAACCAGGGGAGTATCCAGGCTCGAGTCACCAAACCAAAGCATCATGAGATACGAGACCTTGCTGCAAGCACAAAAACTTCAGAGGAAGGAAAGCTGATTTATGTGAGTGGATCTGAATAACATTTGGGATGGTCTGGTGGGGCTGCAGGCAGAGCACACAATGCAGAGTGTCCCACCAGCCCCCAAGCAAACTCCAGCGACATTCCAAGGGAGCAGCCTGGTATTTACAACTGATCCAAACTGAAATTCAAATAGGAAAGCCCATTCCAGGAAAACAGCCACCTCTGCCTGGCTGCAGTCCTGCTTCCACAGAATTTGCAGATTGCTCTGCCCTGCTCCAGACAGCAAATATTTCTGAGATGAAAATCAAAGGAAAAAACACGCACTGTGAGATCCCTGTGTAATGTTAAATAGAAATGGAGTGCTGTTTGTACAGTAATTGCTAGAAGGCTCTGCAGACCTCTGGGGGCTTCTGGTCCCAGCCACTGCTCAGAGAAGGGCCATATCTAAAAAGAAAGAATTAGACATCTGTCTGGGCTGGTAAGGTTCAAGCATTTCTGTCCCTACAGCTCACAGCACCTGACACAAGTCTGGCATTCCTTGGCCATGAAGTTGGGGATCAGGGAATCTTTATGGGAAATGATGATGTCCCAGCCCCTTTCCCAGCAGTACCTTTTCTCAGAATGTGTCACATGTCAACATGTAAATGTTGATCACAAGTATGGAAACAAGGTAAGCATCAGTCTGTGTGAAGTGTTTGCTCCAGTCTCCAACAACTGCTTTTTCTAAAAACATCCAGCTTAGATCAGCGAGGGAAAAAATAAACTGAAGAAACAAAGATTAAGTCTTTCTCTACATCTAAGTTTTTTTCTGGTTGCTGTTTGCCAGAGGACAGGTAGGATTTGCAGGCAGCCTGAGCTCTAACTCAGTTCCCACAGGCTGCCTGTGTCAGCTGGGCATGCCAGCCCATGTCCTGCCAGAGGGTGGGTTTAAGACATCCCTGAACCTGTCCAAAGTCAGTACAGATGTTTCCCTGGCCCCTAGGTTCAGGGCAGTACTGACCAACTTCTCAGCTTCAGATAAGTCATCACCACTTTCTCTTGCATTATGTTCTCTCATGACAGCTGTCTGTTTTCATACTTAACTCTTTAGGAATTAACAATCTTTAACTCTTTTAGAGCAGTCTGTGTGGATTGGGATACTCAAGCTGCCTTCTAGGACTAATTTAGTGTGACTGTGAACAATAAATGCCATATATCACAAACAAAATCTTGGCACAGTGGTATGGGAAACAACATACCTATACACAGCACTGAGTATTTCCTGTGCTGTTACTGGAAAATACCAGACATAAATCATATATTTTCAGTCTAACACTTCACCAAGTAGAGATGTCAAAGATGACAACACTGCCAATGAAAATAGTCTCTTAAGAGATGCCCAATTTAGGCACAGAACTCAGTACCCAGCTACACTGACAGGAAAAGGTAGGTGGAATGCTTTTCAGTAGCCTCATCTCTTTGAGCCTGATACCCAGGCTGGAAATAAAAGCATTCTCCTGCTGTATGGCACCAAAGGATTGGAAAGTCACCTGTTCTCTGGGCCTCAGAAACCTGCATCCTTCCCACTTCCAGAGGGGCTGGCAAGCAGATTTCAGCTGGCAAAATATGCACTTTGAGCTAAGCATGACACAAGAAGAGAGATGCAAGGATTCTCTTTGCTTTTTACTTTGCAACTAATGCAAAGCCACTAATGCATCTGAGTGTCAAACAGAGCAGAGCAGGAAGGGAGACAGCTGGCATTGCCTGTCCTCTCCTTTCAATCCCCCTGACTCCCCCATCCTTCCTGTCACCCAGGACCAGCTTTCTGTCACTCTCTTTCTTTATACACTCTCCAAGACACTTTACAGTAAATGGCACTTTTTAACACTGAGCCAATTCCCCACAATTTGAAAGGCACAGGGTACCATTTCCCACCTGTTCTAACAATTCCCTGTGGGACAGAGGGGTCAGCACTGCTCCTGCTCCCGTGCTCCAAAACACAGGACCAGCAGCATCTCCTTCTCTCTACAAAGCTCAGGCTTCAAATCCCAAAATAGGGAAAAAGGATGGAGAGTAGGACCATAACCACAACACACCCATGATTTTGTGATTGTGACATGGAAGACAAAAAAAAAAGAAAAAAAAAAAAGGCACAAAAGAAAGTTGATGAGCAATCCTGGGAGGAGCAGCAGCCCCCTCCTATGAGCACACTGCACTGCCATCTTCCCCAGCCTGTTTTATACTGTAATCAAAGGATATTCTGAGCCTCTCAAAATGCCATCAACCCTCATTGAGAATGAAATAGAGCACATCTCCATCGAAGCCTTTACAGCAGTAATCATTGCCACATGCTGGCCTGAACAGGGAGCTTTTACAGACAAAGATGGGTTTTAAAAATAAAATAAAAAAGCCTTCCTAAAATCTGAATAGAAACTTGATGATAATCTCCCAATTTTATTATGCAAGGGGGAAAAGAAACCCATAATTGTGCACTCTTGGTCTCTTAAAGCAAAGAATAGGCTTCTTGATGAAATGCTGAGTTGATTTAGAGCAGGGCTGAGGTTCTGGTGGCAATAATAGTCTAAAAGAACTAACCATCCAGCTGATTTGGATAAAATAATCATTTTTCAACATTCTAAATCTACACTTCATCTGTGCCTCCTCCCACTTCTCCCAACTGCATCTCTTGGAGAGCCTTTTTATAGCTTTGAAAATGATTTTCCCCTCCCCTCCCGCAGCATTCAACAAGAAAGACAGACTCTTTACTCTGGCTAACAAAGGGCATTTTTTTGGGCTGTGCTGGCATTTAGCTCCATTGCATCTATGTTTAGAAAGTACAGTATTTAGTATTTATTTTACAGGATGCTCTGTAGCCCTCCTGCCACCTGGGAGTCCTTCCAGAGCATTATCTCAGGAGTCCCACTGCCCTGGGACACTGAGCACTCTCCACCTTGGGGGCCAGACTGGTGTTTAAGGGGCAGCTCCCTGCAGCTCTGCCTGGTGCACTTGCAAATCATGCCCCTGTGTATATTTTTTAGGGGCTTTTATTATTTTAGGAAAGCCACAAATCGTGTTCCTCACAAATGGATATTTTCCACTAACAATTTCTGCTTCACTTCTCGTCACAGAAGGAAAATTTTCTTCCAGCTCTCGTAATTATTTCCTGACTCTCAGTCCACTTTTCCATCTCCTGAATTATGTAGAGTTGTTTAGCTTGCTGTTTTCCAAGAATGCCTCATCAGTGCAGTGTAAAAATATTTATTACTTACTCTTTTTATATCTATTGACTTTTTCTTTTCAGGATAGAAAAGAAAAGGGATCAGCTGTGAGCTCTCTTTACAGTTAACACAACCAGCAGCTATTCATGGATCAAGCAGATGCTGCCTGATTTTAAACCAGTTTATATTAAAGCTCAATGAATTTACATGTCACGCATCAAGGATGGAATCGATGTACAAATACAGTCTCTCCCACCGATTCCACCGAGCTTGCAGAAAGTACTGTGAGGTGGTGATTTTGTTATTAATCCATCTCACAATTTGTAGTAGCCAAAATACCATCCAGTTCTTTAGGAAAGTCTCTAACTCTTTATGCCTGACTCTAAAGCTGTGTGCCTGAATGCAGAAGCCTGAATGTGACAGAAAATAGCTAAAGCATTTAAAAAGCACTGTCTTAAGGCACCTCCCTGCAAAATCCTGAGTTAATTTGACCAGTTGGTCCTGATAATCAGTTCAGGCTGAGAAGGGTTTACTCCTTGAGAGATATCACTGATTTCAGCCAGCCTGTCTGCAAAGCAAGAAATTGCCATAAAGCACTTTCAAAGCATTCTCTGTGAAGACCTAGGAATCATCTACTCCATCTGAGTCCTCCACAGGAATTTTCTTCCTTTCTCCTCTAGCAAGCCTAGCAAGTTTTAAAAATGTATTTAAATACCCTTGTTCTAGATACATGTATTTTGTAAGGAGCTTTCCTTTTATATGTAAAATATTAAGACCAAAATAATTTTTCATGTAATATATTTTATAGTGTATTTTGCATGCTTATTCTCAGTACTTCCTCACCCTGAGTAATGAAATTAGGCTGACTAGTATTAGTCTGGGTTTATCTCCTGCTTTTCATGGACAAAGTTGGCCTGGTGCTATCCACACTTTCAACAAAGACTGGAAAGAATTTTCAGAATTTTCCAGAAGGAAAAAGTAAATACGTGAAAAACACTTGTGATGGTGTGCCAGACACCAGCTAAACACTAACAGCTCTTGGGAAGTGTTTAATGCAAAAGGCAGAGCAGAACAGGCAGGAGGCTCCTGCCTCTGAAATTAAAACTTAGGAAAGCAGAAAATGGAATTGGAGCTCTTGAAAGGGGCTTGGTGGACTTTCAGAATTACCCTAAAGGTCTGAAGGTGGTAAATGCAGCCAGTTCCCTAGACTGTCCTAGGGACACACACAAAATGCAGTGTTTAGCAAAAGACATGCAGAAGGGCTTCATATAAACTTCTCTAAGTAATCATGCAGTGTTAAAGAGGCAAGAGAGCTAATACAGAGTTACTCAGTGTAATCGTCTGAAATACCATGAAATGCTTTGAATCAATGTCTGCTTCGTTTACAAGACCATCTGTTCTGGCAATGGAGATTTTATTGCCACACTTTTGCATAAGGAAATGACAGAGGCAAAAAAATGATTACTAAGGTTTTCAGGAAGTTTTTGATCACCTTTTAAGGAGCAGCAATTAAAGGAAAAGGATAGAAATAACTGAAGAAAACCACAACCTGACAGACTGCCCAAAGAAGGATCAAATTTAGGGGAAGATTTAGTCATATTACTTTTTGGGAAGATACTGCAGAAGCAGAAACAAACAAACAAACAAAGACATCTGTGTTGTCATCCTTTAACAGCAAACACATACAAATGGTAATATCCTGTTTAGCCTTTTAAGCAGAAGAATCAGAGAATCGCAGAATATCCTGGACTGGAAGGGACCCACGAGGATCATCGAGTGTAGCTCCTGGCCCTGCACAAGAATCACACCATGATAACCAGAGATATCTGACAGCTGGCAGCTCCTTAAATCTAGCATGAAAAAATGTGCATGGTAGGCAGGAACAGGATCCAAACCCTGCTAAAGAGTCAGCATTAATTGCCCAGTGAAACTGTGATGTATTTCCCATCCCACCTGATATAATCAAGACAATCTTTCTAAAAGACAAACTCCACCTCAAATAGAATTTCTGCACTTGATGCAGAAGTTAAGAGACAAGAGACTCTTGCCTATGCTATGCCAGAAGGTTGGACAAAATGCTTTTGATGGCTCCATGTAGCCTGGAGGTCTCTTCACATACATTTTGGATGAACTTCAAGATGTTTTACTGCCACGTAGCCAGGACACACCCGGAGAAATGACTTGGGCAGGAACTCTTAATTGCCTTCTCTTACAGGAAAAGAAATGGGGACCAGGTGCTGCTAAAGCCTTGGACACAAGAGGAATCATGGACAAACCACAACTCTCTCTGATGCCTCACTGTCCCATCTGGGTTGCCAGAAACTGATGCCTTGGGAGGGCTGACCAAGAACAGAGCTGGAGAATAAAGGAGATGTTTATTGAAAGGCCTTTAAGGATACACTTTGGGCAGGACAAGAGCCTGACCAGGGCTACACCCAAGGTGGATCTAAAATGGTCACAAAATGGATGGATGGTCATGAGGTCTCACACTTTTATAAATTTTGGTCCATTTGCGTATTGGGGTTTAATTGTGCAATTACAGCTCAGGTTGTGAGGTCCCATCCTGCTTGTTTTCCTTCTTTTGTCCACCATTGTTTGTGCTTTTGGGCCTGAAACTTGTACCCGTTGTCCTTGGTCTCCAGCAGGAAAAGGATTTGTTTTGTCTCCCTACTCTGTGAAGAGCTGAGTGACACTGAATATGAGGCTCAGAACTGCACCCCTGGGCAGCACAGAATCTGAAAAAAGTTAAAACTTAAGGGATCACCTCCTGGCTTTGCCAAGGGGAAAGGATGCTGCACTACCAGACCTCAGGCCATGCCAGGACTGCTGCAGTGGCACACCAGATACTGCTCAGAGAACTGAAAACTGGCTTTCAGTGTCCCACAGTCTGCTTTAGCCAAGTAGGATAGTCTCCATGGACAAATGGATTAGATATCTCTGAAAAAAGATTGCTTGATATTTAATTGCAGGGTGGGCAGGTGCTTCCATGATATACAGTGTATGGAATGAAATTACAGGGACAGTATTAGTGAATAATAAACAGTATAGATAGTTTTCATCAGGAATTAGCCAAGGATTTAAAGCAAAAAGCATCATAGGGCACACAGAGTGCTTGCTGTATTAGCATTATCTCTGCACACACAGGACAGCACTCATTACAAACACCTGAATGAATCATCTAATGGATGTGAATGCAGGACACTCGAGCCCTAGCTGGGGTCCTGTGCTCATGGAAACACTGCTGAGGATTCAGCTTATCTCTCACAAGCACAGAGCTTCTAAAAGTCTATTTTTCTGGAGTATCTCTAGACAGTGGAAAATAAAAACTGGAAAAAGCCAGAGACAAAATTGCAACTGAAGAGTTTCTGATCCAATGAAAGAATTCAATTTAGCTTAGGATGGTAATTCTTATTTAAAAGCTGCAGCAGTCACAGAGTGGACTTCACAACAGAGGCCACTGATAAGGGTCAGAGCCTGTGCAAGGCTCTGCTCCCAGCAGCACAGGTAGGTCCCAAGGACATGCCAGCAGGGAGCCAGTGTGGATGTGATGGAAATGCTGAAGCTGTGCCTGAGCCTTGCAGCTTCATAAATCCCTGTAACCCTGGAGGAAGAAGGGTGTGAGACTTCCTTGGGAGCTGGCAACTTCCCAGAAGCCTTCCCTCTCTCCAGTGTTCTATCCACAGGCTGCAGCACTGTGGTGTTAATGCACATAATGCCCTTTTCTTCCCATGGGCAGGAGTGTTTTACACAAACCTCCTCCAGTGGTGCCTCTTCCACCAAGAAGCTGCAAGGATTTAGACCTGAGACCACTGCAGGGAAACTTCAGGGCTTTCCTGAGAAAGTAAATGCTCCTGTTCTTCCTTCATTCTGTGACTTCAAAGCCTACGTGTGAGAAGGTTTGTGATCTCCTTGCTTCCTTCCTGCCCACTTTTGTCCCCATGGAGCCATGCTGCTGGAACATTCAACCAACATTATCAGCACAGAGAAGGAGCATGGTGCCCTGATTGACTCCTTGGACATTAAAACTGCCATTGGAACAGCTGAGGTGGGACATACAGCGTCTTTCATGCTTCTTATCCCTAAAAATGACCTGGAGATCATGTAGCTCTTGTCTGTGTGCTTTCCTTCACCAAAGTGCCTCACAATCTCCCCAGAGAATGCAATTTGCCAGACACAGTGAGCACAAACTCGCTAAGCCGCATCCATTCATTTGGTGTCCATGGCTGCAGCAGCACCATAATGAGTTTGTGCAATATCAATATGCTGTGCTAAACAAGCATAAATCAGAGACCATCCAAAGGAAACATCGAGACAGAATCAGACAAGTGCAGACAGAGAGCTCTGACAGCCTTCCAGTTCTGTGTGATTCCTGCAGCTGACATCCATCTGTACTGAGCTGTGCACAGCAGAGGCACTGTTACCTTAAAGGAGCCACTGTGTTGTGTTTAAATCAATCTTCACTAAAAGAACAGTTAACATATCGAGAAACTGCATGCCCCACAAAGGCAACAAAATGAAAACACCTCTCTGCAAAGGAAACCAGGAGTGCTACTTCCACCTTGGCCCTCTCTGATCTCTCTGTCTGATCTGGGTCAGACAACTTAGCTCACAAACTGAAAACTTTTGCCAAAGTGTAATTCCAGCTTTTTAAAAATGTTAGTTCCCAGCAACAGGAGTTACTGAGAAGAGGATACAGTCTTCCTACTGTCATGAAATTGAATTGCAAAGCAAAGCTCCCACTGTCTTTTGTGGTACAAGATCACAGTTTCAAACCAAGATGGGAAATTGTGAGCTGAGGAAAGGAGACGTCACATCAAGAATGTGATGGAGTCTCTCTGTATGGCAAAAATAAGGCCTGGGGTCTCTTTCTGCAGCTCTGCTGAATTCAAGGAGATCACATGTGTGCAAGCAGCTGCAGTGGTGTACTTTGAAGTTGGGAAAAGGCTTTGTGAAAGTTATTTGAATTTTCGTATAATGACACCACCACCACCATCACTAATGATAATAATAAATGCCTGTGTTTTCATTCCATGAATATCCCAGTGACCATGCTGGTTGTCCAAATAACACATTGTAAATAAATCTTTCAGAATATTAACTCCAGGATTTTTATTGGAATTCTCTTAGCCCTAGTGGGCTCCTCAGTGGGGCTGCTACCAAAGACAGAGGGCAAAAGGAGCTGTTGAAAAAGCAAGTACATTTTTCTACTAAGCCTTTCTCCTTTAAATGTGTCCCAGTGTTTCCAGCAAATATGGGAATGAGATAACAAACTCAAGATGCCAGACCCTGCCCTCTCAGCTCTGTGTTGGTGTAAATGGAATTACTCCACTGTGTCAAAATAAGCTCCAGTCATTTACATCCCTGTGACACTGAGTACCTTCCAAAGGTAACTGCTGTCCTTCCATTCCTTCTTCAGAAATTGGCAGGAAAGGGAAGAACCTCTCCAGAGAGAATTAGCAGTAAACCTGACTTATTTCAGATCACCATCAATTAACTCTTGCAGCCACAAAAAGAAAGTTTCTCACTTATTGCTAAATCACGCATCGTGCCCATTTCACTGTCATTCAGTAACATAGGAGAAATGCTACATGAATCCAGACATCTCCAGTTTCCTTGCCTTTAAAATAGCAGCAATTTCCTTCCAGACTGACTATTAAGATCAGATTTGTCTTCCTTACTCCCAGAAAGCACTGATTTCCTCAGGAGAGGGTAAGGAGCTTCCTGCAGGGTATGGCCAGAGCACGGATACTGCTCAGATTCCACTTGGCTCCTTCACTCACCTCTCCCATCTCACATGCTGTGATCAGCTCACACCTGGCCATGAATTTGGAACTACCCCAGCTAAGGATAAATGTCCAAAAGGTGTCTAAGCCAGGAGGAATAAACACCAGCATTTCCAAGGGACTATACTTAGGATTTAAACCGTGACTTTGGACCGAAAGGAGCCTGGAGAGAAAACAAGTCCCTGGTTAAAAGACACCTGATGCCCATGTGAATGCCCTCACATCAGTGATGCATTTCACCATCTCTTAGTTATGTGACAAGGGGAGGCAACTGAACTGTTAAAAGGCTGGAGCCAAGCACAGGAACAGGCAGAGTTCAGACCTGCTGAGGAAGGAAAAGAGATTCCAGAGATCTGACTTAGCTGCTCACCTGCAGCAGGGCACAGACATGTAGGACAGGATTCAACACCCCAGAGCTCACCCAGCAGGGCTGAGACTGCTCTGCAGCTGCCAAGAGTTAGTGGATAGAGAAAGACACCTCCAAAAGGTAACTTATCCTACTGGGAATGCCCAAGGTAGGCAGCAATGTTCACCCCTGCTGCTCCAGGAACACCAAATGAGGTCTGGGGGAAGAGCTTAGATTGTATCCCTATCCCTGGGATGGCTGGATTCCTGTGAGCTGAATTCCCCCGAACACTCTCTGTGCCTCAAGTACAATGAAGAGCATTTCCTCCCTGACAGGCAGGGTGCAAAGATCAGCCTGCCAACACCTGCCACGTGCTCAGCACAATCCCACATCATTGGGAAGGGGGGCTGTGAAAGCATCACATGCAAACAGGAAGAGGGGCTGGGTTGGAAATCTGGCTCCTGACACAAAAGCTGCATTATCTGCATTTTCCAGCTGCCCTCGGTGACATCAGTGCCAAGCCTGCCAAGACACCAGGATGGCAGCACCAGGGCTGTGGGCTTCCTGGCCACGTCACAGTGCAGATGCAGCACTGCTTGGCTCCAGGAGCCTCAGCTGTGCTTTCAGGACAGGCAGCCCAAGCTGAGCCTTTGTTCGCTCAAGGCTGCGCTATTAATTCACAATTCACTGGGGCACAATGAACAGGGAGCCCAGTGACAACATTTTTATAGGCACTCTCCTTACAATGAGAGCTTGTAATTCCCAAGGCAGTGCTGGCCTGTGTTTGATTGGTGTGCTTAAATCTCCACCCGTGCTTTTATAATAACCAATATTTTCTGTCAGAGCTTGCTCTTACCCTGTTGGAATCAATTCTTGTCCTGGAGGTGTAGATGGGAGGAGGAATGTTGAAGGCTTGAGGAACAAGATACTCTTCAGCATCCATCATATCTTCCAGGTCTTCCTCATCAAGAAGATTTTGGAAGAATTTGCTGTCATTTGGGCTGGGGAGCTTCATACGATCATCTCCCTAAACAGATTGTATGGAGAGAGAAAAAACATCAAAAGATGGATTAATTTCCCAAAGAGAGAATTTCAGCCTTCCTAATGCCCTGGCAGCCAGGCTGCAGGGACCACACATGCTGGTTTGTTTGTTCAAAAGCACTATATCCACATAATTTGTGGGTTTATTTTGTTGGTTTTTTGGTTTTTTTTCTAACTGGGAATATGATGACAAAAAGGGAGTAACTGCATGAGTCAAGCAAAACCATGTTTTTGGCATTCTTTTGACTGAGCTTTTGTTCTTTCCTCTCTCTTTTTCCCATACAAGATCAGTCTCTGACCCAAGTTCTGACATATTTTGTGAAATATCTTAGCTATTTAGGCTCAAAGAGGAGGGGTGAGGAATTACAAGGAAACTGTTGTGTCTGAATGTTTGCTTTATTTTAATTTGTACTTTGAGGGACATGGAGGGTAAATTTCTCTCCTATCCATATGAAAAGTTCTGCAGAATGTAAGAGAGCTGAAAACAACAAAAATCAAACCAAGGAACAACTCCTCCTTGGAATAACACCTATGAGCTGGAGAGGCAAATCCACTTGTGGATTCATGGCACTTGGTTGGTGCCACAAAACATCCCAATAGGCAGCCCATGCCACAAACACCTATCAGCCTATAGAAACAATGCTAAACCCAGTGGCTGGCTGGAGAGTGGCCTCCCACTCCCCAAGAATTCTTATGCCACACGTGGAATCCAGCAGGGAATGCTGGCTGTGCTGTGGGGTGCATGCAGACCCATTTGAAAGCTCAAGTTTGGCATTGTTGGCTGCACCTGGGAGGGATGGGGGAGTGGTGGTGGCAGAGGCACCAGCGCAATGCAGAGAGCCTGGTTTATCCTCCAGGAGCTCATATTGTCTGCAAGGAGCACTGGAGAGATGAAACACTCACCAGGCCATGCAACAGGGGAGGGAAGGGCAGGGGAGAAACTGAGGAAAGAGGTATTTGGAATAAAGAAACATGTCCTGCCTAACAAAGTCATCTACTCAGTCTGATTTTTCCAGAATCAGCTGAACTTACAATTTGCCACAGTGGGGAATTCCTCATTCAGTGGGGAATTTACAACTGCAAGAGGAATTCCTCATTCAGCACAACTCTTGACTAGTAGTATTTCACTTTCCAACCATATTTCCTTGTGCTGAAGCTGAAGGAGAGCAGGATGATTCACAGCATGCAGGAACACACCACAAGTCACCTGGCAGCTCTGCCCAGTGAAATCAAACTGTGGGACTGTCACTGGACCCATTCAGGAGACAGGAATGATACTGGCTGTACTTCTGGAGGCTCTTTCACCGGGAATTCTTACATCAGTGTGAAGCTGAGGATCAGCTGGGCACACCTCTGCCCTGTGCTCCATGATGTGGAGCAGATACAGCATAAGACAGGACACAAGAACATCCTTCCCTGGATCAAAATATTCCCTTGCTCTGGCCTCTGGTGTTTCACCATCACCTCACTTTTAAGTTTTCATTTTCCTCTGAACTGCTCACACACTGGGCTCTTACCTAAGAACCTTACACTTGGTGTGGCTGGAGTCTGAGCTGGAATAAACACACACACACAGGTCCAGGCTGCCCCAGAATCAGGGAATGACACATGCCTGTACTCAGGCACACACAGCTCCAGCTACCTGTGCTCTGTACCCTGCTGCCACAGAGCAGCTCTGTGGGATGAAGGATGAGCCCTGGGAAGCCTCCAGTACCCTCAGCATGTGAGGAGAATAGAGAGGGAAGCTCCTCCCTAGCATTAGAGGTACCAGTAGGACACGACTCCCTGTCTTCTAAGAAACTATCATGTTCGGGCTGTGAAAAGAAACCTGCTTGTGATCTCAGCAGTGCAGGTGTGGTGCTAAACCACCACAGCAGGGAAAGGACTCAGCCTAATCCATTTTTAGAACCAAGGAAGTCCTTGGTCTAAAAATAAATCCACTGTCCACCAAGGGACAAAATTTGTCCCTGGTTTCATGAGGGATTACAAAGCACTGAGCAGCCTGTGAAGCCAGAGACTGTGTATGTGCTCATAAACACGAGCTTAGGAAATGAATTTCAGACTGTTGTATTATTAATATCATTATTATTTGTGAGATGCTGACACTGTCTATTCTATTTCATGCCTGTATAACACTGTGCTCACTGTTTGCTTTAGGATCAAGAGCACCTTGAACTTCAGAAGATTCCAAGGCAACGCCCCTAACAGTTGGGTGTCCCAGACAGAATTCCTTCTCCCACTCCTGTGATGCTGCAGGGTTGCTTACCTGAATCACCAGGTATCTCTGAGGGTCTCGAGCCATCCTGGAGAATTCAGCAGCCAGCTCCTTGAATTTTGGCCGACTGTCAGCATCAATCATCCAGCCTGGATGGAAGGTGAGAAAGGAAACAGTTAACTGTCGAGGGTGGAAATGATTCCCTTTTCTGAAATGCAAAAGTTTGAAGTACTTGATAGCTCTGACCCAAAGAAAAGTTGCACTAAAGAACCCAGAAGAATGGAAAGTTAGAATTCTATGATGCATAAAATGGGAATCACCTGGTTTTGGCCAGACTAGATTGTTCTTTACTGCATGATTTTTCCTTAATTCACTGGGCTCCTCTCTGTCCCAGATACAGCAACACCACCTTGCAATTTTCTCCATCTTGCCCACTTAGATATCAGCACTGACTGAGTTTATTAGGGATGTGTCTCACCAGGTGGGACATCTTTGCACTCAACAAAGCCCTTGCACAATTTAATTTCCACACCTCCATGAACAGTACAACTGTTTTCAGATGACACTTAATTTACTTCTAGTTGTCCTTTCCTTTTTTTTTTTTTTTTTTTTTTTTTTAACAGAGCTTTTGTGTACAAAGCAAAAGGGAAAGGAGTATATATGATGGATGAGATGTCTGTATGTTAATCTCACTTAAATTAGGCCAGAAATATCAGAGAGATATTTCTAATTCTTTTTAAATTAGAAGCATAACCTTGGAGGATACTGTCATTAGAGGGGGTATCTTGGAGACAAAAAGTTGGAAGAAACCATGTGCAGACTTTTTTCCTTTTTTACTGGAGTAAAAATATTCATAAATTTTTGTACTGGACTAAGAATGATAAAAAATAATCTTCTCTGTAGCATTTTTTCTATTAATTTTACTTTTTATTATTACTGTTGCAATCATCATTCTTGCTACTAACAATAAAACATTTGTGATTTTTTCCCTCAATATTTGGCAGTGGGATTTCTCCTCACAGCCTTCTCTGGCTGGGTATCCATGTGCCATAATTATGTTTAATACTATCTTTTTTTACATCAGAATCAATTGTCATGGAAATGATGAGGGTTTACAATAACAATCACACAAATTTGACTTCCCAGCAAGCATATGAGATAACATCTGACAGTCATAAGAAGCTGAGCTAACTCGGCCCTTCATGGCTAACAATTGCAAAATTGCAAACGATGTGCAGACAGTGTTTAAATGGAATTTACAGTATCTTGGGAAGCTTTTGTTTGGCAGCAGCAGCAGCAGCTTGCCCTGCTCCCCAGCTGTGTCACAGACTGCCTGTGCAACTGTTCTGAGCAAGTGTCCCTCCTGCAGGGAGCACAGGGGTAGCAGAAGCACCAGTTCCTTACACTTCACCATCACCATATAAACATCAATGGTGCAGATGGGGGGCTGGGGCAGCCGCTCGCCCTTCTCCAGGAGGTCGGGGATCTCTCGAGTCGGGATTCCATCGTATGGCTTCCCACCAAAGGTCATCAGCTCCCAGATGGTGACTCCTGGGCACAAGAAACAGCGTCAGTGTTGGAGGCCACACCACCCAGATTCCCTCACAACCTCTCACAGCAGAGCATCCCGGCCCAGCTCTGGACTGCAATCTCTTCTTCTTCACCAGGGCCTGGTAAAACACTCAGGTTTGGACTAGGGGGACAGGAGGAGTTGAGCAAGTGACTACACAGTGCTCAGCTGCCATCTGGGCTGAAACCATGACAGCCCACCACTTAAAAACTCTGGAAAATGGGGAAACAGCACTTTGTGGTAATCTTGAAAAGCAACTCCCCTCATTTTTACTGCTGTAAGAAATGGTGTGAGAGACCTGAGGTGCACGAGAAAGGTCTGAGACAAATGAAGGGTGCTGAAGTAAATGGGTGCAATAACAAAAGAATGCATCACACTCCTTTATCAAAAAGGGAAATGAATGCCTGATGTACTCTATTATTTTAAGGGGAAAAAGCACAGATGTTCCTTAACTTAGAGCATCAATTTCCCACCAAGGTACAGCACTGAGCACCATTAGGTCATTGGCTTTGCCTTGTAAGTCATTCACACACACTGCCATCATTTTTTTCCCCTAAATCACCTTATGGATTTGAGTTTACAATAGTGCTGTACTGCAAACCCAAGATTCTCTTTTTCAAAAGCCATAGGATTTGTTTTGGCTTCAGAGCTGGAAATAAAGATCATATATCATAAGTAAAAGAATTTGTGCCTGAACAGAATCTTAAATATTGAAAATGCTGCTCTCACACCATTTTGTTTAGCTTTTATTTGTATTGCAAAGGTCATTTTAAGCATGCCTCAGATGAGTACCATATTTTGACAACTGTCATGCTAATGTGAAAAGCAATGGGCAAAATTACCCAATGAGCAAACCGTATTTATTTCATCCTCATTCATCTCTTTGTTGATATTAAATAACTGTAACTTGTCAATTTTTTATGGTCTTTTCCTTTCTGATTATAGATGTCCTGAGCTTCCTGCATTTTAAAACGAATTTCATAAATGAAGGCATATTTTTCCTGAGTGATCCAGGGTATACAGATTTTGAAGAGAGAGAGCAGCTTTACAAGATCAATTGAACTCTGCCAGGCTTTTTTTCAGCTGACTGGGAGAGGGCAGCTACCCAGCCACAGCAAACAGTGTCTTTTGCTGCTACCCACAGGTAAAAGTGAGTAATGAAGAGAGCCGAACACCCTTTTGGTTCAAAAAGATATGGCAGCAGGGAATGCAAACAGCACCCCAGATCCCCAGACACTGCTGCAAATTCCCATCCACAAAGGTATAGATGATTTTATTAGTGATGGCTACACCAGATAAACAGGCAAAACCTCAGCAGATGTGGCAAACAGCTCATCAGAATTACCATTAGCAACACTGAACGAACACATCATTTCTCAAATATGGCTTTTTTCTCAGTGTGTAGCTCACCAATTCCCAAGTTATCTGTGAAATTAAATAGAGTTTGTCCTAGTTAGTTTGGAGAGCTTGAGTCTTCCTTTTCTTTCTCTTGCCATATTTGCTCTGTATTATGACAAATTCCCTTTTATCTGACTCTAGGTAGAGAAAGTCCCATAAGCCTGAAAATGTTTTTTGACATTCATGGCTTTTAGAGTTGAGCCTTTCAAAGACTGCTGAAAATTGTGACCTGCAGCTGTATTTTTATGAATCTGTGGCTAAGCTGAAAGAGGTCTTCTTCTGTCATAATAATCAGCCAAACTGCTGCCAGACCAGACCTCGAGGCACTCACCCCAGTGGGGAACATCATGATAATATTTTTCAGAGAGCAGGGAAGTAACACAGGAGACAGTAACAATTGCTGCTTAGAGTTACACATTTAAAGGGGGAAAAACCCCACCAAACCTGAAGAGCAAACACCTCTGGAATTAACTCCTTTGAGAAAAGAGGATCTCTTTAACATATTAACACAACTTGGTTTAATGCTTTAAAAGACACAACTTTTTAAACCAATCACATGAAGATTTACCATAGCTCCACACATCACTCTGGTGGGTAAATTTCCTGTAGTGTATGCACTCCAGAGCCATCCACTTAATTGGCATCTAGGGAAGGACAAGAGAAACGTAACCTTAGAAATAAATTATTAAAACAGTACAAACAGGTCCTGTATGAAGACAACAACTTTCTCCCTGCCTCCTTCAGTGGCGAGCTTGGAAAAAAGCAGAACTATCAGAGGAAATGGCTGTTCCTGCCCTCTAGAATGGGGCTGTGCCTCATAAGACTTGGAGGTGAGAAAGACCAACCAGTTACCTGCAGAACTTCTGATATTTACTGATTCACAAGTAGTGGAACAACTCGTGCTTTCGTCAAACCTGAGTAAAGAGGGACCAACACAAAAATTGCACTAAATTGCCCTAAATCTGAAGTGCAGCAGAGAAGGTGGAATGCAGCAGCTTTTTTCTTCCTTAACAGTTTGCAATCTCTGCAATCTGAGATAGCAACACTGCTATTTCAGCTGTTCTCTGATGAGGCCAGGTTACAACACAGTGACCATCACTCTTCACCATCCCCATCATCATCACCATCAGGGCAAACAGGCAACAAGGAGAATTTGCAGTGCTTTATTGTTAACTCCCAATATTTGTTAGAAATGCAGCCATCCCAGTACTCTGTGTCAGCACTGCAGTGGGAAGTTGCTCCCCAAATGAAGTCAGCAGCCCCACGTTCCTGTGTCAGGGAATCACCCTTGGGGTGATTCTCATCTCTTCTGCCAGAGGAGGATGTGCAGGCAAAGCAAACCTCATTCCTGCATTCCTACAGCCCACCCTCTGGATTCCTGTAAATATGGGATTCATGGTGCTTCCCACTCCTGAGCAGGAGCAGCCTCGCAGTCTGTGAATTTCTGATGGACAAACACTTAGGAGATTTTTACCTGGCAGGCACTTGTATGGGTTGCCTCCAGTTTGGAGCTATGGAAGAGGCACTGGAATAACCCAAAGGGATGAGTAACTGCAGGCAAAATGGGAACAGAGGGTGGGTGTAAAAGCAGAGGATGTGTCTTCATTCAAGCCCTTATGAAACCACCTTCCCTGAAGTTCACTAATGAACATAACCTATGGAGTTATGGCAAAAATAGCACCTTGTGACAAAGGCTGCCTTAACTCTTGCAGAGACAGTTCATCCTCCCCCACTAAACTCTGCAGAAATGCATTGTTTTCATTCCCTTTGTACCCCAGATGGGAACAGTTGGAAGGAGCAATGCTGCCTTGCTCATTATGGGATAACTCAGGTTGGCAGTGACAGGAGGCCTCTAGTCCCACCTCAGGTTCACAGCAGGTTCAGCTACCTAAGAGATGAGGCCAAGCTACTCAGAGATTTGTCCAGTCTGGACTTGAAAACCTTGAAGGATGGAAACTGCACCACCTCAGTTGACAAGCACTGGATTGTCCAGTCTGAACCTCCCTCAGCATGCTCTCAATACAACATGATGCTGCCAATGTCCTTTGGATCTCACAGGATGCTTTTCTGGACCTGGGAAGTGACACATCTGACACAAATCCTGCCCCAGAGCTCTCAGCAGGGTAACAAGTCCAAGACACAGCTGCCAGGGAACAGCTGGTTTGCAAGGATCAACTCTTCTTCTGTCATTCACTGTCAGATGGAGGAAAGAGGCTGAGGGGTTACTGAGGATTACAGAAATGAAGGAACAGGGAAAGCTGCCAAAAGCCCACCTTCCCTGCCAGCAGGTGTCTTTCCATGGGGAAATGGGAATGCACTGGTGGCTGCTCTCAAGCTCTTCATCCCCCTGAGTGACCTGCCCAGGTGATCCAAGGGCAGCAGCCACACAAACAAGGCAGCAGCTCATCCCAGAGAACAGCACACACAGGCAACAGCTGCTCATCCCAGACAAGGGCAGGAGTGAGCACAAAAAACCACTGATAGCAAGGAGACAGAAAGCAAACTGAACATCCAGGAAAAGGAGTGACAGGTGAAGCAAATCCTTTGGGATTCTGTGACAGATTGAAATGGGGAATTTCAAGATGTTTAGAGAGCAGCCAGAAGCACCATGTACTTACTGCCTTCTGAATTTTATCATGCACTAATCTGAAATGGGCAGAAATGAGGTAAGGCTCTACAGGGCCGTGGTGTGGTTTGCTGGAAAGGAATAGGGGAAAATGTCTGGTTCCAAAATGATCCTCAAACTGGCTTTTAGTGGCATGGGATTGGAGATGTGAATGCAAGACATAACATACACAGGCTCTTCCAATGTGACAGAAGAGCTAAATTCTCATGTTCTGTGGCCTTCCTTTTTGTTTTCACAACAATTACTCATTCGGGAAAGTGGGACTGCATGTTATTGAGGTGTATACTGGCCAGAGAAAGGGGCTGGGCAGGAATGCCCTAGAACATCCATCACTCATTGAACCAAAGCATTCAAAACAAGACACAAATGGCAGCACGTGAAAAAAACCCCTAATTCTGAGTGTGACAACTGCTTGTGCCATTTTATCTCAGTGCCTGGAGGAGCTCCCTGTGCAAAAACTGAGCAGCTTTTCTGTGTGCTCTGACAGCACAGCTCTTGTGCAAGGCAGGGCTTTGCTCAGTCACTGACAGACTCCCTTCCTTCCACAGCTACCAGTCCCACAGGGACACACTGACCTCAGGAGGAACCTGGGGAGGTTTGTCACAGCATGGCAGGTTTATCTCCAGACATGTTCAGTACTCACCTTTCCCCCATCAGCATTATACTCCTTCTCATCCCCTTCCAAAAGCCTGGCCAAGCCAAAGTCAGTGATTTTGACGTGGTTTGGTGATTTCACCAGGACATTACGGGCTGCCAAGTCCCGATGGACGAGTCTCCTCTCTTCCAGGTACATCATTCCCTGAAGGAATAAGGACAGGACAATAATGCTGATAAGTCTCACGTGTTTTTTGAGAGGTAACTTGCACTGGTGTCATGCCAAATGGCTGGCTCAATTATGAGTATTTACAATGAGAAAATGGCCTGGAGGGCAGAAGTTGAACATTGCTCTTGCTCTGAACAGGAGGCAGGATTAGATGACCTTGAGTTAGTCCAGTATGGATGATTCTGTAAGATTCAATTACCAAAGGGAAAAAACCCCAACAAAATAACATATAGATAACTCTTTTGCTTCAGCAACCTTAAAATCTGGAAATGTGAGACAAAGAAAAGAAATATTATGGCCCTTGTTCTTCAGACAGGAAATCTGATGACCATAAAAAATAATCAATTTAGCCAAAGCCCCCAGAAATTAGACCACACTGGGAAACAATCCCAGCTCTGTTACATTCCAGACAAGTGTCTTTAATTCAAGATAAAGATTCTCATCCATCTTCAATTGGTTTTTAAGTTGGTCACAAATTTTCACTATCCTCAGTGGATTAGGAGGAAAACAATTCTTTATTCCAAGTGCTGCAACTCCCTCACCTTTTCACTCCCTTAAAATATTGCCTGTAGTATTATAATAAGGCATTAGATCAATGGCCCTTTTTTTTATGAGCATATATATTCTGTTAGAGGTATATTCTGTTAACAAGCCCATCCAGCTGCCTTTAAAGATAAGGTAACATATACTCAAACTGCCTGGCCTTAACCTTATTCTTATTCTGATGGGAGACTAACCAGCTACCAGCAGGATGGAAATCTGCACCATGCTTTGTGACACTGAGATCAACACCAAAGCTTGGTCCTATTAATTATATGACACACAAAGGATAGCTGGGCAGGGTTACAAGCCTATAATTTCATTAAAAGGCGTTTACAACATTAACCACCGTTATTAGAGATGAAATCACATACTTGACAATTGCCTTTAAGGTGTCTCTTAATATATTAGCTCTGTATAATATATATGATAATTTTTAAGGAGTCATTGCTGAATACCAAAGAGATCATATTATCCCATAATACAGATGATAATTCAGAGAGTCACATGTAGTGATTAAAATAACCAGATTACTCAGTGCCATGGGCCAGATTTTATTATCCCTTCACAGCCTGAGGATCTCACAGGCACCAGTCCCCATACAAGCTCCCCCTGTGGTCTCTGGACCCAGCCCTGGCACAGGGTGCCCAGGGAAGCTGTGACTGCCCCATCCCTGGAAGTGTCCAAGGCCAAGTTGGACAGGGTTTGGAGCAGAAAACATCAAAACATGCTTGGAGCAGCCTGGGATAGTGCAAGGTGTCCCTGCCCATGGTACAGGGTGGAACTGGATGGGCTTTCAGGCCCCTTCCACCTCTAGGATTCTGTCAAAGTGGATGTCTCTACAAAAAGCATCAAGTGGAGCCCTAAACGGGTTTTAGGTGAAAAATTTCACTGCTAACATCACTAAAACCTTTGAGAATATGTTTGGCATAAACAGTATTTCATGCAGACAAGGTGAAGGGGTTTTGAAAGCAGACAGGGACTCTTTGGTATAAAGCAACTGAAGTTATTCTTTAGAAGCACTGCTGGTTGAAGCAAACACACCCTCCTGCCAAGTGCTAAGCAATACTTCTGGCTTTTGACCATCAGAATTGTAAGCCTTTAAAAGGATAATGTTTTTTGACATCAAATTAAAACCACTAGAAAAAAAGATGAATAAATCTCATGGGCTAAACCATTGTGAGTCACAACACAAGAATCACATCGGGACACCAGTTATCAGGGAATTCTGCTGGCATAAGAAGCTATCAGGCCACCCCAAAATTATAATTCTTAATAGATTAACTTGCACCTATCAGCACTGAAACAATGTGAAAATATTTCAGATTTTTTTTTGGCCAAAATGAAAATACAGAATTTGTCTTGTCAAAATCAAAACAGACGACCTGTACCAAGGCTTCAGCCTCCTGTTTCAAGTTAATGATGGCAGGAATGGATGGTAAGGTGGGCAAAAACATCCTTCATTGAAAGAGTTACACAACCAAATCCTTAACCATGCCTCCTTGGTCTTATTTTACTGTCTCTAATTTCAAGCACTTTTTAAAACCCACAGGCTAATGCTTTAGGATGTTTCACTGTTTATTCTCTTTATTCAGTTCCTTTTATTCCGATTTTGTGCTGTTATTTAGCATCATTTTAGTAAGATCCTATTTCATTCATCCTAACCTCACCCTCTCTCAAGAACTAGAAAGATGTGCAATGACCATCACCTTGCATTGCTCCTCAGCAATACCACAGCTCTTTTTCTTCTCTGCCCAGAAAGAGGGCAAAAATGAATGCCTGTGCATCACTGCACTTACAGATTGCTTGACTTCTTGTTGTCAAACAATCTTCTCGGGTCTGTCTCCCACCTGTGATCTCTAAAAGCTCAAACAAGCCCGTGTAGGGTTGGTTGGCAGCTACAAAACCCTCTGCAGAGCCCACGGTCTGGAGAAATGTAAATCCTCATGGCAATACCCAGTGTAAACATGCTTGATTCTCCTGATACCATATATACAAGTTTTAAATGTGGGTGGCAGAAGTCTAAATGAAAAGGCATACATGTATATATTTTCAATAAATGAGACTATCAAAGTAGAAGGAAAAGAATCCAAAAAAGGGAATCTTGTAGTATTCACTGCAGCAATACTGTCTAAACATATATTATGCAGACAACCACTATCTGAAGACATTTTTGAACCTGGCAGGGAAAAAAGCTCCATATGAATCTTTACTCTTTTAATATGATACAAAAGTATGATAAAAAATACACAGCTGGTGGCATCCTCACTCAAAAAACCCATGAGAGAATACCAGGAGGACATTTTATGGGTTGAAGAGACTAAAAGTTATTCATTAAGAGCTATGAAAAATGATCTTTTGCAATTTTATTAAGAAGTGTTTATAAATTCTCTGGCAATGTGACAGCTTTGGAATGGTCACTTCAGGTACAGTCAGGTTTTCTCTTTTCACATGAAAAATATCAGACTTGAAAATGAGAAAATGTGCTGGCAACAAACTGAAGTGGGACAGTGGAAAGGAGGCTGTGGGAAAAATCCATGGGACAAAAGAAGATCTGGGACAGCTTTCTGATCTTTCCAAATGCTGCACTTCAGTGTAAAAATCATCAGATTAGGTTCATAAAGTATTAGGATTTCCAGTGCTGAGGAAGTATCACCAAAGCTAGGCTGGTGGAGGAAATAAAAGGATTTTTTTAAAAAAGAAAATGAAGTTTTTCTGGCAAATCACAGGTTTGTCCCCTGAGATCTGCCTTGAAGTTGTGGCCACAATTTGCTGTTCCCTTACTTTATTATGACCAGGGTGACTTTCTGCTGCTGCTGTAATTTGCCCCCCCCAGTTTCTGAGGGAAGCTCTCGAGCACAGCCTCCCTTTGTAGAGCTTAGAGTGTAAGAGGTATGAGCACAGACTATTTCAGATGCTGTAATTCGATTTTCTTCACTTTTCTGGACTTTTTGGGGTCCCATCTCCCTGCTGAGGATGCTTCTGGATTTGTTTCAGAAGTGGCAGCTTGCTGGGAATGCCCAACTCTGAACTGCATGAGTCTTGCCTGAAAGCTCTTTCTCTCAGGGGCCTGGATTTCACCTCCAGAAAGACAATATTCATTACTCAGGATAGGATTCAAACAAGTATGTAAGTCATTAAATGCAAAATCCCTTTGGGATAATTGCTAGAGACGAACTGAAGTGTGTTGAATCACTGACTGAAGTTGAACATATGTCTTCTGTCTTGCACGACACAAGACATCATTTTGCAAGAACAAATCAAATTTCAAAAGTAAATATAAAGACCTTCACCTGCCCCAAGATCCTCAGCAATACCAGCCCACAGCAAACCCCTCATAAATACTCCTTTTCAGTGTGATTTTGGGTTGTTTTCTACACTAAATACAATTGTTTCCTGAAATTGAGGGCATGTTGATTTTATCTCCCCCCAGAATTAAGAGCAGCCTGTCTTTCTTCAATAATAACTTCCACCCACCAAAGCCAGCACTCATGGCAGATTCATCAAACTCACTCTTCAAGTACACGAAGGAAGAAAATTTCAAGTCCAACTCAATTCTCCTGGACAGTAATCTGCAGCCTTGGAGACTGCTCTCTCACCATCCTGATAACTCAAGGCTTGCTTAATAACGTGAATCGCTGCAGAGAGCGTCCAATGATCACCTCTGCCCTGCATACCCCACGGAAAAGGTGTAATTTTGCCTGGGGCTAAACACACTTTCAAGGCAAACACCGTGCCCTTTGTTGTCAGGAGCAGCCACACTCCTGCAGGTGGCTGTTCCTCCAGAGAGAGCTGTGGGAGAGGAAGATGGCAATGCCCTGAGCCAGCTGCAGAGGTGTGATTGTTGGATTATGATTTTCCAACATTCAGGTGGTCAGAGTCTTTTTTTGCCCTCCTGGGATCTTTTGGCCAGATGCAAGAAAGAGACGGAGGCTTCAAGGTTCAGTCTCTCCAAGGTCTGTCACTTTGTTTATTCCTTCTCTTATCTCACAGTTCGTTCTGTGCCCAGCGAGATCTGTCCTGCACCTCAGCCATGGCAGGACTCCCTCCTCTGGGAGGTCACTGTCTTAAATGCAGATTATTATGAACATATTATTTACAATTTCCCACCAATGTCCACCATCCACACCAAACAGGTCATCTCCACTTGGCCCAATCTCCCCAAGCCACATTGTGCCAACGTCACAGCAGAAAATGGAGGTGAAGAGGAAGAAGAACCTTAGGGATCGCCCCAAAGTCTCCATCTTGTCTCCATCTACTTCTATTATAAAAACCTAAAACTACAAATTTCTCACTCAGTGATAAGCTAATCTACTGTTTAGATTTTTAATACATCTCTGCTTTGTGCCAGGCTCTGTGACCCCCATGGACAGAGGTAAAACCCCCCTGTTCACCCCCCTGGACAGGTCCAGGGTATTACAGTGCCCTTGGACAAAACTCAGACTTCCTTTGCTCAGTTCCCAGACTGTCCAGCCAGGGTCTCCTGAGTGCCCAGGGCAGCCGAAGAGACGCCCTGGGTTCCAA
Source organism: Pycnonotus jocosus (assembly GCA_013400435.1). Lineage (NCBI taxonomy): Eukaryota > Metazoa > Chordata > Aves > Passeriformes > Pycnonotidae > Pycnonotus > Pycnonotus jocosus. The sequence continues at coordinate 44,407 of VWYP01030143.1, forward strand.
TATGTGAGGATGTCCTGTGTGTGCTGCCCTGGGAGCTGCCCCTGCAGGTCACCCTCACAGCCAAGGGCAGGCAAGGGGGATGCCACCAGCCCGAGCTGGGGACTCACACCCCGTGCTCAGCTCACCCCCACCAGCTCACCTGCCAAGGGCCTCTGAATGTGTCTGGTGTTGGGATTGAGTGGGACAGGAGCACTGAGGGATCTTGTAAAAGGATGAATTATTGCTCTTTAGCAGTCTCACCAGAGGGTGAGAACGCCCTCACATCAGAAGCCATAGTATCTCTAGTTACCATGCTTATATAGGTTTATTAGCCAATAAACTACTGCCACAAAGTTAGTTAGTGTCATTTACACCAATCATTAATTGTTTTGTCTCACACTGTTTTGCATTTCTTCTTAACCAACCATATACTGCCTCACAAACTTACCTTACTACACCTTAAAACTTCTTACTAACTCTACAAGTTCTGTTGCTGAGCTTTAAAACCTTCCACTACCTACCTTAACATGCTTCTGCTTAAACTACAAATCCAAATTCTTCTTGCTTCAGGTCTCTAAATCTGGAAGTCTCTTCCAAGGTTTTAGATCAAACCCTGAATTCATTTCTGTGTCTGGGCACAAGGTTTTGGGAGCTTTCTGTGCCTTGATTTCCCACAGTCTGGAGTTCTGCCAGCCCTGGTGAAGCTGGCAAGGGAGAAGCAGTCCTGCATCTTGTGCTGTCCATAAGCCCAAATATTTAGGAGTTCAATTCAATTATAGGCAGTGAGTTAATTTCTCTCTCTTTGGTAAAGGGCAGACAAGGAAAGTTTATGTGATAGTAATGCATTTCTCCCCATCTCCTGCTCATTTGACAAGCTCTCTCAAGGTTTCGCTTCCCTCCAGTTCAAATCTGAAGCAATGTGCCATTAATGTGTAGCAAGCTGTATCTCAGGGTGAAAGTGCTTCTATCTCAAGCTGGCCATCTCCAGATGCACTTAGGATCCAAAGCTGGTATAACTATCTGGATTTGCCTATTGTTGCTTTGGTCCTGCCCATCTGAGCAGGACCAGATGAGAGAAGCTTTGCCAGATCTGCCATCTGAGCAGAGGGGACGCTGCTGATAACAGTGTTTTCCTCACAGTCCTGCCGTGACTTTGCTGAATCTTTTCAAGACTGAACAGTTCAGAGTTCACAGAAGACCCAGACCATCTGTACTTGACCCAAGAGATGGGATCCCAGTGCAGCTGGATTATTGCCCTATGGAAAGGCAACCAGTGAAAATCCAACTCCTGCCCAGGTAATTTGAGCTGGCTCTGCTGGGAAAAGGGCAGTGATATTGTGAACACAGGTCAGTCTCACATCTCTCCACTTGTGGCTCACCCAGAAGTACAGATCCTGTCTGCTCACATGTGGGCTGGCTCAGCTGAGGCAAAAAATTGGGATGAGTTGGCTTCATACCAAGCACAGGGACACACACTACCTTTGGCAATATAAAAGTGCCAGTTGCACATCAAAAGAGCAAGTCTGGATGAAAAGAAGTCAGCACCAGATATTTGCTTTGCACTGTGTGGCAGCTGCAGTTTATTTGTTCCAGAAACAGGAGTCCAAAAGCCTGATTTACTACACTGCTAGACTCCATCCCAGGACACAAAATAAAGATGCTGCTGAAGCACAACAGGTTGAAACAAACTCAAGAAGCCAAAGTGAAGGGAAAGAGGCTATGAGGCTGATTAGATGAGAATTACAGGAAAAATTCAGTCTATTCCAAAGTGACAGGTGATTCATAAAAGAGAAAGAGTGGAAAGAAATGTGAGGAGAAGCAATTTCATAAGCTTATGACATTTCAGTCCTTAATTGACTGGACTGAGCAGACATGTTGATGGGCCCAGACCCACTCCAATCCTAAATTAACATCTCAGGATTGTCATCTCACCCCCTCACGGCACAGATAAGTGGGTCACTGTTGAATTGACTGGTTCTCAAATCTGAGCTTGTCGGGCCCTTCAAATAAAGCTCTCCAGCCTGGGTGGGTGCTGAAGCTCCTTGGGCAACACCAGAAGGGGAGTTTGTTCCTCTGCACCATCAAACACCTCCTTTGTCTGAACTCCTGGGGAAAGCTGAGTTGTCTCCCAGGCTCCCTCAAATTATGCAGCTCTCTGGATTAGGTGGTGCTGAGTATAAAGAGTCTGTGAAGCACCTCACATTCTTCTGATGGAAGGTGTTACATAAACATATTAAGCAGTATAAGTAATGAGATACACACCAGGTCTTTATTTCAATACTGGCTATACTGGATGTGGCTCTGAGTTCTGGTCCCACCTACAGCCACAGCTGTGCAAAGTCCATTCTCAAGCAGGAGATTCCTGAGGGAGGGAAATGTGGAGTTTTGTGTCTAATCTCCATTTTGCCATTAACTCAGGTGCTTTCTTAAGACAGCTGGGTGCAAGGTGCTCTCCTGTGCCAGCTCCATTCTCCATGCACTGGGCAAACTGGGTCACACTGGTTGTGTTACCCTTTTCCTGGAGCAGGTGTCCCAGCATCCTGGGCTGTGTGGACAGACCACGTTCCTCTCCCTTATTTCCAAAGAGCTCAAAAGGACAGGGATGTTCTCCCATTAGCTCTAAAGAAAACCACAGCTCAAAACTGCAGCCCAAGGAGGAGGGAGAAATTTCAGCTTGTAGCTTACTGTAAGTGTACCACCACTGCACTTTGTGCAGCTCTGGCTGCAGCTGCACCAACACCATCTTTTTTTTCTGTGAAAGAGGCCTTTTAACAAAGAACTAACTGCCTAAATAGCGAACTTATTACTGCAAAACTCTCCTTATCGGGCAATAACATTTACTGCAAAGTAACTACAGCTTAGAGACTGGCAGGATCACAGTCCTTATGGCAAAGGCTGTTTCAAATTGCTGTTTCAAAAGCAAATGGACAAAAATCTGTGCTCCACATGGCAGCAGAAGGAACAGACCTGTCTGCTGATTTGGGGAGTGCTTAGAGACTTCAGGTTTCAGCTCCCAGTGGATCACATACTCCTGGAAAGTGTTTGATGCTTTTCAAAGTGGCAACCAAAGAGAGCTATCAATCTGAACAGGCTTTTTGAATGCCATTCTTCTCCCTTACATTAATTGCTTCAGTTAGATGAGCTCCAGCTCCTTCCTCTGAAGAGGCAGGAAGGCTAAAAGCAGCCTATAAAGGAGTTCCCAATGCAGCTGCAATGGGGGAGCTGTGCCCAGCGCTTCCCTGATCCTGTACTTCCAAACTGCCCACCAGGGAGATCACTCGGCTTTCCTGGAAGGGAGCCCACAGCAGCAGGTTTGAACAATGGGCTGCTTCTCCCCCACCCAGCCACTGACCTCTTGCCAATGCAATTACAGCCGGGAGAGTGTATTGTGCACTGCATTCAGCCTCTCCAAGAAAGTGTATTTAAAATGGATTACTTCTGCTCCTTAGGCAGGCAATCAATAGAGATGTGGACTGCAATAAGTACAGAGACGTCTGTGGGCTGCAGCACTTATCCTCTGTGTCTCTTCAGAAATTAATTAAAAATCAATGAAGTGTGCAGCCTATTAATAAGGAACCTCCAGATTAACAGATACAAGCCCAGCCCCAGTGCAAACACTGGAAACTCTCCAGCACTCCCAACCACACCACAGCCTGACCTTTCATGGCCATGCCCTGCACCTGACTGAACTGCAATATCCCCAACTTTCTGCACCCTTAACAAATCCCATGCTGTGTGCTTCCAGTCAGCTGAACAGGAGGAATTGGGGGAAATATTCAGAGTTTCTCTGCTGGCCTACTAGGAAATTACCTTAGGGCAAAAACCACCTGTGTGAAGGTGGGATCCAGCAAACATCTCACAGAGGGTTGAGTCCAATGTCTTCTCTAAACTTCTTTGAGACAGCTTTCTTGGGAAATAACTCCTGGCCCTGTAGCAGATAATGTGTGCTGATAAACTGGCATGTCATACACTGCATGCAAGGTTTGCCAGTACTCATCTTACCCGGTGCCATGCTGTGATAATGAAATATGTGACAGAACAGGTCTTTCCTGCACCCTGAGTGCTTGGCTGGTTTGGTTGAGACAGAGTTTTTGGACAGCTGAAATGACTCTCCCCTTCCCTTGGGCAGTGCCCAGGGAGCACACAGGGAACACTGTGGTGGCACTACCTTGTGTGTTCAGACAAAAATCCCACAGGAAGAGCCCACAACAGCTCCTTGCTTTGCAAAAGGCAAACATGTACAGAATTCCACTGATCCCCCTGAAACACCTGAGAGGTGAATTTTTTACCTCAAAACATATGTTTCATAGGGCACTTTGAGTCTAATTAAAAGCTGTTAGCACTGTCCTGTGTCCTCATTAAATTAAGCATGGAGGATATTATTTTCTTTTTGAGCAAACAGCATGATTAGGGCTGAATTTCTGAGGTAGGCACCTTTACCTGAAAGATGCCCCTGAAGCTCACGCAGCTTTGGGGCTCTGTATTTTCACCACTTTTAAAATCACCATTTCAGGGTAAACAGGGAAACAACAGCACAATGGGAGACAACTTTCAGAAACCACCACTTTCACAAGCTATTCCAGTGCCAGGGCTACCAGGCTCTGCAGAAGAAAAATGGAAAAAGGGCAGATTTCCCCTCTCCTGTTTTCTTCTCACGTGAGCAGAGCAAGCAGTCAGTCTGCACGCCGGCTCCTGCTTAGCACTGCAAGACTGTTCCACAAAAGAAAACGATCTGAATCTATTCTAAATGCTTTTGATACTCTGATTCAAGAGAGTTCTTGAATAAATTACAGCTTTGAACTTCCAAACTCTGTTGCCACTAGGTTTCTGAGCACTTCTTAAAAATCCACATCACAGGTAACCATAGTTACCTATTACATACATTTTTCCCCCCTTTACTAATTGAGTAGCTTATGACAGTGACAGAACAGGAGAGGCCAGCCACACAAACAAATTGTGCTCTCTGATGGCTGCAGAAACCTGCTAAATAACCCACTAACCTTATTCAATAAATACAGATGAGTGCTGGAATGGGGAGTGTGGAAGGCAGGAATGTGGTTTCAGGAGACACCTATTTGCCCCCAGCTAAAACATCCCATCATCACTGATGGTTCAGAGCACTGCTGTGTTGAGAGTGAGAGCTCACAGAGTGTGAGTCAAGCTGCCACCATGGCCCACGAGCTCCCTGAACCTCCCTCTGTGCCTGTGTGGGGATCACTGAACACAGCCTGGCACCTTTCCCTGGAGCTGGGAACACAAACCACAGCCAGAGGCTCTGCAGAGGCAGAATAAAGGACAGCTGAGCACTGGGGTGGCATGGCCTGTCCCCTCCCCTGCCCCACTGTCCCTCAGCTCAGCCCCATCCAGACACCAACTCCATGGAGATATGGGGGCACCACACCCAAGGCAATTTAAACAAGCCCTGGCATTGCTTTGCTCCAGGATATTCACAGAAAATAAAGTTTAATTCTACCCTTCAGGTCTGTGCACTCAGATAATGATGGGCCACTGACTGAAGTGAAATTTTGTGTTTACTCCTCCTGTAAAGGGGTTCTGCAGATCTACCAAGGGCCCACAATCCTACACTACTCCTAAAGTAGTAAATATCTAAATAGAAACCCTCATCGTGGCCTCCAAACAAAGCTTTTTTTTTTTTTTTTTTTTTAAATCCCAGAAATATCTGAGGCTCAAGCTTTTGAAATCCATTTATTTTGAGGTGAATCCCAGCACTGGAGGTTTTAGTTCCCAAATCTGAGAAACTTCTCAGTGAGCATGAACTGGCTGTTTTAATTGATCTCTGTACAGTTCCCAGCTAAGGCAAATACTTCAGTTACAGCTACTTTTTTGCTCGGTTGTCTCCAGAGCCAGGGATGCCATGACTTATTTGAAAAGAAAGAAAAGAACTCGTGACTTTGACATTTCGAGATCTGAGCATGTGGGTGGTGAATACATTGGAAATTTTGAGAGCTGCTGAGCTGAAACATGTGACCTGAGTGGAACACAGAGCAATCAGGGCAGGTGTATTTCCATTGATAGTAACATTTTAAGAGTCTTAAGACTCAGGTCCTGATTTTCTACGTTTAAAGGGAGTTCTTCCATTAATTACAACCCAGACAAGTTCAAGCCTTGGGTCAGTGCTGCTACCACTGCACAGCACCCTGATGGAACATACAAATCAAGCTGAAATGGGTTTTAACCACTGGAAAAATAATTCACTTTACTGTGAATTACAGTAAGGAAGCAGAGGAAGCCCTGGGCTCCTCTACAATCCCAAGTCTTCTTTGAGAAGACTCATTCTTGAGCTTTCTCCCCAGCTCTGACCCCATCACCTTTTGCCTCTGATCTACAGCCTTAATTTTTTTTTCTCTGATTTACAGTGTCAAACTGCTAGCCCTGCCTATGGAATTCACATAGGACATGGCCTGGAGTGGCCAAAGGGCTTTTAAAAGAATTCAACCTGTGACCTGTGACCAAGTGACCAAGACCTCCCCTGTGACCAAGACCTTCTGGGGATCAGTAACCCACACCCTGGCTAAGAAGGTGTCCCTGTTCCTCCCGCAATTGTGCAGCAGCATTTCCATGCTCCAGCACTGCCAACGTGCCAAAACTGGTTTTGACAAATTGCCACGTGGACACAGGAACCATCTTCTTCTCAGTACTGAAATGAGAAGATTCCTAAAAGGGATTTGCTAATAGCAAAATCATTGCAGTGAATAGGAAAGCCTCACACTGCTTTTGGTTCATTTGGATCAGATCCAAACGTGAGAAATCTCTCACAGTTCCCCCTCTCTCTTGGCTGGCAGCTTTTCAGCTGTTCCTCCATCTCTTGGCTGCCTCATTCACAGTTCTTCTCTCTCTTTTTAAAACTGCTGAGATCTTTCAAAGGATCATCTGTAGAAATTCACCATTTCCCCAAGGACCCAATCATGCTGCGTTTTTTTCTCCTCTCCAATTAAAACTAACACGCACCAGGTTAAAAATATTTCCCTACCTTGACTGAACCACATTGATTAAAACACAGGCAGAGGCACAACATGAGCCCCCAACAGAAATACCTTTAAGAAGGTATTTACAGTAAGGGTTCTTCAGAAGCAAGGCAGGGAGAATCAAATTATCTCTGGGGGCAGGATGAAACAATCAGGTCAATAAAAGCTGCCCATGTCACCAGGTGTCCTGGACTGTGATGGAAAGAGCTTTTCTAGAGGCACTGAGGTGGGTGAGCGTGCCTGGGATCACATGTGGACTCCTATGAATTTATTATGACTGGATTATAACACATCCAGATGTAATTCTGGCTCTGCCTCTCCAGTAAACTTGCACAACCTCTCCAAGTCTCCCCATAATGAAATTACTTCTGGCACATAAGGACACACTGCACTTCCAACCCCAGGTTCCAGAACTACTTATTGATGAATTCCTAGCCAAGCACAGGCAGAATGAATGGCAGTGAGAGCTGCTCAGAAGCTGTACCTCATCTGCTCACACATGACCATTACTGTTTTCATTGGAATTGACATTTACTTTCTTATGCCACTCCACTGCCACGCTTGGCTTCCTAAGAAATCGGGCTGATGCAGCTGTGACATGCATATTTATTTTTCTGCCTGTCTCTGAGAGTTTAGGAGTGTTTTCAACCTGGTTTGGCACCACACTTGCCTCACAAGTTTTGTGTTCTTCTAAGTTTCCTGAAAGCAGGTAGGCAAGGAGAGGAGTAAAGCTTTAATATTTTCCTGCTATTGTGATCACAATCTTTTTTGGGCACAAGAGACTCCACGTAAGAGAGAGACATTATTGAGGATACTTTAACTAGCACTAGGAACATATTAAATTCCAGATAACCTAATCATGAGACATAAATCACAGGCAAGCAGCTCTCAGCAGCTCTGCTGCTCACAGAACTGCTTTTCCAAAGAGCTCCAGGGGGCCTCATTGATCACAAATGCATGAAGTTCTATTGCAAGAAAGAATGCAGCCCTATTTACATCCACTTATCCTGAACAAAAATTAGGGCTTCCTGTGCCTGCTCTGGGGAGCTGCAGACCAGCACATCACTACCCACGAGATGATGGATCATCTTTGCTAGAATTGCTGAATGACACTAAAGGGCAGCTACTGCAGTGCTGGTGAAGGGGTCAGAGACACCATGTCTTCAGGAAAACCACAGAGAATGGGAATTTCTGTGAGGAATTCTGTGGGAATTTCTGTGACATTGCCTTGCTCAGCTTTGCCCAAGACAGGCTGAAGATCACCTGGCCTCAAACTCATGATAGCCATGGTCCCCTATGGACAGAAGGTGCCCAGGAATGGGAAGCATTTGGTGCTTGCTGGGCCAGCTGCTGACTGTGATGGACCTGCTTGTTCAGCACATACCGAGACTCTGCTCCCTGGGTGTTGCAAATGCAAACACAAACATTAATGTTGGTCTGGGATCCTGTTTCCCTTGGCACAGGAAGGTGGCCTGGCACTGTGGGGCCACCAGATAGAAATTATCCACTGACACTGTGATTACTGTAGCAGATATCAGAATCGATTTAAAAGATGAACTGAACTTTTAAATCTTTCGGGAGGAACTTTGGGGAATGTTTCTCCAAGTCTTCTTACACCTCCACCCTGTTGCCTGTGGTCACCAGCTCCATGGTCTCTTCTGATTTCATTTGAAGTAAAATCAAAGAACGGGTGAGCATGCACACAGAGTTAAAGTACACCCTGATGTCTGGAAGGCCAAAAGGCAAATAAGAACAGAACCCAGTTAGTATTTCTAATTTTTTGTTGTTGTTGTTGTTGTTGTTGTTTTTGGTTTTTTTTAAGAAAGAAAGAACGAGACTTTGGCCTTGCTTTTTCTTTTTCAGTGTTTAACACTGGCAGTATTGTGTCTGTTCTGCTGGCTGTAATCCCAGTCCATACCAAGACATGAAATGTGGCTGTATGATCAGTGTAAAGGTGAACCTTGTGGAGTACTGAGGGACTGACTTCTGTGGCATTCTGCCTTCTGGGGGGTACAGTATTGCTGCTCTTATAGAAAAGATCACAAAGGTATGCCAGGCTGGCTGTCCTGGGTGTGTCAGAGTGCTCCAGTACAGTCTCTCTCCTGGCTCACACCTCAGCAGAAGCAGGGGGCAGCTATCAGAGCTCTGGGAAGTTTGCCATCCATAAAATAAGGCCCAAAGTATATTTATGTAGTGCGAGGTTTTTCCTCCTCAGGACAGAGCTGGATGTTACTTAAATCTCCTTCAAAAAAATTGGAAAATAAGCTATTTCCTGGAAAAGAAATGTATGTGTAAGGGCTTGAATTTTCTTACAACTTTTTGGACTTAGGCTGGTTTTTCTATGGAAATTATCCTCGTTGCAACCTCTGTGTCTCTCTTCAGCTTCCCTTGCAACAGCTTTTCCAAATGTTGGTTGAATTTATTCAGATTGGACAGGGGAGAAAAGGTCTCAAAGATATTATCTTTGTATGAGTTTCATAAAAAAAGGCATCTAGATAGATGAGACTGTGATTAGTACTCCCACTACAGGAAAAAAAAGGCACTGTAGGCTCAAGACATTATTAAACAGCCGAGAGTCCATGAGGGAGGCTGCCAGGGAAAACCTGCCTTTGGGCTGTCTCTGAGAGCCTGGCTGCTCCTGTTTCCTCTCCTTCTGCCACACAGATTGCCCAGCATCCCATCACTGAGAGCAGCAAAGTAAAATAAACCTGTGCCTTTTGTCCTGGATGTGTTTGCAGCAGGATTTACAGCAGGAGAGCAGCGCACCTGCAGCGTCAGCATGGCACATCAGGACCTTCAGAGAGGACTCAGTGTTGGAAAGGGATCTGAATCCCTCAAAACCAGCTCTTCTCCAGCCCTCCACAGTTCACTGGGGACTTCTGGTTGGTTTGGGTAGAGATCCTTGAAGAGGAGTAAGTTTTGGTCTCTGGTAGGCTTTGGAAAACCTTTCTGTGGCTGGGGATATCATCATTGCTGGAGGTGAGCTCTACAGCGATCATTGGAGATGGAAGGGGACACAGCAATGTCCAGGGAACCTGTGGGGCTCTGCAGTGCCCCAAACGGCACTGAGAGCTGGGTGCAGCCCCAGTGTCCTGTGTGGCTGCTGTGGTATTTCCAGGCTAAGGAGACCTGGGTTCCCTCCACAGCTGCATGGAGGCCAAAAACATCTGTGCTGCATCCAGCTTGGACCTTGGCTTTGTAGCCAGCTTGGGCTTTCCTGAGATGCATGACCCACCCTGTACTCCCAGCCTCAGTTAGTGAGGGAAAACTTCTCTGGTTTGGCTTGAAATGAAAACAGAAAAGCTCATGGAGCTGGAGACCTCAGAATTCCCTGAGGATTGGGGGTTTACAACACAGTCATGGGTGACAGGATGGAGGTGCAAGAAGACTTGGAGAAAGACATTCCCCAAACATCTGACTGTCAAACTTCCTCCTGAAAGATCTAAAAGTTCAGTTCACCTTTTAAATCTCTCCTGATGTCTGCTACAGTATTCACAGTGTCAGTGGATAATTTCTATCTGGTGGCCCCACAGTGCCAGGCCACCTTCCTGTGCCAAGGGAAACAGGATCCCAGACCAACATTAATGTTTGTGTTTGCATTTGCAACACCCAGGGAGCAGAGTCTCGGTATGTGCTGAACAAGCAGGTCCATCACAGTAAGAGCTGGCCTGGCAGGCACCAAATACTTTGGAAACATTTCAGGGCACATAATTTTAAGTAGGAATTTGGGTGGCACATTTCTTATGAAAGAATTATAGGAGAATGAATAATATTATTCCAGAAGCTGTGTGAAACACCAAGGGACCAGGTGTTAGTGAAAACCAGCTTTCATTCAGCAGGAGAATGAGAAGACATTCAGTCTGCTGAATGGATTAGGTGGCTGAGGAAGGGGGGATTTCACCCCCAGGAGGTCAGCCAGGAATCCCAGATGTCTCCTGTGGGGTCAAAACACAGCCATGGAAAAGGGGAAGGACATGAAGCCAGCTGGGTGTCCTTCTGAGACTGCACAGTGACACGCAGGAGGGACAAAGTTAGAACAGGATTTTAGCATGACTTGCAGGAAAATCTGAGAAGGATGGATGCTGTACTGAATCCAAGGCAGGGGGAAGTCAGCATCTGTCTCCAAGGAAGAAGGATTTTCCATATATTCTTAAATTAACTACTAATCATTAATGAAAAAATCATAAAGGCTCATGGAAACAGCATAAGGGATCTCAATTTTTTGGCTGATCATGTAAAGCCAGGAGTTCCTGTGCTTCCACACAAGGTGACACAATGAGAGACACTGTTCTTGGGAGAGTGAGGCACGAATACTTTTCAGAAACAAAAGGGACAAAACATTAAATACAAAAAGCCTGAGCTGCCAACATTCATGGGGTCTGTCAAACACAAAGCCAGACTCTCAGTGAGAGAGAGACAGAGAACTCTGCTGTTCCCTGATGACATGAGCAGGGCAATCAGTGCCCCTCTCCCCAGCTGATGTGGTTCAGCAAAGCCAGCAGAACTGACTGTAAATTTTGTTTAAATATTCCTAGGCAAAAAAAAAAGAAAAAAGAAAAAGAAAAAAAAAGGGATAAAAACAAGGAGAAAAAGATACATTTTGAAAGAAATTGTCATGTTTTCTCTAATAATTAGCTGAGCATATAATCAAAACTATACTATTTATTTGCAATGTGTTTACTGTTATGGATCATGATTTTTTACATGTCTAATACAATTTTACTACTTCTGTCTTTTACAACAGAACTTAGTTCAGACCAAAATAATCACTGTATTAATTTTTTTTCCTTAGCCACAGAAAGCAGTCCACTTCATTACTACAGAAACAGCAAGGCTCCCCAGTCCATCATTAATTCTTACTGTTTAATTATGAGAATGGAAGAAAAAAAAAAAATCTCTCTGGAAGAGTTTGTGCATAATGACGTTGTAAATACAAATCTTCACACAAAGCTACAAGGTACAAACCAGACAAGTGAGCTGCTAAAGGTGGGTTCTGATAAAGATCAGATTTGGTAGGAAATTAATTTTTCCCTCTGTCAAGCTGGCGTTATCCTGCTCTAAACCCGCTGAAATTCACTGCACCACATCTGTCTGCATAGCAATGAAACCCTTAAAACTGTCCTAACAATGAGTTCAAACCACATCCCCGTATCCTAATTTGAGAAAGTTCAGGGAAATGTCAGCTCTGAGCGTGTAGAAAAGAACTATTTCTATAATGAGCATGAACTGGGATTCTGATCCCAAACAGCTCTTCAGTGTGGGGAAAGTTTTGATGAAGATGTGAACTCGGTCTCATTTCTAGTTTGGGCTGGTTCCTTCAGCTGCATTCACAACAGAAGCTGAATCAATAAACCCAGAGCACATCTGTGGCCATACAGATGGATAGGATTTTCAGAGGTATGAACAGCCTTAATTAAGAACATCTCGACCCAATGGCTTTTGGATCTCAAACTGAAGCAAGAGACAAGTGCTACAACACAGAAATTGCATGTCCATGTTCCCAAAATGGAATATTTAGAGCCTAGCCTGTGCATATGTGGCACCTCAGAGACAAGAAGTTTGCATGTTTGTATGACTGAAAGGCTGGAGCCTTTTCTGTTTGTTTTAATTTTAATCATCAGGGATATAAACTGATATTTCACATTTCAGACTGGTGAGAATTAGCCAAAAGGAGATAAAGTGAGGGAAGAAAACCCTAAATGTAAGCCACAACCTTACAGTAAAATCTAAGAAGTCCTAGAAGTTGAGATTTTGATAAATATTTTTTGATAAACAAATAAATTTTTGTTGCATTTGTGAGGCAACACAAATGGCCACAGTCAGCACCCAAGTACAAGAGATACAGATTCAGACTGAGAGGATTTTTGTGTCAATTCCTAAGCCAACCCTGAAGTTTTCTGTCTCAGAGCTGTGCCTGGCTCAAATTCATTTGCTTCCAAGCACTAAGCCTTCCAATACGGGGAAATAGAAGTAATTAGACAAATTGATAAGAAACTCTTGGGATCTTGTTAACGGTCAAAGTTTCCTGCTTACTCAGGACTATTTTTAAATAGTTGTAACAGAAGCAAAGAGGACAACAAGAACACCTGGCATTCATGCTAATAATAAAACAAAATCAATTCACAAGTTAAAGCAAATCCAGAACCAGGGAAATAGATTCTTCTACTAAAATAAATAAATTTTCCTTCTATTATTTGTTTTTACACCTAATGACTACTTGTAGCAGGACATTTTATTTGTTCACATCCTGGTTACATAGCATTCAGTTCAACCACTGAAAGACACAGCAGGTATATTATTAGAAGGTGTACAATCTTCTAGAGAACACAGAAAGGGAAAAGCTTCTTGCATGTATCTTTGCTGATGAGCAGATTCTTACAGTAACATCTGGAGGAACAGTGGCCAAACCAAACAACTCACTGAAAAATTGTTTTCATAGACACACACACACAAAAAATGAAAATATGAAATGGTTACTCTGATGCAGAAAATTTCTTGAGAACCTGACCTGTCAGCAATGAAACCTTTTCAACTTCTATGGCCTTTGGATTAAAGTGAGAAAGCCAGAGAGCTGCTGAGAGGAAGCATGATGTACCTTCACATCCTGCATACCTTCAAATACTGCAGAATTACCAGGCTCAGCTTTACCCTCCATCCTCATCCCAATTCTGTGATCAAGAGGCTGATCAGATCCAACCCCTGAGACTCCAAGAGAAGACATGCAACTGCATTTCTAGCATGCATAGAACACCAATTGAAATCATGGAGCAAAATCCATCCCCTACTGGACAGAAAACAAAATTGTGCAGCCCAGACCGATCACTTTTCATGGCAGATGGATGGTGGAGCTGGTGTGGAGACCTACTCCATAAAGAGCAGGAGTTTGTACAAGGAGGCCACCTCACCAGGTGAGAAATAGTTCCTTTTAAAAATATCCTTGTTCTGGCTGTCTCTGCCTGTATTTTGAGCAGCTGCTCACCTCTGTCCATGGGCACCCTGTCCCACAAAATCCAGCAGGGCTGCTCACAAACCAGCAGCCACTGGGAAAGCCAGTAGGGAACAAAAAACAGATAACTTCAAAAACCCTGAAGCCTGAGGGATCAAAAGAAAAGGACTTATTTCAGAGACATAGTTACAAACAGCCCACAGCTTTGCAGCCACTGAGAAAATTAGTAGAAGAGCCTTCCTTGTTTTTTGCTGTATTTACTTAAGTACAACGTATTAGGGAAAAATGTAGACTTTCTTTTCACCTTTCTCCTCTAAAGTGTAGGTTTTTCTCTCTGATTTTGTGTTTAACATCTCAGGGCTCATGACCAATTTTCAGCAACACAAAGAATACTGATTGAGCCTTTCCCTTTCCCCTTCCCCTTCTTTCCTACAGCTTCCTTTTCTCCCCATGCCCCACTTCTGATCGGGACCATGGTAATTGCCATTATTTAGTGGGAAGGGATCCTCAGGAGCCCCGGGAACTTTCTCAGGGTGAAGCAATCCCTTCAGCTGTTGGGCAAACAAAACCAGCTCCCAGTTCTCACAGGGCTTGTAAGACCCACATGAGCTGCTCTGTCCCCTTCCTTTGCTGAGGCTGTTTGCTGACTGCCTGGCAGAAGAATGAATGCCATCAATGTTTGCTCACTGCCTACAAAACATTTTTCCAAAGGCTAAAAAAGCACGGTTCCTTCCAGCCCAGACTCTGAGCAGGACCCAGCTCTCTCTCTCTCATCCCTCTGTCTGCCTCTCTCGGGCTGTTTTAAAATCCCCTCGGGTGTGTTTCCTTTATGCCCTGGCACACATTTTAGCTCCAGTTCTCAGTCTGTCATCAGTGAGCTCTGCCAGCTCAACAGAGCCCGAGCAGCTCGCAGTTGGCAGCACGGATCTATTGAAGTGCAGGGTAACATTTTTTCAATAGCAGCCTTTCATGTAAAATACTAAACTCTAGTGCAGCCTTTCTGCTACAGGCTGCGATTAAACTGTAATTCCCTGACAGAGTTATAGCCATGATTTCCCAGCAGCTGGCCGGGAAATGGGTTCAGCCCTTCAGCCGGCACACAGACAGCAATGCACGCTCGGGTTTGTCCCCGGGCTGGGAGAGCAGGAACGCTGCAGCTCCAGCCGGGGGCAGCTTTCCACAGGACATGGCAGCACCCACAGCTCGGAGACTTTCCAGCTGGCCAAGCTCTTCCACAGGCTCCCAGCTTCTGCTGTCTCACTTCATTCGCACTCATTACCCATGGTGGGGATGTCCTCCTCCTTCCCTGTCCTAGCCCTGGTTGTAATAACCTCGATTTCCTCCCAAATGTCTTTCCCTATGCCCCAGTATTCCTGAGCAGGTGATGCTCAGCTTGTTCTGATAAAAAGACTTCCAGAGGGTGAGTGAGAACTGAGAAATCGGTTCTTTGCCGGCTCTTATTTAACAGCTTCAATTCATCCCATGAAAAGAAAACAATATGACCTATTCATCAGGGCACGAAACTTTGTACTTCACTCAGAGCATCTGTGGAGTGAGAACAGAGGAGCAGTAACAGGTAATGCTCACACAGATTACAGGCCAAAGGAAACAAGATGTGGAGAGGGAATGAGCCCCAAGATCATTCTTGGCTTGGAAAACTGAGAGCACAGCGTATGTTGTCTTTGTCATTCTCCCACTCTGGCAGGGAGATGTCCCATTACCAGGAACAGGGCACGTTTCCCCCTGCACCAACTCCCTGTCTCCTCACAGAACCACAGAAAGGTTTGGGCTGGAAGAGACCTTGAAGATCATTGATCTACAACCCCCTGCCATGGGCAGGGACACCTTCCACTAGCCCAGGTTGCTCCAAACTCCATCCAACCTGACCTTGAACACTTCCAGGGATGGGGCATCCACAGCTTCTCTGGGCAACCTGTGCCAGTGCCTCACCACCCTCACAGGGAAGAATTTTTTTTCCTAATATCTAATCTAAAGCTCCTCTCTGTGCTGTCTGAAAAGCCCCAATTCTCTCTGCCTTTCCAGCTGCCAGCTGTGTCTGCAGCCTGCCTTCAGTGACCTGTTACACCTGTGTAACTCACACAAATGCTCCCAAATTTCTCTCAGGTCTGAGGAACAGTCACTACCACCTTCCTAACCTGTTCCAACTGCCTTGGCTCATTTAGCCTAAGCCCAGCACAAGCAGCAGGGACAGTCCCACAGGCAGGGAGCTCTTCAAAGGGCACAAACACAGCAAAAGGGGACTGTGTGCCCCAACACCAAGGTGCTCAGAAATAGAAAGGGATGGAAGGAAAGGCTGCAGAAGAGAGGAAGGTGAGCTCTCACCTGCAATGACAGAGAAATGACAATGCTGCTGCATAGCAGATATCTGTTGGATGCCTCTGCATAAGGCAGAGGGCTCCACATCCAAACCACAACCCACCATGGCATGGCTATCAGTGGCCACTTTGGCAGGCAGACCTAGCTTTAACCAAAGAATAAAAAGACCCAAATTAAAAAAAAAAAATCAGTTAGAAAAAGAAATAGCACTTTATCCTGTACTTCTCCTAGTATTGCATTTTCCAACCTCATTGCTTTAGTTTGTGCTGATTTGGCAACAAATGTGTTACAGATATTTGCAGTGGCCCCGATGTGTGTGAAGCAACACAGGCTGGTTTCTTCCTCCTCTAGATTTCTCTGCCAGTGTAATGCACTTGAGAAAAGTGAAGTGAGACAAATATGAGTGGGGAGGGTTAGTACTACCTCTAGTACTACCCTGCAATCACATTTTAGTGCGTATAAGCTGATTTCTTAGTGCAAATGCAGAAGCCACTGCTTCTGCAAATGAAGACCAGGGATTGTTTTCCTGTTTTGCACCCAATCATTTAATTTTAGGCCTTTATTTTTTTTGTGGGGTGCATTTCTAAACCTTGTTTTAAGTGCCCAGACCCCTCTGTTTTGCCTCCTGCATTCAGAGGTTTTAGTGACCAAGGACAGGGAAGAAAGGAAAGGTAGCACTGTTTGCTGTGGCTTTCATTCTGCTCCATTCCCTTTCCCAGATGAATGCAATAACTTTCACTGCCACTTTGTCAGCAAGACAGAAATATGCAGCATCAAACATGCCATGGTAAAGTGCTGGCTGGGATATGAGCTGAGGGAGCTTGGGCCTTTGCTTGTGTCAACAGCATCTTTCACATCTCACAGGCATGGGGAGATGAAGGTCACTGAGGAAGAGCACTTGAATCAACACAAACCCAACTGACAGTGGTAAGTGAGAAAGGAAAAATTGCTCCCTATTTCCTTTGCTCATTTTTTGACCAAAAATAATAGGAGGAAGGTATCTATTTTAAGATATCACAGTGCTAACAGCCACTCACCCCCAGACCATCTGCACCTTTAAGATAACTATAGCACTGTGCCCCCCAGCAGCAGCAATGTGAGCCCCCCTAACACACTCCACATCCCTGCCTTTGTGCAGGACTGGGGCTGGACTGTGCTTTTCCTACTCTTTAAAGCCATCTGGCCAGCCAGACAGTGGATGCCACTGGAAGAAAATCTCTGTATCAAATACACAGATTTTTACACCAAGTGGATCAGCAGAAAGTGACAGAAGGGGACAGAAATGCACATTCAATTCTGTGCACTAATTCAACAGTGTGGGGCAACATGAATGAAAGGACAGCAGATAATTCATCCTAGCAGAAACACTCTATTCCTATATTGTCTTCCACAAATGAATTCAGAGAATATGAAAAAAAACACGTAATGGATCACTTTCATGCTAATTAGTTTAAGACTTCCACAGGCACTGCACAGGGGAGTATGTCATGCAGAATTGGGAGGCCTGCTAAAGGTGGGACAGACAGTCCATGGGTTTATCACAAACATTTCCCCCAATCTTGTGCTGTTATCACTGTCTGAAGACATCCCACACTCAATTTAGTGTGATGTTAACCACATCAAATCAGCAGCAGGGATGCTGGTCTGCAAGGGACTGGGATTCAACAACCAACACAACAGCCACTTGAATGCAGCTCCAGGCCCACTCAAAAGGTGGCAAATCTACCATGCTATTTTGAGAGATGAAGAGATCAAGGTTGATAAAGAAACAATCCAGGACATTGATTTTTCAGGTTTACAAGATGTTTCAGACAGACCTGCTTCTGTGGCATTTGGCACATTGTCAGAGTTTAGCTTGGAGATAAATAATATGTGATCCCTGCCATTAACTCCATTTAGTACCCATGGTAAACTTTAATGATGGGAATGAGGTTTGCATGTTTTTCATTATGCAATTCTTCAGAAGTAAGAAGCTCTGTACAGTGCTGCCCACAGAGCAGGCATTCCCTTGTTGTCCTACACTGCATTCTCCTGTGAAATCTGTGCTGACTGGAACTCCAGTGCTGGAGAAGGAATCTGGACTGGACAGACAGAAAGGCATCACCAGCCAGAATCACAGGCTCTCCTGTACCACTACAGAGAGGGTGAATATAAAAGCTCAATAGCAATCCCAATCTCTTTGGATTCTCCCTCCCTTTGCCACAGGAACATGGGCCAAAGCACAGTTAATCTCACTTTTTCATTTTGTGCTCCTTAGCTAAGCATGAGATGGGGACAGGAGCACAGAAAAGGAATATGCTGCCAGTACAGTTTCACTGTCAGGGCTGTGTCCCAACATTGTTTATGCTACATCATTATTGATGTTCTCTGCTCCAGATGAAAGGAGAGCAGACACAGCCTCCAGACACGAATTCACAGTCCTTCCTACATTCTCACCTGAGGGGAAATTCCCACTGCAAAGGAATGCCAAGTTGTAAAAGAGCTGGATTTTGGAAAAATACTCAGTTCACGTGGTAGAAATGGGCAGTGTCCATTTCAGGACAATATTGAAGAGCAGTCAGCAGTGCACTCTTGTTGTCCTGAAGATTGGTCCCATCCTTCCTGTCCAGCAAGAAATAACCAGCAGCTGCTCAGAGGAGGTTCTTCCCCTCAGTTTATTTAAAATTGCATATGAGACCCCTCAGCAGTAAAAGAGAGCTGTCAGCAGAGCAAAGAGGGCCTAGCAGAGGAAGGGTAAGATGATTAGAGAGGGGAAAGAACCAGACAAAATACGAGGGGAGGGTGAGGCAATGGGGGATTGTCCACCCTGGAGGGGAGGCAGTCCCTGTGGCAGTCTAACTGCACATTGCCAGGGCCAACAGGGAGCTGACACAGGCCACAGACCTCTCCACAAGCTGCAAGATGGGGAATTGCCACTGTGTAGGAGGAGGCAGCCTGTTTGCAGTTCTGTGCTACCCTGCTCTTACAGATTTTGCTTTATTGGTGAGACAAGGGGGCCCAAAATGTTTAATCCAGGCAATGCCACTTTCTTATCAGCAGAATGTCCATCATTAAATGAGAGGAGGGAAAACAAACAAACAAACAAACAAAACCAACCAGAGAAACATCCAGAGCATGTCTCTCAGATGTGTGACTACCATGGAGCAAGAAAAGAACCTTTCCCTCATTTCTGGGCCCAGCTTTGTCCCCCACAGTCAGTGCATGGTGCTGCCAGCTGGCAGAAGAGCCCTCAGAGGGATTCCTCTTCCCTGCAGGGCTACCTGTTTTTAACAAGATGTTCAGGTGATTTAGAAAAAGGCATTTCTATGCCTCCCCAAACCTTCCTGTTTGCAATTTAAGCCATCATGGACATTTTCTCTGAAGCACCCCTGGTTGTTCTGGCTGTCAACCACAGAGGCTGAGAGTTGGCATGGACAAGCAACCACACAGGCTTCTTTGTGCTTAAACCTGCCCCAGTATTCTGTGTTTGCTCACCAGATGCCACTAGAACAGAACACCATCCTTAGGCTGAAACAAGGAGCTGACTTTGATATCACTTGAGCTACAGAAAGAGAAATTCTGCCATGCCCAAGCCATTGCACGTGAGGAAACTGTGGATAAATGAGAGCTTCTGACACAGGGGAGCAATGGTCAACGTGAACCTCTAGAAACATCAGCTTATGATTCTTATCATCAACCAACACCCACTTGCCACTTTCAAGTCCAATGCTACTATCCAAAATGACAGAAGGATTGCATTGAAATCAGTAAACAGTGATGAAATACTCCACAGAGAGGACCTGTTAGAAAGCTGGACCTGTTGAAGAGTTACTGGAGTGGTTGGATGATGGCCTGTTCCAAGAAGATATGAACTCTGCAGTGCACTTCAGTTTTCTGCCTCTGAGGAAGAACATTTCTTTGATATTTGAATATTCTAAAGAGCAATGGGGATCTCTAAAAAGCAACATCAAATGAAGGTCACATCATGACCGTTTCTTGACTGTTTACAAATGCAGCTTCAGACAGCAAAGGTCTGAAAAGATCCCATTTTCCTGGGAACCCTGCCCCACTGAAGTACTGACCTGTGCAAAAGTGCTTTTCATGACGTTTGTCTAAAGACTGACAGTCATGTGCAAGAGGATGGGAAATTGTAAAAGTGTGTGTGGGTTACTTCCAATCTTTCTATGAGAAAAAAACCCCAAGAAAACAAAAACCAAACCAAACCAAAAAAAAAAAAAAAAAAAAAAAAAAAAAAAAAAAAAAAAAAAAAAAAAAAAAAAAAAAACCAACAATTAAAAAAAGACAGGNNNAAAAAAAAAGACCAACCCAGCATTACAGCAAGGCAGGTTTAGCAGCCCTTGGGAAAGATTTTATAAAACCTTTACACAGAGTTGTTTTCCCTTTGTAAGTCAGCATTGTTGTTTAACACAATGGCCTTCACTTAGCCTGAGCTGAGGGTCAGCAGCCTTCCTGTGAGAGGTAAAAAAGGTGCCTCTCAGCACTGTGAGGAGCTAAGTAGATAAAACATTTTAGCTGAAAGAGAAAATACCTGCCTGCAATGACACACGAGTGGTTTTATGTGCTGCACTTCAGGTGCAGCTGTAATGCAGCTCTGAGGGCTCTGAACAAACTCTCTCCCAGCCTGGGGAGGGAAATGCTGTGCCTGGGGCTCCCTGGACTGCAGCAGCTCATCTTAGCTGGGGCTGAGGATGCTGAGGCACAGCACAGTGCCTGTGGCTGCAGCCAGCTCTGCCTCCTGCCTGCCTCTGCTCCAGCTGGGTGGGAACCATCATCTCCTTGTCACTGACAGACATTTGACAGGCTCTTCACTTCACCTTCTCTTCCTCAGCAACTTTGGTTCTCTTTCTACATTAAAAACCCTCTCAATTCGCAGAATCAGGAAAGGGAGAGGCTGAGATCCTCAGGTCCTTATCAAATTTACACTTAGGGGGAGAAGAGTGCTTTTTTAGCTCATACGCCCTTATATAAACTTCCAGTAAAAATGTGGGGTTTTATGGCATATACAGCATTATATAGCTATATATGCTATTTATATAGCATTATAAAGGCTATATAATTTATATAGCACTATAATGGCTACCATGCTATTTATATAGCACTAGAATGGCTATAACATAATAGCTTGTCCTTTTTTGAGGAAGAAGCTGGTCTATCAACAGGCTCTCTGAACAGCTGACTTATCTTAAACAATTTCTGAGTGTTCCCTCTGGAAATCTGAGTAATTCAAGTAATTATTTCTACAAATTTCTACGGTGTAGACAGCACCTACATTTCCACATTTCACCTTCCCCTCTCTTCTTAATTCTTGTACCCTGGTCCCAGGCACCTGAACTTTTGTAAACATCCACAGAATAACTTGCCTGGTAAAGAGTTTGCTTAAACTACATCAATGTTTATTAGTAACTCAGGTGATGCACAGCAGACAGGACTTCCCAAAGAGAGACAAAGGGCCATAAATTCTAGTTAGCTGCACATATGAAATGTGCAGCAAACCACAAATATCCACAAGGACACACACAGCACATACGTTTTTGTCCCAGAGGATGAAACCCAGAAGGAAAAACCAGGAATGACAGAAAACAACCCTGCAGTACTGCTGAAAACCATTCAGCTTTAGAAGCAAAGATCAAAAGTGTGCCTGTAAGAACAGACAAAAAGATGACAACAGGATCAGAGAACACCCTGTTGTGAGTGGGATTTCTGCCATGATACGGAGCAGGGAGAAGATGTTCAAATAATAAGGTTGTTTTGACAAGAAGAAGCATTCTGTTGGTAGGGATTTTGTATGAAAAGCAGCAAGTACTCCCCAAATGACAATAATAATAACAACAACAACTTCAGGTGTCTGGCTGCCAGCACTAGCATTTCCTAGGTGTGAAGGAGCATAAGGATGTCTGCTTTTATGGTTATTTGTTGGAGAAAAGGGGTATCTGTGATACTCATGGATAAAAAAAGTGTCCTGTAAGAAGTTATCATTATACACCAATTGACTGGGAAGGTCAGTGCTAGTGACTGACTGACTAAAAATGAGATTTATAAAAAAGAATCAGCTGAATAGCTTGCATACATGAAATATTGCAAACAACAGATAATGCACCTGGGGATTTATTACTAAAACCAATTTGATTTTGTAAGCCTTAGGTAATTTACAACCTGCAGCTGAATAAGAAACAGGCTGTTCTCCTCTAGAAAACAATTCTCTTGACAAAAAAGAGAGAGAAAAAAACCCAACCAGAGAGGGAAAGAGGAAAAACCCACAACCCTTAAGGTGGCAGAGCTCCGTGCTCCACCACTTCATGCGCTGCATTGTCAACCAGTCTGGCAGAGAGGAGAGAGCTGACAGCTCTCCAGAGGAGCTGTGCAGGAGCCTGGAACGGCACAGACCTGATCCTGCATGTAATGAGAGACAGAGCAGGGCTGCAAGGCAAAAATCCCTCCCTGGCTGCAGGGGAGGCACAGCCCAGCTGCTGCTGGAACCCACACAGAGCACTCAGCCCGTGCTGGGGGGAACAGGGGAACCAAAACCCCCAGGTTCTGCTGGCCAGGATTGCACCATTGGCATTCAATGCACCAAAAGGCATTCAATTGTATCACATTAAAAACACCCCAACCTGCATTCAAAGTGTTTTACCCAAAAATTCTGAGAATAGACAGCCAAACCAAGGAAATACTGACATATCTGTGTTTCTCTTTTGTGCCTCAGGTTAAGCACACTGGAAAATCCTCATTAGCTGACAGTTTTAGCTGAAGGTCTTGTGCTCCGGGGTAGCTGAGAATATTAGGCCTCATTAAATTAAAAAAAAAAAAAAAGAAAAAAAAAAGAAAAAAAAAGAAAGAAAAAAGGAACAAATACAGCTGTTGTAATACTCCATACAGTTTGTCTAATTCTGAATTAATTGGTACCCGTGCAACAGATCTCTTGCATTCCTTGTGGAATGTATTCCTTTGGAAGCACAGGCACTTAACACAACTGAACACAGTAAACAATAAATCCTTAATTTTGCTTCTGCCAGTGCTGTCCCAAAAAGGCTCTGAAGGAAGATAGAGACTTTTCATGACCTTCCAGCAGGTGGGGCAACCCAGAAAAAGTGGCTGTGGTGGCAACTTTGGAGCATCTCCCTGACTGAGGAAAGGCTGAGGGGACTGGGGATGTTCAGCCTCAAGAGGGGCCCTCATTCCTGAGTGTCCCTGTGTGCAGGGAGGGTCAGAGCAGGGACCAGGCTCTGCTCTGTGGGGCCCAGCAATGGCACACCAGGAATGGGCAGGGACTGATGTTCAGGAAGTTCCACCTGGACAGGAGGAAGGACTTTTCAGACAGAGACCAGAGAGAGTGTGGAGTTTTCCTCACTGTGGATATTCCAGACACATCTGGACACCATCCTGTGCCATGTGCTCTGGATTGACCCTGCTGGAGCAGGAAAGCTGGACCAGTTGAGCCAGCATGGTCCCTTCCAGCCTGACCCATCCTGGGATTCCATGAACCGGGAATCTTCACCCTCCTTTCTAGCAGCAATGCACAAGAGGATGTTTTGCAGGATGGTTGTACCACCTCCACACAGATGGCATTAATAAACACAGAGCTGTATGTTAAAATGTGTGCATAGACCTAGAGAGCATCAACACAAGACACAGAAAGAGAAGGAACACACAATTTATTCTTTGCATAATATTCACAGATGTGATTTGGGGGTTTTATCTGTTCTGACACATGATCTCTCCCATGGCATTGCAAAGTAGTGATATAAAAACACCACTTGAAATCCTTAGGAAAGGCAGTTGTGCCAGTCAGCATCGAGTGGAGATGCTGCAGGCATGCAGATTTCTAAAGGGAAGTGTCTCATTGGCATTCCTTTGTGTCCAGTGTGCCTCAATTAAAATCAGTCACTGTGCAACAATTAAAAAAAAAAGAGAAATACCAACAGAAAAATAAAGAAAGATTTTATAGCCTCATGCTTTGGTAAGTAGGATCAGTATGAGGATTATGATAATTCTGACGAAATTAATAGGTATTACCATGCTGCAATTTGGGGAAAGATAGTGTACTAGAACAGAAAGGAAGATTATAGCCAGCTCTCTGCTTCCCCATCAAAGCCCCAAGGTTGTGCTGCAGGACACTGACACTGACCCTGCTGGCAGGGGCTCCAAAGCCCTGGCACCTTCTCACCCCAGGCTCCTTCTCATGAAGCCCCTCTGTGCAAAGTCTTTAAAGGCTTTCTTGATGAAGAGTCATCGAGAGTTTAAGGTAGAAAATGTTTGAGAAAGGGAAAGGATGCAGAGCTCCACTTTTTAAAGTGCTGAGCGATGTCCTTGTACTTCCATTAGCAGCATTGCAAAATGACTTGAAACAGGGGAGGGAACAGGAATTTTCACTCTGTGCTCAGCCTGAAAGACCTAATGAAGTTAGGGGTCCTAGTACCTGCTTTTTTCTGCACACCATGAAACTAAACCCCTCAATTTCCATTCTTGTGTCCAATCTTGCTCTGTTCATTTTGCTGATGTGCCATGTTCTCTCTCTCTGCCCTGTTTTACCACAGCGTTGTTTCCTTTCCCTGGATATAATTAATTAACTCATGAACTACAGCAAAACCAAGCAATCAGAAAGCAAACCAAGAATGAACACTGCACTGGAAAGATGAGATACCCCTTTCAAACACCAGTGTGCATGCCAATTTAACTTTCCTGGTCCTGAACCAGTTTGGCCAGCAGAACTTGGTTCAAGGGGACATTCCTATAGAACAGCTGTTCCCTGGAGTGCTCTGCATGGGAAAATCTCCCAGTGGTGATGATGTTTTGATAAAAAACATCACTTCCATGCTGTCACCATCCCCCATGGTCAAGGGATCTCTGACACTCACCCTCAGCATGTCCCACACAGATCACACAGGCTGTAACATTCTCATCCTCACATCCATGACCAGACCACCTCTTCCATCCAGGATTGTTTGGGCTGTTTTGAGTGACATTCCCAGCCTGTGGAGATCATGGCTTACTCCTCACCACCACGTGGTTCTCTGCATTCTCTTGGCTTAGCAGGTCACCCACTGACAATACCTGAAAGTGATTTCTGTCTCTTTGCTCTCCTCAAAGCCAGAAGAGGCAGGCATTGCTCAGAGCTCTCCTCTGTTTTCTTCCTGCCCCTCTGGAATTATCTCTGTTAACTAAACAGGAGCAGGAGAGCTACAGGCCTCAGCTTGAGTTCCCTTTTCTGACACCTCCTGGAATTTCTGGGAACTTGCACAGCTTTCAACACCTTGGTGCAACTCTCCAGTCTCCACTGCCCCATACTTTGGCATGCACACAGACACACACATCCAAGCCTTCCTAGGGCTTCATTCCTGCACTTTTGGCTGATGAAAAGAGCAGCTTTGTGGAAAACCTCTCTCAGATTGACTGTATATTCTGCAAAATGGCCTCTACAGCAAGTAAATACCAAATATGATCCTTGTTTTTGATTCACACTGTACTTTCCTTTTTAGCAACATTAGGAACCCTTTGTAACTTTTCATTTTAGTAACTTCTTAGTATGCTTTCACAGCATAACAGTATTTAATATTTTCAGGAGACTTCAATTATGAATTAAACTGTAAACTACTTTGTCTCTTTACTTTTTATTTTCTCTAACACTTTACTAAGTGTATTAAGATTCCTCTTCAAACAGACGTACTGCTTCAAAATTTTACACTAGGAAATAGGGCTATACTCTTCTTGCCTGACTACTGCTCTCCTCATGGCATCAGATTAAAACCAAACCAAACAGAACAAAATAGTGAGCTAAAAAAAGAGCAGGCACCAAATAAACACTGACCAAGATGAATCCTGAGCTTCAATTATTCAATGTTCCTTCATCTCGCTACATACAGCATATTTAGTTGAAATAAATAGAAACACTTATATTTCACAGTCACCTCTGTCCATTTAAATGGCAAAACACATTTGACTTTGTAATGAACTGCAGAGCTGTTTATACAGCTCCATGTTTTGGAATTAAGCAATAGGCCCCATGAAATCACTCATTACCACCGAGTCTGCTGATTAGAGCCTCAGGCAAGTGTAAGGGCAGTTAACTCTCTAACACCACGGTTTCCAGGCTCAATAATGACTTATTCCCAGGTCTTTCTTCTGTTAGATATGCCATCCCTTCCAGAATAGAGCTCTAACAAAAATGCCTTAAAATTTACATCACTGACATATAATCCATTAACAAATGTGAAAAGTAAACACACAGGGTACAGTTACTGGGAGAAGGTCTTCCAGATCTACTGGTCTTCCAGAACAGCCAAAACCCAGGACAATCTTCATTCAGACTCACAGTCTCTAGGTCAGTACCAAGAAGCCTAGCAAGGCTGCCAAACTGTACCCAGGAGACACTGAATACAACAAATGTGCATTTAATAGATAAATCATTGCCTGTGTTTAACAGATCAGATTGATTTGTGAATGCAACACCTCAATACAATGGGAAAGGAGGTGTCTTAGGCTGCCACGGAAGGTGTAACCAGCAGAGTGTATTCTATTCTCAGCTGTTAAACCAGGTGGGGCAGTGTTTCTTTATCTCTTCCATGACCCATCCTCCCTCCAGGGGGTATCTGCTGTTCATGGGCCATTGAGGCTCATTGCATGACTGATAAAATTACAGCATCCCACTGGGAGATGCTCCACCCATGGGAGGAGCCCAGCATTCCTACCTGGATAAAATCTGGGATTCAGGACAGTAGAGCAGCCTGTTTGCACTGGATTCCCAGAGGAAGACTGGACCCATCTCACCACCACTGGACCTTCAGAGGAAAACTCCACCCTCCTACAGGATCATTGCTTCAACAGAACCACATCTGTCACTCCAGGAGGACTTGACTGGACTGCTACCAACACAAGGGTGTCAGCTTGTATTCAGGCTCTGTTAGTGTTTTCTTTTTCCTTTTTTTTTTTTCCTGTACTACTACATTTTTATTTTAATTTTCCTGGTAAAGAACTGATATTCCCATGTCTTTGCCTGGAAGCCCCTTAATTTCAAAATTATAATAATTCGGATGCAGGGGGTTTACATTCTCCATTCCAAGGGAGGCTCCTGCCTTCCTTAGCAGGCATCTGTCTTTCCAAACCAAGACAAGGGGCATGTCCAGGTCTACTGCACTCCAAAGGGGACAGCTGGGACACCATTCCCATCTTCAAGAGTGGCAGGACAGAGACCAATCACTTAATTGTAGAGCAAATTCTGCACCCCAGATTTACAAGATGACCTTCAGAAAAGGATCACAGGCTACTTAATCATGGTTCCAAGCAGTGAATACATTCAATAAACCACTTGGCTCATTTTATGCTCAGTTTGTAAGTGTGTATATATAATTACATCCAGTTAGGTAAATATTTGAGTATTTATATCCTATGGATATTTTGTTTACAAATCCATTACAAAAGCACCCCAACTTTAGGTTATTTAAACCAAGAAGATTGACTTGCTCTTTTACGCACATTCAAAACTGGTTTTTTTCTTTTAATATAACATCTAATGGACTCAGATGGTGGATGTCACAGCTGCCAAGTTCTTAAGACTTGGATATTTTGTCTGCAACTACCAAGCTGTTAAAGCTGTGTGGCTCAAAGCAAGTCTATTTTCAGTTTTTCTCGTGTACACCCAGCATCAACCATATTTCACAGAGAGCTGATACTAGTGTTCAGACCTCTTATCAACTGGAAGTTTAATATCACATGATAACATCACAGTGTGCTGTCAGTGGAAGCAAAATGTGAATTCACTGCTAGACAGCGGTAGGATTTATTTTCATGCTCTCTAACCACACACACAGCCACAGAAATATGTATCTGTGGGACAGGGAGGGAAGAAGGGAAGTGAGGTTTTTCAAAGGTACAAAGACAAATTTCTTGCTGATTAGATAATACATCATTATATGTTATAAGGTGAAAACATACCTATGCACTTCAATGTTTTAGAGCAAAATATACACATAATTGAATAAAAAGGTATCTGTAATACTTGCACCGGCTAGCATGTTCAAAGTTCTCTGCTTGGAAACAAAACTGAGGTAGTGAGTTGGGAAAAATGGCCTGTTCTTGTCTTCTCTCATGTCTCCTGACACGGAGAAGAACATTCGAGAGCAGAAATGAACCCGTGTACATTCTGTGCATTTTAAGGCAGAGATAGAAACAAAACTATTTGAAGGTCTCCTTTTGGGACAGGGCAGCTCCAAGGAGCCCCCAGCAGCACCTGCTGCTCGTGTCCTCTCCCAGCTCAGAGCACAGCCTGCCTCCCACTCCACAGCTGCGGGGCTGGCAGCCCAGCCTGGCAGGAGAATGACGGCAGCTCCGGAGCAGCCCCCTTCCTGCAAATTACCCTGACAGCCAAGGGCTGCTGGGGGACAGGGGAGAAGGCACGCTGCTCAGCCACCAGGAGCTGCAGTAATTAGCTGGTGTAATGAAGAGTGAGGGAAGGAGAGGAGCTGGGGATGGCGCAGCGCTGTACTGTCAGCAATATCACGCTCCGAGGCGCTGCAGAACAATGCCCTGCTGAGCCCCCAGTAATCTCTACACATGGCTACCCATGAAGACAGTAATTAAGAAATGTCAGTTCCTACTTGGGAAAATACCATCGTGTCTCAAAAGAATGATGATAATCTCCATAACAGCCCTGTTCTCTCTCTCTCTCCTCTCTTTGTTTTGGTGGGGAATAAAATGCGTTACAACGCGAGGCTTTTGTTCTTCCTTTTGTCACACACCAACCCAAACAAAGCTGTGCTGGCTGAGTCCAGACAAAGCTGCATTTATTAAGTGAGTGCAGCCCTCCCAAAGTCTGTATCACCAGGAAAGCCACATCTGCATTGGGCATCCCTGCTAAAAGAGTGTTGGAAAGGCGAGCTCCAGGCACAAGGCAAATAAAATCTTACAAACTCAGATCCTCAAAGAGCAAGCTCTCACAGGAACTTCTGGATCCAACAAGCATCCAATGATTTGATGAAAGAGGCAGCGCTGCTGCCCTCACCTAAGGGCCAGGGAAGTCCATGCAGGACAGGTGTGACTGCTGAAGAGCAGCATTCCTGCAGAGCTGTGTCACCTGGGAGAGGGATCGGTACTCCCAGGCCAAGGTAAACAAGACAAGGGTTGTTTTTCCAGCACCGGGCCAGACTTGTGTCATCCTTCCCTGGGTGACCTTTGTATCATCCTCATGCTTTATGAGCATTATAATTTAGCAGCCAACAGAATGAGAGGACACAGTCTCAAGCTGTGCCAAGGGAAATATAGGTTGGATATTAGGAAAAAGTTTTTTACTGAAAGGGTGATAAAGGACTGGACTGGTCTGCCTGGGGAGGTGGTGGAGTCACCATCCCTGGATGTGTTTAAACAAAGCCTGGATGTGGCACTCAGTGCCATGGTTGAGTTGAGGTGTTGGGGCCGGGTTGGACTTGATGATCTTGGAGGTCTCTTCCCACCCAGTGATTCTCTGATTTATCAATCAGCCTAATAGTCTGTCCCTGCTAATTGACACTGTGCCTGAAAACAGGTATCTAAAACTGATCTTAGTGCTTGTGACCTGCAGTTTTCCAATAGACAGACACTCAAGGTTTTTCAGAGAGCTCCATACTGCTGAGGAGCACATCCTGCCAGACAGCAATGCCAGGAGTCCTCAAGGAAGCTGGAAACATCTCTGCCATTCTTTCTGTCCCTGCCTCCTTGATGTCTACCACTGGAAATGCAGGAGAGCCAAAACAGATCTTGGTTGTCACCGCTGAACCTGTATAAATATCAGCAATCCCCTCACACTAGGTGTGATTAATTGCACAGCAAAGATTTCAGAGTAAAAAAGGGTTATTGCAGCAGTCTGCTAATGAGGCTGATCAATTCAAATCCTTCCTTCCTCAAAATTTCATTCTAGGTTGTTTACTCTGCTCTCTGAAATTAAGCAGTCGTGTCTACACAGCTAACACACCTTTGATTCTCCAATTCACTGAACACTTGGATTGTACTGGAAGTAAATATTTGCAGCTGGTGAGTAGACAGTTGAGAGTTTAAACATAACTATTGCTATTTCTATTTATTCCAGCCTGGTTTTCTGCCGTAATGGAAAGGATAAGACAAGAAACTTTCATCTAAAGGGTATTTTTTGGGTTATACAGGTTACTGAGGGTTTGCAGCTGCCTGCACAACACCTAGCCAGTACCAGCTTTTGGCAGAAACACAGCACACATTCACATGTTCTGACATTCTGAGCAATTCTGTCTGCAAGTAGGATTACACACAGAATGCTGATGCCATGAAAAAGTAATATATGAGGTTAAAATAATAATAATAATAGCCCCCATTTCCCAGCCCCACTGATTCTGGTGACTGTCATTCTCCAAAGCAGCCTGATGGGTCCCTGTTAACTGTGTCTAGCTTCCCAATTTCCAGACATTCTCTAGTGGCACTGCTGGTTTTAGTCTGGCATTCCCCCTCAGGATATAGCTGAAAGCAATCAGGTAAGTAATTAGGCAAAAGATGATCACGGTGAGGTTAAAAATATAATGGAAAAATGAATATTTAAAAAGAGCTGAATACACAGTTTAGAGAAAATGGAATGGATGGAAAATGACAACTCCTCACGGGCAGAAAGGAGGGTGGAAAATGTAAGGTTTTTAAATGGCTTTTGGAAGAAGGGCAAAGTATTTTTAATTTTTACACTGAATTATTGCAAAAATACTAAAAAAAGATTAGTCTGTTAAAAGTCCAAATGGAGAATTACCTCTGCAGTAGACATACAACCTAGCCTGATAAAGCTGCAATCCTTGCAAAGGCTATATTAAGAGTTTTGGCTTCCTCTGTATCTCCTCTTTGCCTCTTCCTACAGCAAATGCATTTTTCTTCAGGTAGGAATTGGTGGGTTTGTACAAATACAAAGGGAATTTTCTACATGAATCCTAAACCTTCAGTAAAGATGTCCCCAAGCCTTTTATTCTGAGTAAAAGTTGCAGAAAAATAGAGGCATTACAGGGACATGTGTAATTGATACAGCCTGCAAAAGCTGCAAGTATCCTAAATTTCCCTTTGATTCCAGGTACAGGATCAATCCTGAAGCAGTGGGATATGCCCCTTCCTGCCCATTTATATTATTCTTGTGCACAAGGGTCCTGAACCAGGTGTTAGCAACAAGCTCAGATAATTTGGATGACTACTTATCAAGTGTGGCTGACCAGGAATCCTTTTGGAAAGCTTCATAAAATGATTTAACACTACTGCTACAGCTGACCTCTCAGATTATTTTTATTTAGCCTGAACAAATCCCCACAGATGCTTTGACTCCAATGGATTTTATTTTTTTTTTGCAACTAGAGGGGATTTGCTCACCTATTTTCAACAGGATTTACAATAAAACAGGAAACTCTGGGTCTATACTGTTTTAGCTAAATACCTGACTGAAAGGGGACATACAGCTTCATCAAAAAGCCACTCCATGCTCTAACAGGGCTCCTGAGGAGGAAGAACCACAGAGTTTCAAAGCACTGGAGAAGCACTTGGCTGAGCACTCCAGGCCCCTGTAAAACACTGATGTTGTGGGCTACTTTGCTATGAAGCTGTAAAACTGGAAAAGAGAGAAGGGTAGAAAATGGACATGGTGGAGAAGGGGGTGGAAATTACATTTAATAGGGATATAAAATTTCACCTGACTCAGATCAAATGCTTCTGTCGCTGCTGTCAAGCAGAATGATGGCATCAGTATTAACAGTGCATGCTTTTGAATCTGTAGCCCTACTTTTGATATTGATTTGTGGCAAAGGGTCAATATAGAATCCCTAGAAAAGGTACATGCATGTACAGGTTTGGAAATGAGTGGCAGGCAGCAATGCTAAGTCAGTGTGTGCAAGCATGTGCAGATTCTGTTCCATTTTTCTCCCCTCTGCCACAGGAAGCTCTTTTCAAACACATTCATTATTGTGACAACAGGTTGAATCTGCAATTCACCATCTGCCTAAACAACATTAACCTTCATGCAACCTTATATTATTATTGTTTGGCTTTGTCTGAAATTCAAAAATCCCCCTAAAACAAGGTGGAGGGACAACCCCTGCACTTGGCATCATCTGTTCTATTACACACACATCCACCTGGAAACCTGCATCTGAGATGGATTTCCAGCCCAAATTTCTTCATGTCATTTGGGCACAGTGTCTCAAACACAACCACAGAAGGCACAATAAAAGATGCCCATTAACCACTTCAAGGTTCATTTCATGGTTTCACTCACAAAACTGCCAAGAGGAAACTGAAGCAGCTTTTGTCAGATTTTTGCAGATTCTGAGATTAATATTTCTGCAATATTAAAGATATCTTTATATAAAACATAAACTTTTGTATGTTAAATTGTTGCTTAGATAGTGGCAGTAACTTGAATTGCTTCTCAGCTACATGCTCAGCATACTTTGATCCAGAAAGGAGAAACCTAGGAGTGCTTTCAAAAGCAATTTTCAGAGACAACACTTGGCTTATTTTTCTTATAGCTGCAAAGAACACGCTGGGCCTTGGCTTTCCACAAATGCACAGCCTTCACCTTCTGTTCCCTCTCCTTACAGACCACACTGCTCCGTGCCATCACTCCCTGCTCAGCTCCAAACACACCTTCCCACTGTTGCTACCAACATCCATCAGCAAAATATTTTCATAAATGCTGTTCAATTCACTCCCATCACCCACAAACACTCTGCACCTGACATTCAGAAACTGAGCTGGCAGTGGCTGGTTTCTGCCCCAAACACCTTTGAAATTTAACCCTGTAGGAAGGGGTTTGTTTGTAGTGATGAGGCATGAGTCCACTCGCTCCTATGTTACCCTTTCTTCCCCGCTGTGTGATTGCACTGGCACAGGATGAACTGGTATGGAATTAAGATACAAGGTGGCCCCTATAACCAAGCCCCTAAACATGCTTGGATCTCTGGAAAGGCTGGATCTGGGTCTGAATTCTGAAATTTCTGCTCCTCTCTGGTCATGACCCAGGATGTGAGCTATCTGACCCACCAGTAGGAAGTGCTGCCCTGGGAATGCTGGAGCCCCAATCCTGCAGAGGGTGAATGAGAAATCTGAGGGTTTAGACACCAGGGATGGCAAAGATGTTGTCACTTTGAAAATAAACATCTTTGTTTTGTTTCTGCATGCTTGTTTGCTCTAAATGCCTTAGCTAAGCCTCAATAGCAATATTTCACTGTGAGAACATTATCTCCTGACAATTATGCAATTCTATTAACATCATTGCCTTTTTAATCTATGAAAGGTTACATTAAACAGAAGGAAGACACACAGGAGACCAGACAAAGGAAAGTACCTAGCCTTTCAGGGGAAAAAAAAATAAAGAAAGATTATTCAAATGATTACCCTGACATTTATTTTTATATGATGGAAAATAGAACAAGAAACACCACTGTTCTGGTGGCCTGAATGCCAGCAGAAAGTAAATTAAAACTCACAAAATAAATGCAAACGCCAGGACAGTTTCTTCCCTCTGTTCAGATCTGTTTACAAGGGTGGGGTGAATAAGATTAAATGGGAAATGGCTGTTTTGTGGACCTGCCTGCAGCAGCCACTACTAAACCATCTGAGAAAGCAGATGGGAGAGGATGATTTAAGGTTTGCTACCTTAGAGGGACCCCTCACAGCCCAAAGAGTCAAGGAAAACCCAAAGCAAACCCCACTTTTGGAATATTAGCAGGGTAACAGCCTTCAGTGCCACAGGGTGAGAAACATCCACAGACTGACATTTATGCACTGCCCAGCACTGCAGGAATATTCCAGCAGATTTCCCAGCAGCCAAGCCCTTCCCACAGAACAGCACCAGGAACACAAATTCCAAACCCACACACCCAAGGGAATTACCTGGGGCAAGGAGGAGCTCCAGGCTCTCTCTGCACCTGGAGGTGCAGCATCACAGTGTCCATGAAAACACAACAGCTGGACAGAATTTGCTTATTTTTCTTAATTCACAAAGCTGGGGGGGGAAGCCCTTAATTAATCTAATGGGTTTTATATTGAACTCTTTGCTCAGTTCTCCCCAGAAGGCTCCTAATCTTGGCTACAGCTCAAATTTGCCTCAGTGTCCAAACATCCCACTGCGTTAATTAGCTCCCCGCAAAGTGCCACCCTCCAGCTGAGGTCACTGGCCAGCAGCACAGGAACCTCTGGAAGCTCAAAAATGCTCCTCTGACTCCCCAGGCACTTGTGACTTGTGCTCTTAAAATAACTCTGGGAGCAGGTAGGCAAACGCATGGAAAAAAAGGAATTGTGCATTTTTCTTTCTGAAGCTGAAATAAATGTGCACATGTGTTTTTATCGAGGATGAGCAAAAGACAGCTGAGACTGCAGAGAATTCACTGATGCTCCACTGCAAGGGACTGGCTTTCCTATCTCAGAGATCCCATTAGTTGTTAGTTAGGAGGATTCAGAAAAATCTGTTTATGGTCATTATCTATTCAAGTCCATCTGGAATGGCTTATGACCTGTACTCAACAGGCTCTTTGCATCCCTCAAGGACTCTTCATCCACCCTTTCCAGTGCTATCCTGCCTTTGTACACAGTGTAAGAGGGATCTGCAAGCACAGCACCACAAGGACAGATGGGAGGTTCCTGTCTCTGTGTTCTGTCTCTGATTCAGAGGTTGTACCTGAAGGAGGACAGAAACAGGAGGGCATCTTGCCTGGGAGCTGGCACTGTGCTCTGCAAAAGCTGAACAATGGCAAAATTGCTGAAGAACTCTAGAAAATGCATCCCTATTTGCCATTGGGGCCAAACAGCCAGGTTAGGACACACTGCACGTGTATGAGTAGAGGTGTTATGAGCTGGTCCTTGGAATTCAAACTGCTACCAAGCAAATCACATTTCCTCTGAAATCCTTTAAAATTTTTCAGTGTTTCCCACCTCACACTTGCTCCTTCCCTAATTTTCACTCTGAGATTTGTACTCTGCACATGGCTGCTGTCAGAAAAGGTAAAGCAATATTAATAGTTCAGCATGCAGGGCCAGCATAAGGCATGAAAGCACAGGAGTACTTTTTAGACTTTAATTTATAGTTCTGATAATGTGCCTCCATGAATTTCCAATTCATTAGAAATTTCATGGATAATTTCCATGAACTGGAAATTTCTAATTTTTATTTCAAATGATGCTCCTCACAGAAGTATTTCCTTGCCCTTTATTAGGCAGTCAGAATTACTCATCCTGGAACTCCACTTTCTGACCTTTCTTTACTTCACATCAATTGATGTATTTATAAGAGAAGCAGAGGGTAATGCCTGTCACAAGTCACAATCAGCAAAGACCTAACACTCAGAAAAATCCTGTACAGAATGTGACTTTGGTTGCTACTGGGCATTACTTGGGC
Organism: Pycnonotus jocosus; assembly: GCA_013400435.1. Classification (NCBI taxonomy): domain Eukaryota; kingdom Metazoa; phylum Chordata; class Aves; order Passeriformes; family Pycnonotidae; genus Pycnonotus; species Pycnonotus jocosus. The sequence continues at coordinate 80,006 of VWYP01030143.1, forward strand.
TTGGAACACAGAAATTAGACAACAGAGGAACTCATACCAGCCCACACATTCTTCTGTGAAGAGGCACAGAAATGTCAGAAGGATCTCCCAAGGTCACTACTCTGACCTCCTCCTCAAAGCAAGACTATCACCAGTGCTGAGTCTACTATTTAAATATTTTGTCTGTTTTTAGAACAAACTAGCAATTGGCAAACGTTGCATTTTCTGAACCATTCATTTCTTCATTGGACAATGAGTAAAAGATCTATCAATAAAACCATCCCTGGAGGTACAAGGAGATCACACATCCCTCTCTAGCTGTAAGAAGACCTTTCACTGGATCTCTGAGGTGACCAGTTGTTACTTCAACTCACACTGAGCTCAAACCATGAAATTAATAACGCTTGCAGTCATGGTGTTCCCACCAAAGTCTGCTCGAAATAAAACTGAACACTGAAATGACTGGTTGCACCAAGACAATAGGGCAGCATTTGAGAACACCACTTTTTTTTTTTTTACTCCAGCCTGAGGTTTTCACAGAAGTCTGAGCTATTTAGGCACTAAAACTTTGTTGGTATTCCAACAACTATGTTACAGAAGTGTCACTCACACACCAGCATCACCTACACACACCAGTGGCCAATAATGACACATTTGGGCAATATTAATACAGCTTGTTACTGCAGAAAACATAAATTAGTCCCTGTGGGGACTAGTATTATGGGCTGTAATTTCAGCTCAAGCTTCTATGACAAGACAAGCCAAGAGACTGCAGTCTGAACCACACTGAACCTAATGAGACATGGCAGCTTTGGAAAGCCATCTATAGTTTTCCTTATAAATGGCATACTGTCCTAATAAATGAAATGGTTTTACATGCTTTTTACCAGTTTCCACTAAGGCTAGTTTGATCTCAGGAGTCATTCTTTAATTGTGATGTTATCTGAGAAGAAGCCTTTCCAAATGCCAAGGTAAATGAGTATCAACAAGGTGATGGATAAAAAAAAGGAATGTACTCTGCAGGCAGACACCAGAATATAGAGACAGATTCAATTACATAACATTTACCTGGGCTCTTATGTTCCAGTCCTTCTATTAGATCACCATGCTTAAGCCCAGACACTTTCAAAAGACTGCAGCTGGCCAGGAAAATCTGCTTGCTGGAATGGGAAAAGCTTTGGGTATGTAAACACTGAGAGGAAGTTTTCCTCTGACTGCTAATTAGGATGAAGAGAAGTGCCATTCAGCTCCATATGGTACCCAAGTACATCAGCACCCTTGAGGCAGAATTACCTGACTCATTATATGGCTTAGCAGAAAGTGTGACTCTTCTGGAGATTGCTAATGTTCCACACAAAGGGCTGCCTTTCCTTGGGGTTTTCACTGGGTTGGTTTTGTTTTTTTTTTTTCTTTCTTCCTAAAGAATCACAGGAAGTACTTGGCAAGAAGCCAGGGATTCTGTTTCAGAAACCATACAGAAAACACCTACAGAGTTGTTTTCTCTGTTATTGAACCTGTACTGACTATTAGAAACATTAGAAAAAGTAGTGTGTTACAGATCTGCTGAGGTTACAATACCTGCTGTTTTTAACAATCTCCAATTGCTGCTGGGCTCAAAATACCCATTAGCTTTCTCTCTTCAGGCCAGTGAAAGTTTATGTTATCAATTACAAAAAGAAGACTACATGTAAGTCTCTGCTATCCATTTCTGGTACGTTTTGGCTTCATAAACCAACTCTAGGCCAAAATGATGTGATGTCTCATGTTAACTGAATCTGGAAAATCAGAGATTGAAATTACACACTGCAAGTCCACAGACACATATCTGTGTTCCTAATCATTCTTACTCATGGTATTTGTGACTATTTTAACTGGCTCAAACACTTTAGACTTTGCCAAGTTATGTTCCTCCTGGTGTGAATAGAGAGAGGATGGAACTTTTTAAAATGGTCAAGGTGAAAATAAAAGTATGCTCATGTAATTTGAAAAAATAGAAACCCCCAGTTACGTGGTGTATTCAACACAAAAGTGTCATTCTGAATTTTATGCATATTCCACATGTATTGAGACAGGCACTGTCACATCTCAGACTTGCCACCTGCCAGCTCTGGTTTGATTAAACGCTGCACGTGCTTGCTCCACCCCCTGTGAGTGCACAGCAGAACTGGTTAACACAAACCACCTCCACCTATAAAGTTTTTACCTAAAAGGGAGCTCACATAACCACTCTGTTGGTGCCAGCCAGGAAAGCTGTACCACACAGCTGAGTTTGTGAAGATATGCCAATTTGCACACTCTCAGGGATCCAAGGTGAACGCTGTGTCTGGAAATTGGAATCTGACTCCTGCACTTCAGGCTGACGGTAAATAAACAAACAAACAAACCTGTGACAGGTCTGGAATACATAATCTTATTCTGAAATTCAATTAGAAGCAGCTGAGCAGCAACACTTGGTATGTGTACAGTGCCTCTCACTAGATCTTCCAAATGCTTTATTTAATTAAGGGTGCAAGCCCATTCACGGAAAAGGGTTCAACTCGTGTGTCTAAACCTCATTAAAAAAAAAAAAAAATTCTATGAAAGAGCCAAGAATAAAACCCAGCCCTTTCTAACCTTGTATCTTGTCTTTTACCATAAAGCCAGAGTCTCATTTCAATCATTGCCTTCTGAGCTAAGACTGAGTGTGGGTGCCACTGAAGGAGATGTGTTAGGCTAAGGTAGGTTTGAGCTCAGGAATCACTGGCATTTTGCTGTACACTGCTTTAAAATGTAAGTGATCTTTTCTTCACCTTAATTTGTTCTGGGGCAAAAACTCCAGATTAAAAATTGTGTCTGCTCTCCCTGTGTGCAGCCCAGATGGAGAGAAAGGCCATCAGTTCATGGATACCGCGTGGAAGCAGAAGGCAGCTCCTGACAGCTCTCGCACACAAACTGACTTTGAAGTGACAAACCCTCTGAGGTTACCTCTAGTCAGAGTGCCAGGTGACTTCACAAGCTTCACTCTTTAGCTACAAGCAGGAGACAGGCCCTGGGTACTCCTGCAGGATTCCCTGCAGTGCATCTGCTTTGCTGCTTCCCATTTTGTGGATTCCCAGTTTAGATATATTCACCACAGGAAGCAACACAACATTGCACCTTACCAAGGAAATAGATTCAGTAATGCCATTTACAGGTTTTGTCTTTTGTTTGCTGGGCAAACACCAAGAGCCCTAATACTTTGCTGCCAATACAAAAATGTGCATGTGCATGCACTAAAAAAGGGCTTTTCATTTTTCTCTTAAAATTTCTCTCCCTTTCCTCCAGGAACTGCACACTATTTTATAGTGTTATGACATCCTGTAATCGTTCTGTAATCATAATGTGACATCATATCATAAAAATACATAGTGGTAGTATCAGTTTCTTTTGTGTAAAATTTTACAATATTAACAAGCATTAAGAGCATCTACTGCTTAAAGAAAAACTGACACATCTTATTTCACTTTTGAAACCATCTCCCAGTCTGTGATGCAATGAAATAAGCACTAAGAAGAAATACCTGCAAAAGCTTTTAAATTTTATTTTACTATATATTCTGTCAGAAACAGATCATATGTTATCATATGGTCCTCCTGTCATTCCATAGTACACCCTCCAGGAAATAAAGTAAAAATTATGGATGTGTTTAAAACTAACTTGCTTGAGTTTACTTCTTAATGAAATATGCCAAGTGCCTTTGTGCAGCTTCTTTTGGAAAGTCTAATCTTGTTCTCTATTCAAATGTTAAAGTTCTGATCAGTGGCCAGCTCTGTCAGGAAAAAAGGAGCTTCCTCCTATGTTTTTCATCAGGTTTTTTTAATCCCATTCATGCAGCAGGCAAGGTAAAGACTGGCAGTGAAGCTGAAACCTGCTCCAAGGAAAGTCCAACAATATGTAAACAACCCCTGAGATTTTTCCAGAAGCACAAATCACCAGGTAAATTGGGCTAAACCACAATGTACCTAAAACCCCCCAAAATCTTGGGCATGATTCTGCCCCACAGAGGAAGGAGACAGAGAACACAAAAAATGCACACCACGTTAGACTGCATAGAGAAAAGGCTAAAAGCCTGCTCGCTTTACAGATCATTTATTCCTTATGATTTTCTGCAAATTAACCCTAAAATAAGTGGGCTTCATGCAATTCCTGGCTGACCACCACTTAGCTCTGCCATGGTCCTTGAGGAAGCACAGCTCTAAACCAAAGCCAAACACCTTTGCAATTTTCTATAAACAAAGTAAAATGCCACAAATTAAATCTGTGCTTATCCCAGCTGGGAGGCAAAGCAGAAAAAAGTCCACAACACAGTCCCAATATAGAGCTGTCAAAACAAAGTTTTCCTCTAATTTCTATGATTAAACTTCCTTTCTTTCTGACATCCATGGTTTTAACATGAGATGTAAAAAGGTTTATTATTAGTCTTAGTCTTATATTTCAAGATACACAGAACTGTATCAAGCATAACACCATTATTATGATTTTTGTCTCAGAAAGAACAGTGTATGGGAAAGAAAGTCAAGTAAGAGCAAAATTGGAAAGATTACAGAGAAGGAGGTAACAAGCTGTACTTGTACGAGGCAGAGTAGAAAAGAATTTGTAACTAATGGGAGGGATGCAACAATGGTGACAGACAAAATGAGACATTATCCTGTGAATACTGGTAATCCAAAAAGAAGTGTAGGTCTGAATACCTCACCAGGAACAATGAGAGTTGGAAGGCAAGACAGATAGGGAAAGACTGGGAAAACATAGAATAAATTCCCTCTTCACTAAAATATTGTCCAGGTGGGCAAGCTCTGAACTATAATGAAGTGTTTTTAAATGTAGCCAAAATCAGAGACACTGTTATTTTCTCTTTTCTCTGAACTGCCAGTTTTGCAGAGTGTTTGGAGTCGTTAGTCTGCAACACAAACTAGAACCCTTATGTTTAAATGTAATAAAGTCTTCATTTAATAATTCCATTATGTGTTTTTTCCACCTACTGTACACATACTTATGAATTACTGATAGCGAGCCCTAGGCAAAGGCAAGGGGAAAAGAGAGATGAAGTGAAAGCTTCATTTTCTTTCTTAGGATGAAGCCTGCTGAACACACAAGATTGATTCTGATGTGTTTACTCACAAGAAGAGCATCATCATTGCATGAATAGCCTGGCTGATTTCAATGAAAACTGAGTGATGCATTATTCAGTTCAGCTAACGGAACGAGAACCTGATTTAATTTGAATTAAGAAGGAGTAAGGTGAGAAAGTAAGAAACCAGAAAAACAAGAAACAATCCAAAGGGCAAAGCACAGCTTGATCTCTGTCTCCTGAAGCTCCAGATTGCAGACCTGGGCTGTCTCTGAGCAGAGTGTGGGTACACATTCTTTCATTGTTTACTCTTCTCCTGGCACTACCCAGCTTTAAAACAGGGAACTTTATAAAAGCAACTGTGCCATTCAGTCCACATTTGCCTCATGAATTTACCAAGCTTCATTTTAAAAGTCATTAATTATCTTGCATTATTTTTACTGGGTTTGAGCACCTTGCCACTTTACAGTGGCTAATAACTTTCTTTTAATCTCCACTCTAAATTTATTCACAGCCAGTTCAGACTCATTCATTCTCATGCCACTGCTGGTTTTTACCTTACACACTCGTTTTCCTCTTGGGTATTTAGGCATGCTAAATTTATAGCTAACACTCAGCATACAAACCTGCATTTAGCTCAACTAAATACACCCAAACATTTACCTCTCACATACCCCCAAACCACTGCACTTTTTACAGTTTGGCTTCCTTTTTTTAGGTATAAGTGGATGCTTTTGACTTATCTAGAGGAGATAAAGTCAGAACTTTATATATAATGATGACAACACATCCTGTCTACATCAAAAGTGACCTGTCTGGTGTATTTTAGACTTATACTTACCTCTATGTGAGACTACAAAGTTAGTATTTAACTCCAAAAATGTGAGAAAAAAGAAAAAAAGAAAGGCAACAACTAAAAAAAAACCCAAAAAACCAAACCAAAGTCATTTTAGAGAGAGTCACCCTCCAGTTCAGGAACAGCAAATTCTCTGTTTGTCTTGTGTATATAAGTAACATTTATGCCCTGTGGAAAGAATAAGGTGTTTGAAGGCCAGGAAATGAACCCCAAACTGTGAAAATAAGGTTGCCTTCTCTAAAACTGACCTGGTTTATGCATATGAAACAACCTGACAAAATACCATTTTGGAAAAAAAAAAACCAGCTTGAGAATTCTTCTGAAAGACAGCTATAGGGGTTTTTTTCTTTCAAAACATTTTAAGCATNGCACTTTTTACAGTTTGGCTTCCTTTTTTTAGGTATAAGTGGATGCTTTTGACTTATCTAGAGGAGATAAAGTCAGAGCTTTATATATAGTGATGACAACACATCTTGTCTACATCAAAAGTGACCTGTCTGCTGTATTCTAGACTTATACTTACCTCTGTGTGAGACTACAAAGTTTGTATTTAACTCCAAAAATGTGAGAAAAAAGAAAAAAAGAAAGGCAACAACTAAAAAAAAACCCAAAAAACCAAACCAAAGTCATTTTAGAGAGAGTCACCCTCCAGTTCAGGAACAGCAAATTCTCTGTTTGTCTTGTGTATATAAGTAACATTTATGCCCTGTGGAAAGAATAAGGTGTTTGAAGGCTAGGAAATGAACCCCAAACTGTGAAAATAAGGTTGCCTTCTCTAAAACTGACCTGATTTATGCATATGAAACAACCTGACAAAATACCATTTTGGAAAAAAAAACAGCTTGAGAATTCTTCTGAAAGACAGCTATAGGGTTTTTTTTTTTCTTTCAAAACATTTTAAGCATTAATTTTAAAAAAAAGGTCATACAAATCCAAAGACTTTTCAAAGGTCTCAGAAAAAAAATCTTCATTTGGAAAACTCAGAACTGCTCAGAACTGTTTCAGTTCAGGGTAACGCATTCCTTTAATGCTTGTTATTTTCCATGGGACACATAACCCAGTTTTATTTCCCCTCTAATCAGAAAATATTAATGTGTTGCAGGAGTGTGGAATATGATCCCCTCTGCTAATGCAGACAGCAAAGAAAAACAGAAGCAGTGAGGATTTTATTCTGGACCATGGACTATATATATAAAATAATACATATTANTCCAGCTTTTGTTTCTGAAGTTCTGCAACTTCAAAAATAGCCAAATATATATATTTCTGGAATAATAATAAAAGCTTTGGGCTGAGACATTTTATGCCAAGTCACAGTCCTGCAGAATTTTATGGTTGAGTTATAAACCTGAAAAATATGTGCTTATAATGGAAATCCTGACAGACCCTCGTAGGGGCGCCTGTAATTTCTTGAATTTGATTTAAGAGTGGTTTTCAATAATGCTTTCCCAAGCCAGTCTGTTGGGGGCTGCTAGGGAAAATGTGATGTTGAGTGTGTCCCACGTCCCCAAATGCAGCTCAGTGTGCTTGATGAGAACACTGGGGCATCAAGGCAAAGCCTCCAGAGCTTCTGTAGCCTGGGGCTGTCAGGTCTGTAATATCAGAAACCCCATAAATGTCAGGGCTAAGAGCACCTTTCATTTAACAAAACAATAAATTGTCTGTCTCTGCCCAATAAATCGCTCATTTCTGTGCCTCCACCAGGGCTGATGCCACTTGTAAATGACTGGAAATTCTGCTTTGTTTTTCTTCCCCTAACCATCACAAACCACGCTTTTGGGAACGCTGGATTTTCAGAGAGAAGGGAAGAGGGAACCTGGATAACCCATGAGTCAGATTAGGACTGGAGAAATTAGGATTATAACCTACTGTAAACCCACCCCCACTATAAAACCTTCAAAACCCAGTGTTTTATTATTTATGATTATGAGAGAAATGAGGGAACTGAGTCCTTTGCAAACCCTGGAGTGACACAGGACAGCCTAAGAACTCTGATGGGTGGCAGACACAATGCTCCTTCATGGCATGGAGCAGGACCCACTGAAAGGAGCCAAGCAGCCAAGGAATGAGAGGGAAGGAGAAATGGGGACACTGGAGAAAAAGTAACAAACAGCTGCTGACACAAAGCACTGTGAAAGCAGGGCAAAGACAGAAGTAAAGAAAGCATAAAAAATTACAGCCAAAGAAAGACTGGGAATTTAGTGGATGGACAGTCCATCTGAGATGAATGGAGAAAAGGGAAATGAGAAGAACTTGGTCAGCATTTAAACTGATGAGTTTTCTCGTGCTTGCCTTCATTTTAATACTTTCCATAGGAAACCTTTGTGGAGTGCTGGGTTTGGTAGCAAAGTTAATAAACCCGCTCAATACTCCAGAAAAAATGACTGCTGAAAAAAGGGGAAGAAAACTGCATGGAATTCTTTATAAATAGGCACACAGTTATGCAGAAAAACGTGCCGTGCATGGAAGAAAAAAATATATATCTGAGAGGATCAAATGAAACTTCCTCATTGTCTCACATGAGCCCAAGACAGCCCAGTTCATCACAGCAAGAAAGAAATCTGAGCCCTTCCACCACTTAGAAATTAAAAGCTGGGATGAAGAACTCTGCAAGATCCTCTTGAAGTTTGCTGCAAAGGCTTCTCAAATTTGTATGAACTTTGGGAGCCATCCAGTAGGGTGCCAAAAAGTCCCTGGGTGTGGGCAAAGTTGAGTAATGCCCCTCTGAGACTCGATGATATTATGTTTTCTGAGAGTGAGAGCTCTCCAACGAGCCTGGAAAAGGATCCTTCCTTTCCATCTGTGACTATCCAAGCTCTCCAGCTGAGTAAGAAAAATAGCCGTGACAAACAGGAATAGAAAAAGGAAATTGTAGAGGGATTCAAGAGAAGAAAACGACACTTTCCCCCATATATTTTCATTTTGCTCCTCTACAAAATTAAGGCCTTGTTTCAATATGGTTTTAATTTCATAGCCCTTGCTTTAGATCCCACTCTTCTTTACACTGCACTTCCCTGTGCAGCAGCCCCATTAGCAAACTACATTTATGCTAATGGACCTGCTTGCAGTGCTAATTATCCCAGCCCTTGGCCCTGGCTGGGGTCAGCACGTCAGGAAGGGCTGGAAGGGCATTGTGAGTCTACAATGAGCCTTGTCATGGCAAGGAGCTCTGGGAACAGAGACATCTCGAAGCCTGAAATGTGGACAGCTGATAGATGGCTGTCATTAAGCTCCTTTGCTCACTCCAGGATGGAATAGCCACTGAGCTGCAGGGTAGGATTGTCTAATGAAAAAGAAAGACCTTGAACCACAGCCACTGTCCTCCACCTCTTCCCAACCTGTCCAGTCACCCCGGATTCCTCTCGTTTCCCACAGCTTCTCTCCCATCCCATCTGTAGCAGAGAAACAAAACCTGTCTCTAACAAGTTGTTCCTAATCCATCAAGCCTTGATGGAGAAGAGAGACTCTTCAACAACCTCACTTGCCCTGGCCCTCCCTGCTCAGAGCCTCCCTCTCTCCAGACATGAGGAGTGCAGCCCCAAACCCACTGGATTTAGGATGCTCCTGGATCAGCTTCTCAGCTGCAAAAAAATCAACATTGACCCTTTGAACTTCACACAGCCTGTGAGTTTACACTCAGTTGAGAAGTGCAGTGATAAATACACCTTCCCAAAAAGGCTGGCATGGAGAGAAGCCCCTTCAGGACAAGCCTTTCTTGGCCAAGAGAACTGCAGGAGGGCACAGAGCCCTGGCACCCACAGCAGCTAAACAGGACAGGTAAAGAAGCAGCAAGTAGGGTTTGCAAGAGCCTTTGGCTTGGTGGCTCCTGGAGGCTTCCACCTGCAGCTCTGTACCTCTGGAAAGGAATCCTTGGAGACAGCAATGACTCCAGGAGTGCTGCAAGAGCACTCAGCACACTTGAAGACGTGCATCTGCTTCATTAAAACTTGATCCCCAAGTTCTGCTCTCTTTTTCCTTCCTAGAGGGTTTTCAAACATTGTTTTCCAGCATACCTGGATAGCTGATGCTGTGCAGGCTTTAGTTAAGGTAATTTGAGAATTCTTTCATATTGAAAATGTATGAAAAGTAATCCCCTGCAGTACTTGATTTTCCTTCCTCGACATTCCATTGCAACCACCTACTCCTGCTTTACCTCATTAGTATTCTGAGGGATTACAGAAGAATTATTATAGTTCAGAACACAAGAAACAGGTCTGGCAGCCCCTGGGGGATATAGGGCAGAACAGCATGGGGCACTGGCTAAGACCCAGGAGAGCTGAGCTCTCCTCCACAGGTAAAGTAACCATAGGCAAGCTGCCTCATGGTAGGAAATTTGCTTCCTGACTCTTCCTCTGCCTTGACTTCTTTGGGGCAGGGAAAGTTCCTCTGCCCTTGAACACTGCTCAGCAAAAGGAGTGCAGATGTAGTGCAAATCAACAGCAGCAGCAGGAAGAAACTGTAACTGTAACAGGAAAACACCCAACAAAACAGTGAAAGAGGAGATGGGACCACCTAGGTCTGTGTTTTATGTGTTTTATGCAATGTTACAGAAGCAAAACTGCATTTCTGCAAGCCCCTGAGAGACAGAGAGAGTTTAGCACAGCACAAAGGCCCACTATCATAATTCCAACAGAACTCCAGCTTATTTTCCACTAGAGTAACAGAGAGAGGATCCAGCCTCCAATACAGGTCCCTTAGATAACCTCACCCAGTGGCAGAGGGTAGCCAGAGGTAAAACCCTCCAGACGTGTCTTCCTTTCCTGAAGGCGTTTCCATAAGAATGTCCTCAGCCTCACACCTCCAAGCTGTGTGTGTGGGTGTGTTGGGGCAGCCCTTGCTGAGGGAAACTGTCCCAAACACATTGAAACATCAATGCACACTGCACTTCTTTTTCTGTTTGTGGAATCTTCCTGACTCACACGTAGCTGTCACACCCTGGCTGAGGGGGATGTGATTCCCCTGCTGAGAACTCACTGCCAGGCTTGTGCCATCCCCACAGAATTTGAGTTTCAGTCCACTTCTCAAGCAGCCAAATCTCTGGGTGTTCATGGAGTATTATTCTCTCCTCCCACACCCTGAGGTCACCAAGGCAGACACTCTTGCTCCCACTACAAAGAACCTTGACACATGAGCACAGCTCACTGCTCTACTGGACAGCAAACTCCACATGAAATTGCTGTGCTGATGTCAGAGCTGAAAGGTTAAACATTCATTCCCAAGCAAGTCAGACACCAGGAGAAGCCTTGTGTACCTGCAGAGCAGAAGGGAAGAGCCCCCTTAGACACAGCTGCTGTCTAACAACCATGTTTTATGCAGAATGCTTGGGGGCTACTCTATTTTTATAGCTTTCATCCATAAAATAAGAAGCCTAAAGCTTCTGGAAGGAGAACACAATTACCCTACAATGATGTAACATCAGAATAAATTCTAACACAATCTGTATAAGCAAAGAGAAAAAGCACCCAAGCTTCTTCCAGCTGGCAGTAGATAACACTTTATAAGTGCCCTGTCATCAACCTTCAGAAGCTGTCTGCAGAGCCATATGTGGGTTGGCAACCAGGCAGAGTGGCTAACTAGCTTTGCATCTAGCTGTACACAAGCAGAGACATATGGAAATGAACAGCCTGGCAGAACAAGTGAACTCTGAAGCAGAGACTGCCATAAATAAGTGCCTGCACACTGGCAGATGGAGAAAAGCACAGCTAGGGAGGGGCTGTGTTGCAGCCGCCACTTGATTTTAAACAATTCGTAAAAATCAGCCTCAGCTTCAGATCTGAGGCACTTCCAGTGGCTTCTGGCCTCTTCTTGTTGGGGAAAATCCTCTCCATAAAAACAGGGAAGGTGAAGGTAGAACAGTGCATCTAGCAAAAGATACCAGGAGCTGCTTCAGGGAGTAGAGAACAGGACTGGGAAATCACTGATGATTTTTGCCTCTTGCTACTCTGCTAATCATGCTTTTGGTCCCTGTCAGAAAGGCACAAGCCATCATTCCTCACAGCCTAGAAAAGCAGCACATGGAGAGACACTCTCAAGCTGTATGGCAGCACCTGGAGCACAGGCACAGAGGATACAGGAATGTGGGATGCACACACACATCTTTCCTGCAGTGGATGGGAATTTGTGCCTTTTGCTGCCTGCTGCACTCATTCCTCTGGGGATCACTCTGTTTCAAGGCAAATGGTGCTTTTCCTGTTTGCAGGCAGCAGACTGATTCCTAGGCACTGTTCAACATGACAAGTTAAAGGAAAATGAGCATTACTGTTATTCCACTTTCTGGGATATGGGCACTCCTTGTCTGGTGATCTCAAAGATTTTTCTTCTTACTGTATCTGAAACATTTTTTATGTACACCCTCTAACCTCAATCAACATGATTATTGTGATGTGGAAGAAGACAAATTTCCATACATTTCAATAAACTAGCCAAACTTCACTAAACTCTCTCAGTAACAGGCCACTGTTTTTATAAAGCAAATTTTCTCTTCCTGACACTGTATCAGTTGATATTATATGTATGATCTCACTTCTTTGCAGTGCTTGGTTACCACCTAAGGTTTCACATGTCTGTGATACCTCATCTTCTCTTTCCACAACACAGAGGTGATCAAGAAAAGCAGCAGGTGCCAATTTTCCAGGGAATATCCCTAAATCCAAACCCTGCACTAAGCTAAAGCCATTTACAGGGGCCATCAGTTTGGAAGCTGCTTCACTGTGGTAAGAATCACCTTGGGAAAGCCATGAAGAGCCTTCCACAGGCCCTCCCAGAGATGTGTCAGCTCTGTAAGCTGTGGATCAGGCTTTCTGCTCCACCACAAGGGCCACAGCAAAGCCAGCACAGTCACTGTTCCGAGGAGTCAAGGGACACATGCACACACAGAGTGAAAATTGTGGAGGATTACCCCTGCACAGATGCCACTGAGTAAATGTTTTGCATCAAATAACAACAGCCACTATCAAATCAAAAGAGTGAAGAACAGATGGGGAGGAGGCTGTGGGGAGAGAGAGGACTCCAACAGGAATATGGATTTTCTCTCCCACCTTCCCAGATCTGATTCTGGAATGAAAACAGTCCCTGTCCATGATGCTCCTCAAACCTCTCCTGTTCTCAAAGAACAACACAAGGCTAGCTGAATTTCTACATTTTCTTACTTTTGTAAGAACATCTTTTGTATTTAAGTTTTTAAAAGAGGCAAGTGTTTACTTGATATTTGGTCCAGCAAAACATTTGCTGAATCCCCAGGTTTCTCTTCAGTGCTGAAAGATTAACATTACAACCTGAATTAAGATTTTGTAATAGGTATTGTAGGAAATTTGCTTAAGGCTGCAGATGTGATGTGAGATAGCAGTCTGTGGCACGTGTTTATAAGAAGCATTTTCACCAAAATAATCCAAAACTTGTAAACAACTCCCAAAGAACTCAATGCAAAAAGCAGGCTCCAGACAGTCACTTGTAGTAACATCATTGTAAACAACCCCAGCTGTTGAAAAGCACCTTTAAAATGGGTAAGTGCTGGCCTTGTACACTGCAAGATCTTGTTATTCTTTGCAAACAATTTTCTTAGTACTGAGTACTTGCTCTTAGTACAGCACTGAATACCTAAACATGCTTAAAACCAGCTGTAAAACATTGTGCCAAGGATAGCTGGTGACCCAAACACAGCAGGATCACCACCTGAGCAGTGACATGAAGGAGATGTTTATCTTCCTGGCAGTGGGGGGGCAGACAATTGATGACACAAACCTGGCAATGCAGATGCAGAAGGGCTGAAAACCAGTATATATATTAACAGAGGAGGCTGAAAAATCACCCTGTGGCCAGCCCCAGATTTCACACAGAGGCTTCTTCCCTCACCCTGAAAAACAATCTCCACCCCTCATTAACACTCACTGGAAAGACAGCAAAAAAAATTACTTTGCTTCACATATTGACAACTCATCTGTAATACTGTAAGCAGCCAAAATAGTGTGTATTTCAAGAACTACCCAACCTTCTTGGAAACCAAAACAGGGTTGAAAAAAAAACAAACCCCAACACGAACAAAAAGAAAAGTCATGCTTTAAAGTTAGTTATGAAAACGATAAGAAATTATTAAAAATCCCAACATGACCTTACATACCTTGGCTATTTGGACACACCAGTTGAGCAGGAGCTGGGAGCCAATGTTATCCTTGTGTTCATGGACGTAATCCAGGAGGCAGCCATGGGGCATCAGCTGAGTGACCAGCTGAATGGTGGGGCTCAAGCAGACGCCCAGGAGCCTCACCAGGTGTGGGTGGTCCATGCTGGCCATGATGAGAGCTTCCTGCAACAACAAAAGGGACCCAAACGTTACCACAGCAAGCCCAACGACTGGAGGCACAGGAGTGACCAAAGGGAATCAGTGTCCCCTGGGCACCATCAGCTCCTGTCTGCCCAATGCCAGGCATCCCTAGGGAAACTCCAGCCTGATGGAATGCCCACTTGATGTTCTGGGTCCCAAAACACAAGAGTCTGCACAAATCCAAAATTTGCGCTGCCTCACACTCCCTGTCCCGTTGCAGCCACAGAAACAAAGACGTAGGTGTGACACAGTTTAATTAAAATCTCCTTGGCCTTGTTCTGATGCCTTTTTGGGACTACCTAAAAACAGAGGCCAAGGAAAATTAAGGGAATAAAAAGCAGTTATATTTATTGAAGGGTCTTCAGGTACATTTAGGGCAGACAAAACCCACCCAGGGATGACACCCAAAAAATGGACGACGGGTCATGGGTTTTCACACTTTTATAGGTTTGGTCCATTTGCATATGGACTATTGGGGGTTAATCTTCCAATTACAACTGCAGGTAATGAAGTAATTTACCCCAAGTCTGCTTTCTAAATCTGAGCCTTTCAGCATCTGATTCTGCCATGACCTCTCCCATCAGACCTTGGATGAGTTCATTGTGGTTTTTTCAGCACTTTAGCTTTTCACACAGAAATTACTTTATTTCCCTTTCCCAGACTGTAAGAAGTTTTCAGCTACCATTCTAGATTTCAGCTACCAAGCTGCTCCAGGAGCAAGGGCCAGAAGGTTTAATCTTAGCAATGCTATTTGATCCTAAAGTTGACACCCCTGACCAGGGGCACAGGAGCTCCTTACAAAAAACCTACAGAACTGTTCCTAGAGGTAATGCTGCCATCACAAGCAACTGGAATTCAAATGTAGCAAGGAGAAAGCTCTCTCATTCACTGAGCCTTCCATTTCAAGACCACTTCATCAGGCAATGGAACAATGAAAAGTGAGATGAAATAGTGGCTTTGTGAGGTTATTTTGGCTGTCTTCCTTTTTTTTTTTTTCTCTCAAAAAAACCCCAATATGACATCTGACAACTTACAGAATAACAGCTGTAATGTGCCAAAGAAAGAAAGAGAGAGAAAAAAAGATGAGACAAATTTGCCACCAGAGGAACATAGAAGTTGGGGGGGTTTTCCACTTCCCTATATTAAGGCAAAAGAAAACAAAAAAGGTTTTGGAAAGTAGGCTGAGTTTGTATTAAAGGAAATTGCTCATCACAGTACAAAGAATATTTGAAACCAAATTGCACATATTTGCATAATAGTTCTTTTCGTTTCTTTCCCCCTCTTTTTTTTTTGGTAAAACAAAAAGATGAACAAGGCAGTAATTGTAGGGTTTTTTCCCTCCCAATAAGAAAAGAGCAGATGGTCCTCACTGGGGGGGAGTGACTCCTTCCCTTTTCTTCCCCAATGTATGTGAAGAAATAAATAAATGAATAAATAGGGGCTATTTGATGGGATAATGGAAGAGCAGGTCTGAGAAAGATTCTGATACACCAAATTAGAAAAGGGAGAATCTGAATTTAACTAGTTTTGCTCACATTCAAATTAATACAGTTCCCACTCACTTAAGTATAGGGACTCCTTGAGACAATTTTACCCTTTCTTCTGCTGTGACTTGAAAATATCCCTAAAGGCCACCAGAATAAATACCTGTAGACAGGTGAATTATCCAATTTCCAGAGCACAAAATTACTCTGCCTCATTTTTTCCTTTTTACCCCATTCATTTTTCTCCTGCAGATGCATACACTTGCTGCCCACTCTGCCTCTGAGTAAAGGTAAGAGGTTCCCCCTGAGCTTGGAGCTGCAGTACTTTTCTTTCTAATCCAGATTGATTAGAACAGAGATGAGGTGTTGGTGGTTTTTTTTTTTTTTTCTTTTGTCTTCCAAGGCCTCACAGAGGGTGCTTTGAAGCTTGTGTCCATTAGTCTACAGCTGCTTTCCATTGCCAAGTCTGTCTGTGTCCAAAGGAAAACCACTTCTGTACAACAATAAAAGCAAGCAGTGCCATTTGTCTCATTCTGATGTTACAGGAAAGCACATGATTTTCCAATAGTTTTGGGCAAGAGTTTCCGGAAAAAAAAGTAAAAACCTTTTTTTATAAAATATTATGGACTTCTCCATAATGAACTAAGACACACAGAGAGCAAGGAAATCTTTATTATAGATCTAAGCCACTAATAGATACTAATTTAGCATGAATCCTGGCTTCACATAGTTATCCTCATTAGTAAAACTACTGTATTTGTATTGAACTTCAAACTACATAAGAACTAAAATCAGGGCTATGTGTATCCAGCACAGCACAGACACAAAGTAAAAGAGATTGCAATTGTTCTGCTAGAGCCTGATTAGACAAAACAGACAAACAACAACAGACACATTATGAATTAGCAGCATTCTAACAATCTGTTCAGCAAATAAGGAATGAAAGTCTCCAGTTTCAAACCTGTTTGGACATGCAAGACCCTAGAGCTGTAATCTTTGTGGCACTTTGACACTCAGCAGCCTGGTTCCTAATAATATTGTCTAAAACGTTTTAAGCAGGTGAGGCACCTAAACTCACAAACTTGACTGGTGGCACTGGCATCTTTCAAAACCAGCCTCTGCAATTTTCTGGACCTTTTGATAGCTGTGTGTCAGCAGTCCTTGTCTCTACACTCAATTGGCACAACTACAGGAATGAGTTTGAAATTCTGAATTAATGGAGAAGAAGCTGAGGTAGCAGAAGGGTACAACCTTCCATGCCAAGTCACACGGGAAGTCTGGAGCACAAGTGGAAACAGTGCCTCAGATCATCTCACTTTTCTCTCCTGATAAAATTCATGTCCACCATTCCTCTCCTCTGCCCCTTCCCAATGTGGTTACATTACTGCTCCATTAAGCTCAACTCCTGTGATTTCTACACACAAGCCTGTACTAAACAGGAAGATTAAACAATGACATGAATGTTATTTTAATGGCTCACACTGATCTGCCTGCCATGTGCACCAAGACAGCAGCTCAAAGAAGGTTGGGTTTGCAGGTCCCAGTGAGCAATCACCAGACCTATCACTGGTTTCTGTCAGCAGAGCTATGTCAGAAGGGGTCTGAGGAGGTGCAACTGCAATTTGGAAATCTCACCCAAAACTGTTTCCTTTTCTATCCATATTCTGCAGTCATGTTTGAAATATTTTTAATTTGGCTGCTATTTCTGAAAAGTAACCCAAAATCCAGCTAAAGCATGATTCTAATTTTGGCCTTCCAGGATGGGTAAAAAACCCCAGCTCTTAAGACTGTGAGAAAAAGAGTGCTCTTGTTGCAGCAGCCCTCTCATTAGAGGGTAGAAATGAGCCCAGACACAGACTCCTTGTTGATCACAGCATGAAAAGGACCCTGGTTTATTCCTCTTCCCAGCTCAGCCATCCTGACTCCAACCATTCCCTGACTCTGGCTGCAGCAGCTCCTGCTGGAGGTTTCCCCTGCAGCCTCTGCCTGCTGGTTATTCCCTGCTGAACTCTGCCTGCAGGGATCAGTGTGCAGACTGTGACTGCAGGCTTTGACCCAGCTAGACTGTGACTGCAGGTTCCAGCAACAGGCTCTGACTGCACACCCACACTGACCTCACTGCAGGGATTCTCTCCTCCATACTCCTCAACGTTCCTTCTCCATGATAATCTGCCCCTCAGCAGCTAACCCCTCTTTCACCTCACTCATCCTTATTGGATACATCTGTGGCTCATCAGGAGCCAGGCTGTATTGGGTAATTAACACAGCTGTCACTTATCAGGGGTGAAGTCACCTGTATTCCCTTCTCCTGCATACTCTGAGTACACCTACAGTACATCTTGTAAGATGGTATTTAACTTCCCCCTCTCCTGCTTTGATATGTTATTGCTAACAATTACAGTTGGAAACAGAACATAAATATTAGCCAGCATGGTGGCTCCTGAAACAGCCTTTGATAATGGTTTTATTTCCCTTGACCACCTAGTTTGTAAACCAGGGGACTCAGCAAGGTGCAGATGCCAGCAGCAGTTAGATGATGCCATACTTGCCATACTCAGGTCCATGTTGAAAATTTATTTCCACCCAGAGTGGCCCAGGGCACAACTCTCTTCAGCTCATGCCCTCATTCATTAGCACATTCACAGAGCACTGGGGGACACTCACCCCCTGGCAGCCACTGTCCCCTCCCAATGCTCCCCCCACATGTGCTCCCCCTGTTCAAGGGAAGTATCACAGATCTGCTTCCCCAATTTGGCAAGCCCAGAGCAAATGTTATTGCTCCTCTTAACCCAGATGAAGACCTTCACCTGATAAAGAGTTAAGTAAGCACAAAGTATGAAAAATCTGATTTCTTAATCATCTGCTTCTAAATATTCCTGCCATAAAATGCCCTCAAACAAACCAAAACAAAAGATGCCAGGAAAAAACAGCTCAGCTGTTTTTCCTAATAATTGTTGAGTAAATAAATGTACTTAAAAGCTGACTTCATACTGCACTGTGCATTTTTTCTGAAAGCACAGCTGAGCTAACAGCAGCAATACCACACTGAGCACCCTCCTTTTTACATCAATTTTACAATTCTTCTAGTGGCTGGCGCAAACACCTTTCTGAAATGCACGTCTGACCTGCTGCAGGGCAGATCCAGTCACAGTCCAGCATTTAATATATTTCAAAGCCTTTTGTTTGTCTGCTAGGCCTTACAAATTGTTTTAGGTGGTAGCTGACTCAGCCTATGCTGTCTGCAGAGCTGCTTAAGCTAGGAGACAGCACAAATACATGTTTAACAACTCATATGCCCACACTGGTGGTATGACAGTGACACCCATGGCTGTGTTTCCTCTGTCCTGCCTATGCAGAATGGTGCTTTCATGGCTTTCCAGCACTGCTGCACTTCAAGGAATTTTTCAGAAGGCAGCTAAACCTGCAGGCAGCTTGGCAGGGCCATGGTGGTGTCTCCCCAGCCTGAGCACAGGTGACTTCAATTGAGCCCTCCATGCTCAGCTCAGTCCTGCCCTTCTCAGACACGCTATTTTGCACAAAGAAATCACGTCACACTGATCATTCCTCTCTTCTGCCCCTTCTCAATGTGGTTATATTATTGCTCCATTAAGCTCAGCTCCTGTGATTTATACACCCAAGCCTGCCTTGTGCCAGTATTCCTGAGGAAACAGGTTTCTGTGACTGCACCCTCCTGGCACACAGTGGCCACTCCCAGGTTGTGCACAACATTCCCTCGGCTTCTTTCTGGAGAAGCAGGACTCAGGAGCAAATGGATAACAATTATTTAAAGAAATAAAATTGTAATAAAAATCATAAAANCATCCACATCCGTGCTCCAAGCATAAAGTAAGGTGAATGCTGATAGAACTAAGGTTCATCAGAGGTGGTTGCATGGAAGTACAGCAGTGCACATCCAGGTCCAGATCCTGCACTCACACTCACCCAACCAATTTATTTTTCTTTGGAGAAATGCTGAATTTGGCTGGCACAGCAGGAAATAACTTAGAAAAAGAAGTCCAAGAACTAAATAAAGAAATAACGAAATAAAGAGGTCCAAAAGCCCTGTCATTAAGGGGGTTTAACAACCTGTTAGCCAGAGTTGTGCACTAACCACCATTCCCTTGAAACTCCCTCCATAGCTATTTTGCTTTAGGAAGCCTGGTTAAGGAACCTCTCTATGTAAGCAGAGAAGGTCACACCATGAGTCTTGTTTACATGCATTTCCTCAGAGCCAGGACAAACTCTTAGGATTAAGGAGGTTTTGAAGAGGTGGTTTTGGACTTGGTATCTTTTGGATGTAAGAGATTTGAGCTTTTGAGTTCAGCTTTCAATGAGGACCTTAAGCAGAGGTTCACTGGGTAGTCAGTGGAGTCACTGCACACTTAGACTGGAGTACACGTGGGCTGCACCATTAAACAGTGAGATGAAATTGTTCAGAAAGTTCTGGAAATCCATGTCAGGTATGCCACTACTCTAGGATGAAAACTAAGAATAAAAATAAAACAAATAAAATTCCACTTCAGGGGTTGCACCCTCCGGCCTGTTCATGCACAGATGTGATGGCCCCAGGTCAGTGTCCTGCAGTCTGGTGAGCAGCCAGGCACGGCACAACACTGGAGCACTGTGCTCTCCCCTGCCCACAATCAGAGCTGGTCTCTGGCTGCTGAGAGGGGTGTGATGTACCTTTAAATGTGCTGCATCTCTCAGAGCAGGCAAACCCTCTGAGAGTGCCCTGCCTGTCACAGCACTTGCACAGCACAGAGGGTACCAGCCTGAGTGACTCCTCACAGGCACTGCCTGCGTTGTTGACACTGAATTCAAAAGCCAGCGACTGCCCCATGTGACTCAAATGCATCAGAGAGATGCCCCACTTTCCTGCAAACACTCAGAACTAGCACAAATCACGGATGCAAAAGCTCTCCCTCTTGAAGGTCACACTTGCAGAATGCTGGGTCAAACCCTCCTGCCCGCCTCAGAGAAGCAGCAGGTCCTATTCATGCAGGAATAGACACCTCTGCACTTACAAAAGCAATTCTGGCTCACTAGATATTTTGGAGCAACATAAAATAAATTAGGAAAAAAAATTAAAAAATAAATCAGGAAAAAAAGCAGTACTGTGATCCCTGTCCTGCAAATGCTGAGGGCAAGGACCACCGTGCTGACTCCAACAGGGCTCAGGTGCTGAGAATTAATGCTGAAATGCTTGAAAGTGAAGGAGAGAAATTTTGCAGACTCCCCCATATCACATGCTTCTTCCTGCTCCCTGCTTTGTGCCAATTAAGTCTCCCAATTCATCAGAGCCTGAGTTAGCAGAGGAGGAGCCTCAGTTCTAAAGCCACAGGTCTCTAGAGCACAACAAACCAAGTGTAGAGTTTCCATTAAACATCTGATCAGGGACAGCTCCCACCAGCATTTCTGTGATTCTTGGCCTGAAAAAATGATCATGGTGACGAGAAAGCAAATTCTATCCCATTTTCAGTTCACTTTTATGTATAATAGCCAAGGACCTCAGCAATCAGAATGGTTCCCACTGAAAGCTGTCAAGACAAGTAACAGTGGGCTTCATTCTGGGGATTCCCCCCTTGGAGATCAGGAGTAGGTGGTTTAACAGTAAAAACTATTGTGTCATTGTGACAAATATTTTACTTACGGCCTGTGACACAGATCATTATTCCAGAGCACTCTGTCCAAAGTGATTTGTTTCTTACTATTTTGATGCAAACAGCAAAAATATTTGAAGTTGTAAGCATGCAGTCCAACAAAGGCATCATTTCAGTGGTGCTGAAACAGGAGGGTAAGCAGACATTACCACTGACCAGCTTATATGTATTGTCAGCCTTGGCTGCACATACCTTTCCCAAGGAGGGAGTTATTGCTTTGATTTTTGATTTAGGATGAGTGATGGCAAGGTCTCTAGAATGAAAAAAAAAAAATCTATCCAGTTTTCACTCCTTTCTGAAGAGTCTTCAGGCACTGCTTTGATATTTTCTGGTATCACTGAAAAGCTTGACTTTATAATCACACACTCCAAGCCCCTTCCTTCTTCAGGATCAATTTAAAGGGATAGCATCAGACTAAAACCTAATTTCATCAAGTGTATAATCAACATTAAGAATTGTTTTAATCAAAGATACATTTTGCCTGGTATTCAGTTTCTTACAACAGAGAATTCAAATCAGACTCATCTCCATCTCTCCCTCATCTGCATTCAGCTGCACAAGAACCTCACACTCAGGACCTAGGTACTGCAAAGGGATGGTATTAGAATATGGAAAGGTTCATTGGACTGTTTGGTTCACTGTTAGATTTTTACTCTCCTGACCCAAGCCAGCATCAGTGAGGCTCACAGTCCCCAAATCTGCCTCATGCTCCCTGTGTCACATGGACATCGCTCTGCTTGTGATTCCTTTTAATTTTCTACAGCTCTACCTCCCACCTTTTCTCCCCTACTTTCTTTTATCATCCTGCTGACCTACTGCTCTCCTGAAGAGAGGGTTAAAACCTCTTAAAAAGACTTTAAAGAACCCATGACCCTCAAAGGGCAGGGTAGGGACAGCAGGAGAGGGACTGGAGCTGCCCCACCTCATGCAGGTGTGGGTGTGGTTGGAGTTGCTAACACCTGGTCAGCTCTAAAGTATTTATGTTCATTGTCAATAAATTCAGCTAAATTCCCCCCTAGATTTCCACAGAATTTGGGCATCCTGCTGTCAGGGTAATACATCCAGACACATGTAACATAATAAAAATAATAATGACTCTATTTTTTCATGTTGATAAAACACTGGCATCTGCAATAACCCCCAGAACAAACACAACATCAGATCTTTTATGTACGGCCATGCTCAGGTCCTGGCATCTGTCAGGGCAAGCCAAACAACTCCCAGACCAATCGTGTTTCAATGAGTGGCTGCCTGCTCCCAATACAAACACCTCAGTTAAATCCATAAATACACCTGTATTTGATAGTTTTTATTTCTGCCTGTGTGGATGCTCTCAAAAAGGAAAAATCACACTGAATGACAGAGCCAAGCAGAAAGTTGTAGACAGACACCATTCAAACTTGCAGTACTGCAGGATGGATGCCAAGGAAACAATTCCAACAAGGAAACTCATTTTCTCTCCTCAGTCCAAATACCACTTTTTCCAAATGCTTTGGTTATTAAAATAGCTTTTCAGAGGGACTTGTGTTTTGACTGTACTGATCTAACCCAACAAGACTTCATTTCAAAAAAAACCAAAATAATTTGCTTGTCTTCAGAAGACCAGAAGCTAAATTCTGCTTCCATGCATACTAATAATCCCAGTGAACTCTTTCAAAGGGCACTGCCCAGGCAGCAAAAGCATCCTTGAGACTGGAGAATATTTCCAAAAGGATTCTGCCCAGGGGCTGCCTATCCACTGACACAGCTCAGTCAGTGAAAGCCCTGGGAACTGCCTGTAGCCAGGCCCTGTCCCACATTCCCCTCCTACATTTCCATCAGATAAACTGCTCTCTGTACCTCAGCTGCTCCCTGTCTCACAATTTACTTGTGCAGGTTCATCAAGGAGAGCCTTCAGAGCTGCAATTTGTCAGCACAGCTCAAGAATCTACATAACCACACTTCTCTAAACATTTCTGTGTCCTTTGTCCTGTAAAGCATGCAGATAAAAACAGGCCCTGGCCTACGAGAAACATAGGCAATTCTATTTTGAACAGTGCATATTAGCCTCTGTAATTAAAAGCCTGATACTGTATATGAAGCAGAAACCTTCAGGATACACTTGTAATCACCTTGCAAGTAACTGAGAGGGAAGAATACCTATTCTCTCTCCTGTTGCTAATTCACAATTTGCTCTATATGTCAAGTGCCAATTCAGCATTTTAAAAACACCTGACCTGGGAAAAAGCTAATGAAAACAACATTTTAGACACATTCTCCATGGATAAGTAGATAAAACAACTTTGTCTGAGAAAAAACCTCATGTAGTATTTTCTTGTCTACATAAACATCCTAAGGGAATTTAAAACGTGAAGATAATTAAAAATCAATTAAAAAATTAAGTCCTTTGCTCAGAGGTTATGGGATCTGTGTGGCAAGTCAGAGTTCCATCTATAAACTGGTATAGTACAATCATTCCTCTCCCCTTCATCTGTTGTGTCTGTCTTGACTGAATACTTTTCAGGGCAGGGACAATCTCACCACACTTTCAACAGGTCCAAGAGATGCTGTATTATTACAACAGGAAGCAACACCATAGTTATATTAGTTTTATATATTTAATTATTATAACAGGAATTAACACCATAGTTATATGAATTTTAAATATATAATTATTATAACAGGAATTAACACCATAGTTATATGAATTTTAAATATATAATTATTATAACAGGAATTAACACCATATTGCTCTGCAAAACCTCTTTATTTTTGGAGCTACAGCTTCAATATAGAAGGACCAGGCATTTCAAACCAGCATCTGCTGCTCTGTGGACTGCCAGCCCCAGTGTGACCTCAAATATATCTGCTTATCCCAGTTATTGCACTGATGTCTAAAAAATATTGGCAGAATATTACAAAGATTAACAGCAAGTCAGTCAGGAACCACCTTTCCCTGTCTTATTTCTTCCATCACAAGCAGCAACAGGAATATCTGATTGTCACTTGTAAATAATGGGTAGACTATTTAATGCAAATAGATGTTAATTTATTTTTCAATCTGTGACAGTTGCTGATGTATCAGAGGGGTCTGGATCAGTACTGAGGCACAGGAAACAAATTTTGAGGGATTATTTGCAACAAAGCACTGCAAACTACAGTATTTGGTACAGTATTGCATTTTAACTGCAGTACTTGAAATTTGGCTCCTATAAGGCTGTGCTTCTGTACCCTTACACTCCTGTTAAAAATGGTCACAGTATGATCATTTGTATGTACAGACATGGATTTTTTTTTCTCACTACAACATAAAGAGCCTTGTTCTTCCTTAACTTTAGCTCACTTGGCACCTCATTAGATCTGCTGTTAACCTCAGACCAGTGATGGCTTGTTTGGGATGCATTACAGCTAAGCTTGTGGAAACAGTGCCTCTCTTTTATTAACAGGGGTCCCATAAAACCCTGCATTTTTTATCAGTTTGGCAACATTCCGGCCATACACAGCGCCCTTTAGGAACTTAAACATTAACATGTGCCTATTTTATATTGCTAATAGGAGCTGGGGGCACACAGAAAGAATGCAAAGCTATTTCCTAACCACAGGTTTTCAGTTTTAGTGAAAAGGCAACACTTGTCACCCTGTTGTCAGTGCCAAAACTCTGCTTTAAAACTGGGTATCTGTGTCAGCTTCTTCTCATAACATATCAAGCATTATTAAAGAACCTTATTTTCTTTAATTTAATAATTTTACCATGTTTTGTCACTTTTATTTCCACACTTTGCATGTGAGTCTCAGAAAGACTGTGAGAGGAATCCCACTGTCCCCAGCCACTTTGCTGCTGTTTCAGGAAGACTGTTTCTCCTGTTTGTAAGGACAAGCCTGTGAGCTACAGCCTTGCACTCCAGCAGGATCTGTGCCTTACAGATTTCCCCTCTCTTAAATAGCACCAGCTGCTGGCTATGCAGATGGAGAGACCCACACCTGCAGGGATGAGTCCCCAAAATTCTTGGGAATCCCACACTCTTGGGATGAATCCCCAAAATTCACAGCTTTACAGCATCCAGCAGGAATTTTAACTGAAGTCTGTAAGGTTACTCTCCTAAAAGCTCACATCCAGATATGAGCACATAAGCCCAGGGAAGATAAGAAGCTGGAGGAGAGCATTCTGAGCCAGGCCCAGATCTAACCCCTGGTAAAGGGTGGAAATATGCAGCAAAATGCCAAGAACGAGCCCCCCATGGTACTGAGTGCAACAGAAAACTCATTGTGGAAATACAAATCCCATGAGCTTCTGATTAAGTCCCCTAATTAAACTATTGTGTACCACTTATGATACTCCTAGCACTGCCTCTCTACCTTTTTTTTAATATTCTCATCCTTTGCCTGTTCAGTTTCTAAACACTTCTTCAAAAGACCTCTCTCCTGCTGTGTCCTGATAAAGCAGTGGCACCTCTGGGATCCTGCCCTTCAGACAATTACATAAACAGCCAAGCAAATAACTCACTTCATGTGTCAGTAACCAAGCCCAAAAGTACACAGCAAGGAGACAAGTATCAACCCTGTTATTGGGGTACCCTACACATTGAAATAGAGAGTGTAGTATGAGATCTCAGTTCAAAATGTTTCCTTCATACATACACACTTTGCAGGCAAAGGTAATTCCTGAACTTGATTAGACTCTTTAATACTTTCAGTTAATCCACAGCTGTATTTCCCTGAGAATAAATGAATATTCCCACCTGATCTTCTTCCCATGCACACATTTACCCAACCTTATGCAGGGTTTCCACATCAGAAAGCATTGCAAACCTGAAATAAAGGAGTTCTGCAATTGCCACAACAAAAAGCATCCGAATGTACTTCCTGACTCATTGAGGAGTAGCTTGTAATGTCAGTCCCTCACTAAAGCACGGGATTCTTCCTTAAACCTGTGCAGACTCCTTAGAAGGATTACCCTAGGGTTGAGGTCCTGGCCCTCCTGAATTCCTTGGTCAATTCACAGCTCCCAAGGATTTCAATAGGGTTTCACATTTTCCCCATCACCAGCAGCAGCCAAACTCACTTTCCCTCAGTGCATTTTCCATTTGGAGTGCTATGCCAGCAGAATTCTTTCCAAGCAGCCTGGCTTGTTTGTGTGTGCTTGTGCCTCAAGCTTTCTGTGCATGTCCTTTCACCACACAGCCACACTCTCCTGCATATGGAAAATTAACCCCTCCTGCACACACACACATTTTAACCTCACACACTGTGGAGGGGAAATTACTGAAGCAAAAGAAAAAAATTTTAAAGAATTTTTTCACACATTTAAAGATAAATTATTGCTTAAGATGGGAATAACAGAAAAGTAGCCTTGGAACAGTTAATCTTCAGATGGCTAAAAGCTGTTAACCTTCATCAGAGATCAGATTTCCAGCTTCTGCAGAGGCTGAGCACTCTGGGGGCCTGTGCATGGTATGCAGCATTCTCAAGGACAGCTGGATTTCTGGCACCTCTGGACAAGCTGGAAATGGTAATTGCAATCACAGTGAGCTGCTGTGCCTGGGACTGATAGGCAGAGTTCCCCTGCTAAGTGGCTCTGCTCACACTGCCACTGTGCACCGGTGGGAAGGAGGGGGAGGCTGCACAAAAGGAAGCCCACAATCACAGGAGTTATGCCACCCCAGGCCCCCCACCTCCTGCAACTTGACAGGATGGAGTGAAAACCTGCCTGAGCTGGAGCACAGAGCCAGGCAGTGCTCACAGACCCCTTAGGCCAGCTGGAAAGGGGGATATGTATGGAAATGACAGCAAAAGGGGATAAGGAAAAATATCTCACTGGTGCCATAAAGGATTTCATTTGATCCTAAACCTGCCCTCTCAGCTGAGGTTCAGGATTAACTCTGTTGTATTTCCCAAGCAGCCAGTGGAACAGCTGTGGAGTGTCTGGATCTAACTACTGCTAGTAGCAGTGTCTTTTCAGACTTTCAAGAGCATCTACGTGGTCTGTTGAAGAGCTGGGTCAAACACTAGGCTAGGCAGCAGCATGATGTGTACAAAGAATTCAAAATATTAGAAAAATATTTCACCAGTCACCCCCATAGTCACATAAGGCAGGATCTTACAAGGAGACTGAGTGCAACTGCACCTGTGTCAGCTGAGAAATCGTGTATTACAGCATGCCCATAGCCTCAAGGGCTCTGTGAATGCCACCATGGGCCAAGCAAAGAACAAAAAGCTTCAGCCTAGAACCTTCCTGTGTCTAAAGCCAGCAGTGGAAGCCAAGAACAGGTAAGTCTTCTTTCACCTTCTTCACCTGACTAGGGAGCTGTATCTCCAGTGTACTTCCCATCTAGACTTGAGGAAACAAAGAAAGCATCCAGGCCTATCCATATCTCTGTGGGGTTTCAGTTGAACAGCAGGAAGAATTCTCTAGTCAGCTACACGATTTTTTTGTCTTCATTCCTCTGAACTGAAGATAAGTTTGATATTGATATCCTCAAGCTGAGGGCTTGTCTTTACTGCAAGACAGGCGTACAATTTAGAAAAAGCCGTTCCTGCAGCACATCTGAGTGATTTATTAATTTAGCTCATTAGGCCAGACATAAATAAAAGATGTGGGTGTCAGTCCCCTACATGCAGCTTTAATTTGCTTGCTGCATGTCTGGTGGAGGTCACTGTCACTTACCACCCCTGCACTTGGCGTGACAAATGTCCTCCCACACTCCGAGCGCTGCCACTGCAGAGAGCAGCAACTGCAGCGAGCACAGACCAAGCCAGGAAGCCCCTAGATCTCAATTATAAAACCATAAAAGAAACCAACTGCCTCTGAAGCTCTCTTACTAGGAAACAAATGAGAGTGGGAAATTTATTTCCAACCATAAATCCCAAAGCCTTCAGTTTAATTTTTCCCAAGTTAACTTTCTCACCTAGCTAAGCAGCGCTGCCTTCTATTATTAGCTGCTGGCCCAATATCAGCTGACCACCATCAGTCAAACTGTCTTCCTCTCAATGAGCTCAGGGACTCCCAAGGAACTCTGTGTATGCTGACTTGTGCTTGCAGCCTCTAATTATATTCTAACAGATAATGGAGCATTTAAACTCAGAGAGGATAGATTAAACTTGTAAGTGGCTCAAAATCTTGGAAACAACCACAGCTCATAGGATTACTTCCTGGAAACATCAAGCTTAGAGGAAAGGCCCTCATCAACTGGCTATTTCCCCATGACAAATTCTTTTAAGAGTGTCTTTTTAGCCTCAAAGGCTGTTTGCTGAGCTCTCCAACTGCAGCATGTCTTCAGAATTTATTACATTGTCAGCTGAGTATCTGGACTGATGTTAAACCATCTGACCAGGCCAATGGCTACTTGACTTATCAGACAATCATAACAGTCAAACAAATTGAGGCTGAGGAGGTGAAATTGTTTTCCCAAGTGAAATTATAAGTCCCTGCTCTACTATCAAGTAGCCTCTTCGCTGCACATTTGCCTTTTTTTCTCTCTACAAGATTCTCTTCCCTCTGTAAAACTCAGGAGCATCACATACTCTGTTCCCAGCCTCAGGTGAGGAGCAGCATGGAGCTCCCTCCTGATGCCCCTGTGTCCTGCTGGTGACTCCCTCCCAGCCATCCTGGGAGGCAGAGCAGTGGTAAGAGCACCTGCACTCGGAATTCAAGCTCCAGCCCCCTTTTGGGGACAGGGGAGTGTGACCTGCCAGAGCAGAAACTCTGCCCTGCAACTTCAGCACATAACCATGCTGAGGGGGAAATCCCTTAGACTCTGTAATTATCAACACACACCCAGTGTATGTGGGGAAATAGGGTAAACCTACATTTTACAAAACAGTAACAGCAATGTGTGGGGTGAAAATAAATCCATAGAAAGCCTACTTTGCAGACTCCAGCTGGTATTGCTGCAGCAGACACAAACCTACTGCAGGGATAGAATCCAGGGACAAACACAGGGAGCAAAGGGAAAGGGCTACCTGGGAATGGGGGGAGAATGCCTGGAAAAGAGACTCTGCTGCGGCTCCCTCAAGAAAATCCCCAAATAAGGGCTGTGCTTTTGGATGATGGCCAATTCATCACCTCCTGATGGGAGGTGCTTGGCCAGAGCAGGCAGGCCTGACATCAGGCATTATATCATTATAGTCATCACTGCTCCATTAGCAGGGCTCCAGGCTGCTGAAATGACAGCCCAGCAGCCAAACTGCTTCTCTTTACTCCCTCAGCACAATGTTTAGCAGAATTTCAGGAGCTGGCAGAGCACTTTTAGACTCACATTCTGCCAACATTAGAAGCTCTCACCAGATCTATGGGCAGTGCCACTAACATCTACACCAGCCATTTCTGTGGCCACTGGAGTGTCCCACACACTCCCTCTGCACACAAAGTGCTGTTTACCAAAGGCTTTCCATTTTCCAGAGCCTCTCTAAAGGGAATGCTAACTTTTACTTACAAGTACAAGGACTTTTCCCATCCAGGAAGAAATATTTGCTGACAGAAGCTCACCTGTACTTGACAAGGACAAAAAACTAAAGCCAAGGGTGTGACTCACACAATGACACCTTCCCACCAACCTCCTCTTCCCATTCACTACCGACATTGTCAGAATCTTGTTTAGGAAAGAATTAACCCCATCATGTTCACAATGGCATTTAGCCACCTATACACCTGTAAACATCTGACACCTGAAGTGCTTTTAACCAACAAACATCATTCATAACACTCTTTTTACTGAAATACAACAGGTGCATTTTATTTTCAGATGTACATTTGAATATTTCCTCATAAAATAAGGTCAGTAACCAGAATCCAGTTTTATCAGTATATCTATAGTGACTGAAGTCTTGAAGTGACAATGAGTAAAACATTTTTTACTCCAACTTACATTTTGGTGAAAGATAATTGGGTTACCTCCTCATAATTTAAATTTTGGCTTATTTTTAAAATATGTTTAAAACTATGTATTTTTTGAGACAGGGAGGAGTAGTCACATTAAACCATAAATAATGCTTAGGTCACTCTCTTTGAAAATGTATTGTTTCAGGAACTAAACTGGATTAGGAGGTAAGGATGGCAAGGACCTCTATACAACTGGATGAGTAATTATTTCACAAGAATGAAATTTAATCATCTTCATCAGTGCAGTACAGAATAGGATTACAAATCACTGCACATACATCAAAAGCAGCACTGATAGAAAACATTATTTCTCCTTATTGCCACTTGTATCAACTAATGATGAAGTCTAATTCTTTTTTATCATGATTAAAAAAACCCTAAGAATTATTTTTAGCCTCAAGAACTAAAAACAACTTTATTTTTTTCATCATCTCGCTACCACTGGGTCAGAGAATGAGGAGAAACTATTCATTTAAAGAGAAATCTTTCCTACTGTAACTGTACAGTCAAAACCCTCCAGAGTTCTCCAAAGCCTCTTCATTTGTGAGCCCTTTATCAGATGTTCTGATGCAAACACTGGGGGGAAGCATGGTCCAGTGAACTAAACTGACCCAAACTGAGCTGTGAAACCTCAGACAAACAACTCTGCCTTTTACCAAGGACCTTGTGTTTTCTCTGCTTCCAGGTTAATCAGTATCAGAGGAGGAGATGTTAGAACTATTCCTCCATCAGATCAGGGGTCAGATCCTGATCTGGTACAAATTGCTCCTTTCCACTGACTTTTCATACAGTGATAACAATTCCCTCACTCTCAGGCTGGAATCTGTATCACTGACATCCAGTTCACTGGAACCCATCTCTCTTTGGCACCTCTATTATTAGCAAGATGTTTTGTCCATTAAGCAAAAATTGTTATCCCTTTAGTGCAATTAATTCATTTTAAACAGAGCCTAAAAAATTACCTTTTTTATTTATTATTTGTGCAAAATGATTACTGAATGCAAGAGAACCACAGAATGATAGAATTACCAATGTGGGAAACAATCTAACCAACATAAATGTGCAATACTCAGTAAAAAGCACAGGAAATCCCTTCCTCTACACCACCTTCCTTTGACTGCCTAGGAACTCACACAGGAAACAGCTGTCTGGAACACATAAATCCATGACTGCACATTTCTGTTCACT
>VWYP01030145.1:4700-20147 GCA_013400435.1 Pycnonotus jocosus
CAAAGCTCCCTCCGCAGCCGCAGCGCCACACTAGCGCCGGCAGAGACCGAGGGGCAGCTCCGCCTCAGCGCGGCGGCACCGGCAGCGACCCCCGAGCAGAGGAAGCCGCGGGCAGCTTTGGGAAGCCCGGCACAGCCCCGCAAGCAGCGCCCAGAGAGGCGATCCCGGGCGCGGGCGGGAAGCGCGGCCGCTCCGCCGCAGAGGCAGCCCCGGCTCCGGGCAGCGGCCCCGGCAGCGGCTCACCCGGCCTGAGCAGAAACGCGCGGGCGAACAGCTCGGGCCGGGGCGGCTCGGGCAGCG
Organism: Pycnonotus jocosus; assembly: GCA_013400435.1. NCBI lineage: Eukaryota > Metazoa > Chordata > Aves > Passeriformes > Pycnonotidae > Pycnonotus > Pycnonotus jocosus. The sequence goes on from VWYP01030145.1 coordinate 5,001, forward strand.
CTCGGGGCAGGGCGGGCTGCAGTCGTGGACACGGAGTCTCAAGAGTCCCTGCGGATGGAAAAGACCTCCGGCTTCAGCGACTCCATCCTGTGACCGATCCCCACCTTGGCAGCCAGGCCAGAGCCCTCAGTGCCACTTCCAGCCGTTCCTTGGACACCTCCAGGCATGGAGTGCCCAGCACCTCCTTGCACTGCCTCTTCCAAGGCCTGCCCATCTTTTCCATGAAGAAATTCATCCCCGATGTCTGTGTTGCCTGTCTCACATACCCTGACACCATTTTAAGGCTATTCTGAGCCATATTAGACAAAGGTGCATTTCATGCATGTGCATTAAACCTCCTTGAGATTATTCTTCTCGATGCCAGCAGCAGCAGGAGGTACAACAATGCAGCCATCAGCCTGGGAGCCAGGCAGCTCTGAATGAGGGCAAAAAGGGAAGGAGGAGGAGGAGGGGGAAACCTCAGGGGTGCAGAGGGGACAATGCTGCTTGTGCAGCTCCACGCCAGCACCACAGNACTCCTGGTGCTTTCTGGCTGACATGCACTGGCAGAATCAGGACTTTCTAGAGAGCAAGTCTGCTCTTGCCACTGACCCTGCAGAGACTCCCCCTGCCCAGACTTTAGCCCTGCTGCCACTTACAGCTCCTGGAGAAACTGCATCCCATGCCAGGCCTGGAAATGTTGCTGTGGATCCCTGTGAGGCCACTCCCAGCGAGGTTTCTGGGGAAAGAGGAGGTCACACAAAGGAATCGGGCCTGCCCTACAGGAAGGGGCAACCAAGTAGGATCCCTTTTTTAGGAATGTTGCCAATCCAAGGCAGAAGAGGGAGGAAACTGCTGCTTTCTCCATGTTTGTAAACTGCCCAGGAGGGGAAGTGAAGGGCAGAAATGCTGACTCTACTTTTGTTCCAGGATGCAGCCAAGGCTGCAAGAACTGGCTGCTCTGATGTCTGCATGTGGACAACCCTGGTGCGATCTGTCCCCCTGGCATGGCCGTCCAGCCAGTCTATTAGGTGTGGTGCTGAAGATGGGTTTTACTCCCCATCTGCAGGACATGCTCTGAGACCAAGGAGTCATATCTGACCAGAAATGTTGGAAGGCTGAGCCTGATCCCTGCTGTTTGTGTAGAAGTCAAGGCCATCTTCCTCAGCTCCAAGGGACAGTGCCATAAAGGGCCCTACTGTGTTTCCCACCCTCACCTTCTGGGAATTCGCTATGGTCCACTTGTGTCCCCACCTTTTCCTCCACCACCCATGGCAATGCCTTTTGGTCTCAGCAACTTGAGACAAGGACACCAAAAAAGGATTACATGGAGACTGAGAGTGAGATGCAGAAAGCTTTATTGTTACTGAAGTGGGAAATGAGTTCCCTTATAGAGCAGGCTACCAGTGGCTGTGGTGGAAGACCACGTGCAAATGCGGAAAGTCTGTTCCCCCTTTGGCACAGACACTGGAGAGTGCCTAGAGAGCCAATGGGGCATTCATCTGCCTGGCTCACAGTGGGCAGGGGTTAGCAGATCCCCCAGAGAGGCTCTGAAAGTTTTACAGTCCAGAAGCATGGAAGGGGAAGAGAGAGGTGGGAGAGATAGTAAGGCAGGGAAAGCAAACACTGGCCATGGTTTCAGAGAGCTCCACCTGCCCTCCTTTGGAAGGGCAGCATTGGTTGCTCAGCACCTCTGAATTCAATGGCCAGGAGCTCTGTCCTCAGTCCAGCATCAGCTTCTGGGTTCCTGGGGGTCCTTGTGAGGGCTGCACCAGTGGCTTTAGCAGGGACGATATCTGCTGCCACCGTAGCGGTTGGTGATGCAGGAGAGGTCAAAGCCCCCAGAGTTGATGGGCACTCCACCACAGCTGAGGATGTTGCCAACAGCAGCAGAGGTGGAGGATCCCACCACGGTGTTCTGTGGGAAGGAGCTGAGGATGGGGCCAGGCAGGGTCACCACCACAGGCGAGGGCTGGATGGCCACGGTGGAGTCCTGGCACTGCCTGACACAGGGCTCATTGCAGCTGTTGGCCAGCGGGGTGGGGCCGCAGGGCTGGCAGGGCCGGCACGAGGTGTAGCAGGACATGTCTTGGGGCTGGAGCTGCACCTGAGAGAGGGAAGGGAAGGAAGCAGAGCACAGGCACATGTGAGGAGCCATCGGCCACGAGTCCATCATCCCGCAGCAAGAATTGCAATGGTACGTGCTTAAGCCAGAAGGGAGAAACTGGGCAGTGAGAGAAAGGGGTTTTCAGCCTCATCCTGACACAGTACTGCAAAGTGTCACCTTATTTCTTCAATAAAGATCTCCTTCAGCCAAATCCTTGACATTACCCAAGTCAGACCTTATTTCTTCTCTGACCTCTCAGCAGCAGCAGCACTAAGACCTCTCACAGGCTATAGGAACACACATCTGCTTCACCAGAAAAGGACAGGAGAAAGAACTTCAGACTCACCTGGGTCCCAAGGAGAAGGAGGCAGGAGAAGTGAATGAGAGAGCATGAAATCAGGCAGGCTTTTATGGTTGCTCTGAGTTGCCCCAGGCCCAGTGGAGGCTTCTATGAAAGTGGTAATTTCCTAAGGTGCTCATGATGTATGGAAAACATACCACCTAATGACATGGGCTGGGTGCTTTTTTTCCGTGTTACCACCTTTTCATTTCCTGGCTTATGTCATAGACATTTCTCCATGGAGGCTTCTTCTGAGGCTGAGATTGAGATGCCTCAGGATTTCCAGGGAAGGAATGTGTCAGTGTCTGTGGAATCCTCTGCTCAAGTGCTGGACAGGTGCAGTGCAGAAAAGTGAGACTGGCCTGGAGCTCACTGGTAGTGTTGCCTGTGGCCTTGTTGATAGGAAGGGGCCCAGCTCTCCCAGAACTTCAACCCTTGACTGGTCACCCAAGGATATGCTATGACACCATTCCAAAATTATATGCTATATCTCTTTCCTCCATTCCTCCCAACTTGCTCCAGTGTTTGTTTGTGTTCAGAATCTTGGACATTTGGGCTGCAATGTTGGGTTTCATTTTCTTGCTCCTAAAGCTTTCCTTATGTCCTTCCAATAGCTCCAAGGAGGGAGAATCCTCAAGTCATCTGGGTAATGTGAGCCAGTGCTTGATCACTCTCAACAATAAGAAGGTCCTTCCTATGTTTCACACAGAGCTTCCAGTGTTCCAGCCTGTACTTATTGCCTGTGGTCCCATCACTGGGCACCTCAGAGAAGCATCTGGCTCTGTCTGCCTTGTACCCTCTGGATTTGGGTTGCACAGCAAGGTTTTGGTTGTGGGGGAGCCAACACTATATGGCTTTAAGACTGATCCACCACTGGCCAAGGATGAGCTCATCAGTGATGGTGGAAGCACCCCTAGGATAACATATTTAGGAAGGGCGAAAACAGCTACTGTGGAACAGCAGCCCAAAGAAAGGCGAGAGAAGATGTGAGAGAAACAACCCTGCAGATACCAATTTCAGTGAAGAGAGGAGATAGGTGCTCCAGGTGACCCCATAAAAGCTCATGCTGGATCAAACTCCTGTCAGGATCTGTGGCCATGTGAGTGACAGGCCCGGGCTAGCACAGGTTTGCAGGCAGGACTTGTGAAGAACTGTAGCCCATGTGAAGAACTCACATTGGAGAAGTTTATGGGGTACTGTCTCCCATGGGAGGAATCCCATGCTGGCATAGGGCAAGAGTGCGAGAGTTCTTTCTCCTAAGGACAGAAGAGCCACAGAGACATGTGTTGAACTGACCACAACTCCCATTCCCTATCCCTTTGGAGGAGAGAAAATCAGGAGTGAAGTTGAGCTGAAGAAGAAGGGAGGGGTGGGGGGGAAGTTGGTTTTAGATTTCAGGTTTATTTCTCATTACCCAACTCTGACTGGATTGCAAGAAATCAGATTAACCTCCCCAATCTGAGTTGGTTTTTCCCATGAGGGTAATTGGTGGGTGATTTTTCCTGTTCTTATCTAGACCCAGAAGCCTCTTCTATTTTTTCTTTTCTGTCCAGCTGAGGAGGGGGAGTGATGGAACAGCTTTGGTGGGCATCTAGCATCCAGCCAGTGTCAAAGCACCACACCCTCCTTTCAGGTGTTTATATATGTTGGTAAAATTCTCTGTAATGAAGAGTCCCAGCACTCTCAGCCTTTCCTTAGAGGAAAGGTGCTCCTGGTAAGAGAGTTCATGCATCCTCTTTTTGTCCCTTCATTGGATTCTCTGCAGCACTTCCATAGCCCCCTTGGACTGGGGAGTCTAGCACAGGAACCAGTACTCCAGGAGCACCCTCACCACTGTTGAATAGAGAGGAACAGTCCTCTTCCTGGATCTTCTGGCAGCACTCCTTCCACTGCAGCCCAGAACACTGTTGGCTTTCTTTGAAGAAAGGGTCCATTGCTGGCTCATTTTCAATTCAGTGTCCAGCAGGACAACCCAAGTCTTCTTCTGCAAAAAGGCTTTACAGCTGAGGGATGCCCAACACATACTAATGGGTTGTTCCTCCTCACATGCAGGACTTTGCTCTTCCCCCTGCTGAGTTGCAGGAGGCTCCTGTCAGGGCACTTTTTCAGCCTGTTGAAGCCCCTCTGAAAGGCAGCATCTACATTATTGTAAGAATGATCAAGTGCTCCTGGGTAAACAAGGGCAGCACAAATGTATTTCTTCTTGGGAGAACAATGGATTTTTTTAAATACAGGTAAGATAGCATTAAAGAGTCCAGTCTGCTTGATTTAGTTCAGTGTGCTTTTCAGTCTTGTGGCCCATCCAGCCTAGGAACACCAAGAGACTCAAGTGTTATTATGGAAACCCGTGATGATTGTCACGTCTTCTGTCATGGGACAACGACCAGGTTTTCTGGGAGCAACTGAAAGTGACTGATAAGGGCTGGGAAGTATCACATACAGCACTTAATAAAAGAAAAATCCCTAAATGCAGTGGCACACCCTGTAATGTGTACTGGTGAGACTAAAATATTCATAGAATCATGAAGTCATAGGCTGGCTTAGGTTAGAAGGGACATTTAAGAGACATCCAATCCAACCCCTTCAAGGGGAAGGAAGTTGTATTAAAAAAAACCTTAAAACATTTTTATTTTTAATGTGCAATTAAAACCACATTGGAGTAGGGTGAAGCAGCCTGACCTGATCTGAGCTGAAAGACCACAAAGACACTTCCAGGTGGGTTATAAGTTTTATTTAAAGAACACATTGGGGGAAATTGCTGCAAGAAATGCTAGTCTGAATCTTCTGAAACATATTTTGAGTAGCTGTGGTCATGGGAAAGATCCATCTTCATATTTTTCAAAAAGCATCAGCATCCAATATTTTTTTATCTGGATTACAAGAATGAAGTTTGCAAATCTGTTCACCAAGAAAACCCTTTTTGCAGTGGCACAGGGAAAAGACACAGTGGTACCCACAGACCATGGAGGAGGGATGCCACAGTACTTCCTCTGGGAAGCAATATCCATAGAAATGTGCTCTGAAAGGCCATGACTCTTTCCGGAAAAGGAGCACTGTTTGGGGGAAACCATGGGAGTCAAAACCTAGTAGAGTTCAGATGTGCCAAGAAAAATGCTGGCTGGTGCTCTTCAGGCTGTGGATGTGTATTCATCACCAGACCTGAGGAAATGTGGTCCTTAGGGAGCCAGTTGTTGAGGGAAGTGCCTAGAAATATGTTCTTGGTGTAGGACTCTGCTGAGAAAATGCAAGAGACCCTGTCCATCTCAGGCCTCTGTCTTAGAAGAAAATTCTGCCACTAAAGTATCTGTTGATTACTGCCCTAATCTGTTCTACAGATGGGCAGGAGGTCTCAGGAGGGCCAGAGCTGGGCAGGAGTGCCAGGGCCAGAGCTGGTGCTGGGGCTCAGGGCAAGAGAGGCCCATGTACAAGATCCATCCTGTGACTGCTGTGGGTGGTGAAGGCGCCTGGCCAGGTCAGGAGAACAAGAGTAGCTCAGGCCAGACACAGGCACTGAGAGGGCAGAGCTGGGACAGGCCTGTGCTAGGTCTGGGCTGTCATAGAGCCCCTGGCAGGGACCAAGCTGGAGCTGAGCCCATGGCTAAATTGGGTCTAGGTAGTCTTGGTCCTGGTGCTCCCTGTCCTGGGGGTACCTGCTGACTCTGCTCTGACTCCCGCAGACTCTGCCTGTGGTAGAAGTGCACTTGTGGCTGGGTTGTGACACCTATGGGGCTGTAGAGTTCTTGGGCCTCAGGAAAGCTGCTCTGTCCTGGGGCAAGACAAGGCAGAACAAAGTCTTCTTGTGTGTTTTGCCACCACTCCCTGTCCCAGGCTGGCTTCACCTGATGTGTGCTGGGTTCAAAGGGAGAAGGGACTCCAGCAAGGGGCCTGCTGTAGCTGATCCCACTTTTGCCCTGGGAATACCTCAGCCCTACCCCAGGAGCACCAGGTGAGCCAGGCTAGAGGCTGTGCTGCAGGGGGAGAGGGCTGCATGGGGAAGTTGTCTCTGGTGCCCATGGCCAGGCATGCTGACCATGACTGCTGGATCAGGTGATGGAGGAGAGGAGCAGTGGAGTAGGGAATGTAGGCCATTCCAAGGCCTATTAACCCATTTCCAATTCCTGCCATTTTTTGGCTTGTAAGCCTTCTTGCCCTGCACAGCTTCACACAAAGCAAGAGAAGCACTCTTTCCCTACGAGCTTGTGGAAATGCTCACCTCCTCAGGGCTTCCCATGTGCCTGCAGTTCTCTTCTAGAGAACAGCAGTTTTCAGGAGTCCTGATTGTCCTGATATGATGTGCTTCAGGCCCAAGTGGTGTTTCTGAGATGAGACACAGACAGGCAAGGACTGACAGCCATTGGCAGTGGAGTAACTGGGGATGTCTTCCTTCATAGATGAAAGGCTGGATATGAGTTGTAAATGTGCTCTTGCAGCCCAGAAAGCCAACTGTTTCCTGATTCTGCCCCTCTACACTGAGACCCTGTGATGGTTTCACATTCACTGAATTTTTGTTTACTAAATGTGAGATAGGATTTTTGGGAGGAAAAGGCAAAACAGGCTCAACTTAAAAGTAAAACAAATAGTTTATTAACACACACACTAAAAGAAGAAAAGGAAAGGCAAAAAAAAACCCAGATGAAAACTTTCAAACCCCCTCTCTTCTTTACAAACTGTTCAATTTTTACAAACAATGTAAAGAGGCAAAACTCAAAACTCTAGATCAGTACCACTTGTAAAATAGTCATTCATTCAATCTTTGAGAGAGAGAAGTCTCTCCTGTTATTTCAGTAACTTTCCACAGGAGAACTAGTCTGCTTGTGGCTCTTAACTCACACTGCAGCCTGCCCAGGACATTCTGCAATTGTGTAACCTCCCATACCCAGGTAGCCTTTCCCCTGACCACGCATATGGGTTGTAGACTCACAGATTGGAGAAAAAACAAAACAAAACAAAACAAAAAAAAACCCCAAAACAAAACAAAACAAAAAAACCCCCACGAAAACCAAAGAACCTCGAAGGCAAAGAGTCCTTTATAACAGAGAGCAGAGACATTTCTTCACTTCTTCACTTGCAAAGGTCTTCTTCTCATCTCTCTCTGTTGAAGCCTCTGTTGTGATTTGGATCACCAAATCACAACTCCTAGTTCAGTGTTCACACAGTAAATCACAGACACCTTTGCTTTAAAATCCACAAATCATCTCCCCAATGTGTATTGTCCATGGTTTACAGGAATCACAGTCTGTTACTGAAAACTTCCAGGAGATTTCAGCCTAAAACTCAGGCAACTCGTCATCTCTCTCACTTAAAAAGTCACTCTTCATTTACTGACTTAGATATCTTCATATTGTCTCTTTACATATCTCTAACTTGGCTTTTGTTTTCTTTCCTCTCAGAGGAAGGTTAAGAAAAGTCTTAATCTGTGTCAGGAAAGAGTTAAACTTGCCTGGGTCTGCAGTGGTCACCTGGTCTCTGCCGGGGGAGCTGCAAAACCTCTCAAAGCCATGGTGCAAAGCTCAGGAACAGCGGCCAGGATCTCAGCTGTTTTTTCTTTCCACCCCTCCATCTCAGTCTGGGGGTGGCCCAACTTGGGGGTGCTCCCAGGGGCCGAGGGGGTGGAGGGGGAGGAATCCCATCCTCCTCCCAGGTCAGGAGTGCCGGCAGCCAGCACCGGGGCCCGGCGGAGCCACGGCCGGGACTGCTGAGCAGCAGCCTTGCCCCCCTCCCCTGCTGGCGGGGGGGGGAGGAAAAGGGGGCTCCGCCGGCCAGCTGCCCCACCTCGTGGGCAGCAGCTCCCAGAGGCCCGGCCAGGCTCGGGCCAACCACCCCAACCACATTACCTCTTGCCCGCTGGAAAAGGAAGGGGCCTTGGAACCCCGTGTGAGGTTTTATATGGGTATTGCCAAAAGTCGCATTTTGTTTCCTGAGTGGTCAAACCCCATGCCAGTCGGACAAACTGACCTCTGGTAGGTTCGTGTCTCTTTTCTAAATAAGATGCAAGATCCTGGAAGGTAAAAACCCACACTCCTCTTCAACCAACATCAGACCCCTATCTTGAATACTGCCTCCAGCTCTGGAGTTCTCAGCACAGGGAGGATATGGACCTTTAGGAGCAAGCCCAGAGAATGCCACAAAAATGCCATGAGGGCAGGAGCACTTCTCTTGTGAGGATAGGCTAAGACAGTTGGGATCATTCAGCCTGGAGAAGAGAAGGCTTTGAGGAGACTTTGTTGCAGCCTTTCAGCATGCAGAGGGGGTTTAAAAGAAATATTTTAGCAGGGTTTGTTGTGATAGGGCAAGTGAAACAGTTTTAAACTAGAAGAGGGTAGGTTCAGACTAGCTATGAAGAATTTTTTTGCAAAGAGGGTGATAATACAGAGGAATATGTTTGCCCAGAGAGATGATAGATCCCTGTACACATTCTAGGTCAGATGTGGGGCTTTGAACAATCTGGTCTAGTGGAAGGTGTCATTACTCATTGTAGGGAGATTGGACCAGGAGAAATTTAAAAGACCCTTCCAACCCAAGATTCTATGAAATTCTGTGATGCCTCAGTGTGTGGAAGCAGTGCTGTAAAGAAGAATCATTGCAATTTGTCCCACCCCCCAGGGCCACTAGAAATGGTGAAGTGTTCCCCTGTGCCCCTCAACCAATGTTTTTTCTGCTCAGCACTCAGTGCACAGGTGAAAGACAACTAAAGGTTGCAGCAAGCTTTTAATGTGCACAAAGGTGAAAATTAGGTAATTTTAAGCAGAGGCTCCAAGTATGAAGAGGAGTGAAACAGCCAAGAGTCTCTCCCTTTTTCCTGTGGCACAGTTCCCACAGGGAATCTTCTGATTGTCTAGCAACAGGACACAGTCCAGCATGCCCCTGCATGGTTGTTTATGGGTCTTTACAGCAGGTTTTGAAGGAAGCACAAAAGAACAAAGACAAGAGTGAAAAAGGGTGAGAGTGAAAGAGAGGAGAGGTAGACATTGGCCAAGTTTTCAGAGAGACCAGTATCAGCTTCCTCAGGTTGATCCCTTCAAGTTTGCTCTGGCAGGAAAATCAGTGATGATCAGCTACTCTTAAAACAGTGACATAAAGGTTTGATCCTCTGTCCAGCTTCATATTCTGAGTTCCTTGGGGTCCTTATCTGAGGCCATTGACAGGAGCTTTACGAAGGATGACAGCAGCTTTAGCAGGGATGACATCTGCTGCCACCATAGCAATTGGCGATGCAGGAGAGGCCAAAGCCCCCAGAGCTGATGGGCACTCCCTCAGAGCTGAGGATGCTGCCAACAGCAGCAGAGGTGGAGGATCCCACGGCAGTGTTCTGTGGGAAGGAGCTGAGGATGGGGTCGGGCAGGGTCACCACCACAGGCAAGGGTTCAATGACAGTGGTGAAGCTCTGGCACTGCCTGACACAGCACTCATTGCACCGAGGTGGGGCCAAAGGGCTGGCAGGGATGGCAGGGCTGGCACTTCTCTATGCAGGACATGTCTTGGGGCATGAGGGGCACCTGGAGAAAGGGCAGGGAAGAATCAAAATATAAGGATACATGAGGACCAGCCTGTCACTACATCAGGAGTCAACATGCAGGGCCAGGAGGTGGAGGCTGTGCAGAGATGTATGAGTGCTCATTGGCCTCATCCTGCCACCATCTCCTATGCAGCTGCGCAGGCTCCGAGTCCAGATGACAACTGATCACAGTCCCAGTCTCCCTGCACTTTGAATCTTCTCCCCACTTCTCTGTCCCATGACAAACAGCCCCAAGAACCATTATAGAAAACAGCTGGAATCAGCTGAGAGGTCCATTGAGTTGAGACCTTCTTTTAGAGAAAGCAGAGAAGGAGAAAGGGTTTCAGACTCACCTGACTCCCAAGGAGAAGGAGGCAAGAGAAGGGGATGAAAGAGCAAAGAGCTGGGCTGTCTTTTATCATAGACCTTTGCTGCCCCAGGCTGCCAGAGGCACCCCTTGTGGAGGTGATCATTTTCTGACAAATTCATCTTGAATGCAAAACATCTCATTTAATGCTGTGAGGTGTGGTTTGGCTTCTTAAATGGCTGTGGTTTTGCTTCCTGCTTTATTTCTGGCACATGCCTGAATGAAGACATCTTTTGCATGACAAGATGAGAGGCCCAAGCATTTCTGCATCAAAACACATCAGCGTCAGCATAGGACTCACACCACATGCTGCAGGAGTCCATTAAAAGTAAATTATGTTAGTCTGGGTCACTCCATTGGGATCCTAGGGGCCTTTGTCTCGAAGAAGTGGCTTTGTTCCTGAGTTTGACTGTATCCCACCAAACACAGAGCCCAGGACAATTCAGGTGGCTGACTTTGCCTTCTTCTGTCATGTACCAGGAATGTGGAAAGGGGGAAAAAAGGGGGAAGGTTTTATTCAGTTGTCAGAAAGAAAGGCAAATGACATAATAAAGGGGCTTCCATAAAGACAAAGGCAACCAAAGGAAGAGTAAGGAAAATGTAGGACTGCTTCTGATTGAGATGAGGGCCCTGGTGACTCAAGATAGAGAAAAAGTTGAGGTGCTGAAGGCCTTCTTTGCCTCAGTCCTTATTAGCAAGACTGGCCTTAAAGAATCCCAAATGTGGACTGGGGGTAAAGTCAAGATCTGTGAGCATGCACCCTTGATGGAAGGAGGTCAGGTCAGTGAATGCTTAGCAAACTGCATATATTTAGGCCCTGTTGGAATGTACACAAGTAGTGAGGGAACTGGCTCCTGTCATTGCCAGGTCACTCTTGGTTACCTTCAGCTGAGCATGGTGACTGGGTACTGGAGCAAAGCAAATGCCACTTCTGTCTTTAAACAGGAGGAAAGGAGAACTCAGGGAGCTACAGCCTTCTCAGTCTCACCTTAGCCCCTTAGAAGGTGGCTAATGAAGAAGATGGAGCAGCTAATTAGAAAAATTTTCTTAATCAAGGCATGTCAGTGATGAGAAAGTCACCAGAAGTGGGTCAGTGTGGCTTCAGCAAGGGGAAGTTATGCCTGATCTTCTTGATAATGTGCTGTGGTGATGTGACAGGCTCAGGAGAATGAGAAAGAATGGTGGATCTTCTCTCTCTGGACATGAGCAAGGCCTTTGACACTTTTGTGTGGATTCCTGTAAGAGCCTCACAGAGAGGCTGTTGATGTTGATGAGCAGAGAGTGAGGTAGAATGAAAACTGACTGGCCAGGCACAGGGATCAGTGATCAGCAGCACAAAATAAAGTTGCACACCAGTGACTGGTGGTGCATCCAAACGGTCATGACTTGATGGGTCCTGTTTATCAACTTCATTAATTATGTGGGTGATAGGACAGAGTGGACCCTCAGGAGGTTTGCAGACAACACCAAACTGGGAGGAGAGGCTTATGCATCAGAGCGTCAGGCCAGCAATCCAGAGGGACCTCAGCAAGCAGAAGAAATGGGCTGACGGGAAACTCATGCAGTTGAACAAGGGAAAGTGCAAATTCCCTTGTGTCAAAGAAGTCCAACAGTATCCTCAGCTCCATTAGACCGGGTGTTGCAAGGAGCTCAGGAAAGGTGACTGCTCACCTTTAAGCAGCACTGGGTGGAGGGTCATACCTGCAGTGGCCTCTTCTGCTACCCTTCCTCTGTGACCCTATTGGTGACAAAAGGGATCAGTAAGAGAGTGATAAGGTGAGTGGAAAATTGTCTGGCCTACCAGGCCCAAAGAGTTGTGGCCGTTGCTTTAAACCCCAACTGGCAGACAACTCTGGGGTCTCTCAGGGATCAGCAGTAGGACCACTAGTGTTGCATGTTACCATGAATGTCATGAATAGAGGGAAGGAGGACACTCTCCACAACTTTGAAGGTGATATTGAACATCAAAGAACAGGCAGTGAACTGGCCTCTGTTGCCGAAGTTGTTCCCAGAAAATCCTGGAACCACCTGTGCAAAGGAAACACAACTAGACTCTGGAAGTTCTCTGCAACATGAGACTAGGCTACAAACAGCTGCTGGAACATGGGGCTCTCAGCGTCCTCACTGCCATCTGCAGAAAATCCCTGGCTGCTGTTTCCAGGCCCTGAGCACGGAGACAGTTCTGTGAAGCAGCTCCATCTCCTGGTTCAAGGCTCTCTTGCTGCCTCAGGCTGCAGCTGGTGCTATGCCGGCTGATTCTCGCTGGGGTGTCCTTGCTGGAGCAGGGGAAGAGGCTATTTGCCAGAAGACCAAACTGTGTCTGTACAGAGCCTCTGAGTGCTCTGAGCCCGGCTGAGAGCCCGANNGCGGGGTCGGAGCGCGGGGCTGGCGGCGCTGGCCGCGGTGCTGCTCGGTGCGCGGGGTGGGGCTGGGGTGACCCCGCAGGTCCCTGGAACTTACCGTCCCCATTGCCTTCTTCACGGACCTCTGTCCCATAACCATCCGCGAGTCCATCGCTTCCTATGCACCATTCTCTATTCCGTCAGAAAACTCATCCCTGTCATCTTTGTCCAACTATTTATATACCTGCCTTTCCTCTGTGTCTTCTAACATGTTTTATGTAGTTATTACTATTAATGGACATTTCCGTTCTGGCACATGTAGAAATCCTGTGCAAACTATTTTCCTTATCGTCTCTCTATGTTCGTGACTGCATCTGCAGGATTTTGTTGTGGGCAGGGCTGCAGAGAATGTAAGAGTTGAGGCTTGATCTTTCTTTTCTCTCTTTCAGTGGCTGCAGTCAGAGCCCAGGTGGAGCAGGAGCCATTTCTGGAGATCACCGAGGGCACCAGTATCAGCATCAAGTGCTCATACACCAATATCCGGATAGGCGATTTCTTCCACTTCTACCGTCAGCTCCCGGGCCAAAGCCCCAAACTCGTGGCGGTCGCTGCTAAAGGATCCAAGGACGTGCGAGCCCCTGAAGGGCGGTTGTCGGTGTCGGCAGATCGGCGATCCAGCGAGCTGTGGCTCAGTGGGCCCCGGCTCGGGGACGCGGCCGTGTATTATTGCGCGCTGGGCCCACGGGCAGAGGAGCCGGGGCTGCGGCCGGGCACGAACCGCCGCGGGCGGGGCCGGGCGGGGCCGGNGCCCCGCGCGGCTCCGCAGCTCCTTCCTCTGCCCCGAGCCCGCACGCACCGAGCCCGCACAGCCCCGCACGGCCGCCACACACACGCCTGCCAGCCTGCCCGCTGCGCTTACACACTCGCCACACACCGCCCGACACAGCCCAGCTTCCGAGCCCGCCTCTGCCCGACGCCAAACTGCTGCGCCCTTCGCCTCTGCCATCGCCTGCCACCCTCCGCACACGCCTGCTGCTGCTGCTGCTGCTCTCAGCCACCTTTGCAAAGCAAACACCTGGACCTGGACAGCACCTGCCATGGGAGCTGACAAAGCAGCTGCACTGACAGGCACACAGGGGCTGATTCATGCAGTGCTGTCACCTCAGTAGGCCAAAGCATGAGAGGGATTTGCAGCGAGGCTTTCTGAGGTGACAAGGGAATCTCCATCTCTGTCCCTGCAGAAATGTCTCTGTTCCATTCTGCAAGGTCTATAAAAAGCACCATTCTCACATGCATGAATAAGGCAGAGGTACTTTCAATCCCGCTTGAGATCGGAATTCACTTCTCTACATTTTCTTTTCATCCTCAGGTGTCTACAAACACCCATGGATGTGCATTCAGCATCTACCTGAAACAGTAGAACATCCCGGACGGAAAACAATAAACTGTTTCAGAACAGGAGCATTTCGAATCCTCAGAGGGCTCTGTCTTACTTGCTTTCCACCTGAAACTGATTGGTCCTTTTCCCTTCCCGTTAGGAACCTCTCAGGCATCCTGAAAAGAAGATGCCAGGATTTATCAATTCTGCAAGTGTTGAGGGAAGACAATTGAAAGACTGAGCTCCACATGAGGTTTCTCTCCAGACACTTGCTCTATAGACCCCATTTCCTTTTGGGCACAGGAGCCTTTCAGCGTCTTCAGGAACTTCTTGGTCTTAGCAAGTTCAACTGAGGCCACTGGCGAGAGTGTCTGGTTCTCTCAGGCTCGCATCAGCTGCATTTTCCTTTCTAAGAGAAGAACCAGGAAAAGGGAAAGTGATAATCAAAGCACACAATGACCACAATGTGACAGTAGGTGATAAGCGAGAGAAAGAGGGAGCTCAGAGCTCTCTAACCTCTAATTGATGGGCCATTAGGAAACAGCGGCTGTGGCTGTGAATTGGCTCAGGCTGAGCTTTGCCAGTGACAAAGCGTAAAGAGGTGATGAGGGAGGAGATGGAAACTCCAGGAAAGGAGATATTGCCAGTGATGTGTCTCTGGGATCAGCAAGGATGTTTGCAGGGTTCTCAGAACAAATGCTGGGAAGACTCTTCATCTCCCTATACAAGTCTTACTGTCTTTTCACTGCTCTGAAGCCTAAGAAGGATCAGTCTTTGAAGGAGCCCATAGAAGGATAAGCTTTCACCTGGAAAATCTGTGATAGCCTCAGGACCCTCCACTTTTCTAGAAACCTCCAATTAAAACATGGAGCAGTGCAACACCTGCCTGAGAATGTTCCTGTTATACCCGTTATCCACACCTGCATCATTGTTTACGTTATTTTAGAAAAGTTTTTGTGACAAACCCGTTTTACAGGAAACCAAAATGACCAGGATGGGATCAATCTGGAGCTGACTCGGAAAATGGTCTGGGAGTGAGGGACCTGGGAGAGAGGCGTTCATCCCAGGGAGATGAAGGACAGAGTAGAAGCAATAGAGATGGAAGGCTTTCCCGTCCCCAGAGGAAATTGCAATGACCC
>VWYP01030147.1:0-28422 GCA_013400435.1 Pycnonotus jocosus
GGGATCTCCCACTGGTTTGCTTTTAAAGCAATACATTCTCCTTTTCTGATCCAGATTGAGACAGGCACTTCAGTTCCTATGAAGAGGAATGCTTTCCACACAACTAAAGTTTACTCTGGGCACAGAGAAAGAGGAGATTCAGAAATTCTTCTAAAGCCACCAAGGGGAAGTAAACAAGCTCTTTGGATTGTCGATTAAAATCTAGACAATTTCCTATATGCAGTGTACAAAGGCTAGATACCCTTTGGTGTAGAACAATATTTCATCTTTGTCTCAGGTTGTCACAGCTGCATAAGCACTGTAATACCAGTGTAAATCCATTTCTGAACGTCAGTAGGGATGTAACCCTGGCACAGTCACATCTTTCACTTTCAACTTCACTACATATCACTAAGGGAAGAGAAAGCAAGAGAAAGAGAAGAACAGGGAAGAACACAGATGCATAGCAAACACAACAGTGATGCAAACACAAGGACTCTAATGACTTTACTTCACAGAATGGCTCTCATTTTGGTTGCTGAGTGGATTTTTTTACACGACTTCCAAACTTTCCCTGTCTGAGATAAGTTTAATTCCTTTAAAATTGATTAGCTGTGCTTCAGTGAATTCATTCTGATCTGCTCTGAGAAAGGCTTTGGTTTTTATTTCTACAGAAAATATGTAAAATATATGTTGTTTTAGCAGTGAGTTTTGCTTGAAGTCTGCACTGAATGGAAGTACAAACCTTCTGTGATCAATAGTAAGTGTTTTCATACAATAAAAACATTGAATAAGTAGAATAAAGGGAGCCTGATGTGGAAACTCTTTCCCTTATACTTCCTGACTTTCTGTTCTCATTCGTTATTCATTTTCTCAATAATATTTTTTTATAAAGGAGGAGACTATAACTACTATAAAGAAACATTACAGTGAGAAAATGACATGTCTGAAATCCCACTTAGAAGCTTACCAAGAGCTAATGAACAAGAACAACACACACTTGCAAGATACAGTTAAGGTAATCAAGTATTTCTGTTTTACATGGGGATAAGCATGGCAAGTACTTACAGAGGTTGCAGGAACAGGCCTTATAAATAATGCTCTCTTCTTATGGACAGATAGCTAAATGAAGATATGCATTTTGTAAAATTTTATTTTAAAATAAGCTATGATTTTCTTCTTCTAGAGTTAAATAAAGCTTTGCACAGTATACTTCCAAACTAGTTTTCATAGCTTGACCCAGCTGTGCTATGCACTTGCAGATAGCTTTGATTTCATGTGAATAATGTGTGAAGGATATTCCTAGAATATATAGCATATGTGCTGCTTATTTGGTGATGAATAGATATTAAGGTTTGCCCTGTTCGTCCTTCTGTTCTGCTACTGAGGAAAAGGTTCAGGGTTCTCAAGCATTTAAAAAGAGTCTTTAGAAACAGACTACCTCTGTCCACAGATGGTCATCGCTAAATGAGGAATTTTAATTTTTTTAAGGTCTACAGGCCTTAGCAGCCTGGTCCAAATGTTACAACTTTTCAAGGCATGGAATAAAAAAACCTCAAACTGGATGCCTTTCTGAAAAAATAGTGTTGCAATTGTCACCCCTTTTGCCTTATTTTACTGCCTTCAGAACCTGAGAGAAAGAAACAGACAACTCATCCAAGAGAAGGAAGATCTTCTTTACCAAATGAAACAAACAACAGAGAACTGGAGAGAAGAAAAAGTAAGGAAATAGAGTTTGTGTTTTCTTTTTGGAGTCAGATGGGGTTCTTGCTGTTGTTTCCAGTGTGTGCTGTTTGCCTGCCTCTCTGCCTTTAGATATATACATCTAAATTGGTGAAGATTTAACTACTATGCACTTGCCTTCCTTTTTTTCAGAGAAAAATTTAGGCTTTCACCCTTTAAACAGTAATGAAGATGACATATGCTCTTTTGTCTTACTATATTTTTTTTCCACTAAAAGTTATTAGATGGTCATTTCTCTTGCATTACACATTTTATGTTGTTTTTTTGAAGAATTTTTGAATTACAGTACAGCACATTGCTTCTTCCTTGTTTAGCAACTGAAATTAAAAATCAACAAAATTTCTCATTGTCTAAGTCATTGCAATATTGCATTTCAGCTGTCTGACACAGCAGCAGAACTACCTTATTTGGTAGTTTGCAGAAAAAAATCCCTAAAGATCCTGAGGCTTTCTAAATTGGTCTGTAGTAATGACACTTTAATTTATTAACAGCATTGGTGTAAAAAAAATAATTTGGGGTTTTTTAATGGATAGCATTGGTAAACATTGCCTGATACTTGTTATTTTCTGCACAGGGCTCTGTTCTGTTCAATGTGTGCAACTCTTCCTTTAATTTTGCAGCACTGCTTTGTTACAGCCAGTTTTCATTGCAGTTCTCGACATGAATTCAGGAAGATCTTACCCATCATTGTGCTGGGGAGTGGTGGGGGTGGAAGGGGGTCTGCGGGCGGGGTCTGTGAGGCAGATTATTTTTTAATTCGTGAAACTGAATGCAGATTTCTGTATGAGTGAAGATCTCAGGCAGGATTTTTAGTTTCTCTTTCCAAGTGTCCTAGCACCACCTTCCGTTTAAGTTCTGCATGGCAGTATTTAAAATTAGGGTTTTCACTTTCCAAACACACTGAACTGTGCCCACTGTTGTTATATCCTATGCCTTGCTGATAAACTGCATAAAAAGCCCCGTGGGGTTTACAGAGCATTTGACATAATTATTATATGTCGAGGAAATTAAGCAAAAATATTATGATGAAGAGAGAAAGTGATGAGGATACTATGTTCCAAGGCTTGTGGGAAGACAGAATATTTTCTGTTGGACAGACAATGTTGGTAAGATTTGGCACACACAACCTTTTCTGAAGGGTGCCATAGGAATCCTTCCAAAAACTTTTGTTATTCAACTGTTCCAGGAGAATCAATCATTTTGTCTCTGTTATCATTTCAGTAGTGTGGACAAATGCTTAAGAAAGTATAAGCATAGGATCCCTTTACTGAGGCTCTTGTGAAAACACTGTTGCTGGACCAGTCTCTGGTTTATTTCTGTGTTTTCTTTTCCAGTGACATCTAATTACTGCTAAATGTCTCGTTTGTGTAGGTTGTCCACATAAGTAGCAACAACCTTATTTCCATATCATTGATTATTCTTACTGAGGAACAGTATTGATTTCCTGCTATTCTTCTTTTCTTGTCTTGCAGGCCTGGATTCTGGAAAATTTGTGTAAAAAGCGAGATTACCTTTATACACAGCACACACTGAGTGAGTGTTTCAGATGCAGTTTCTTGATCTGTTTCTGTTTCTTTCCTGTTTGTTTTGGGTTTTGGTTTTTTTGGGTTTTTTTTTTTGCTTGCACTGAGCTGCATACCTGATTAAATCAATATAAGTATTTCCTTTTTAGTACTGGTGCACAGGTGGAATAATAAAAGAATATTGAGGCTACAAATACTGCCTGTATTGACTTCAAATTTCTTAGCACACCTTGCTTTTTACAGTCAGCATAATTTCTCATTAGGTTTATTTCAACATTTGCAGACTTTCTTTGCAAATGCAATGCAAACCAAAACATGGATCTTTAATAATTCTTGAGTTTAAATAAATCAAAATGAATTATTGATGAAAAAGAAGTACTGAATATTAAAAATTATTCATTTGTGATAAATTCTTGATTTCTAAGCAGAGTTAATTTCACAGAGACAGTATTGTTGGAACTGCAAATTAAAAATGCTGAAGTCGTTCTTACCTGGTTTTCTACTGTTTTCAATTCAGCTTTACAGGAACTACACAACATCAGTTTACATGTGGAAAGATTGCAAGACCTCATGAATTTCCAGAAAAATATTCTTCAACAAAAGTCTGAAAATGCAGAAGGAGAAAATTCAGATGTGTCAGAGGTTCTAGTATTAAAAATAGAACAAGTGAGCACAAAAATGGAAATTTAACTGCTTGTTTATGGGATTACTACAGGTATTTCAAAGGCAATCAGGCTGATTCTAGCAAAAGCTGAAATCAACCTAACTGATAGTAATTAAGGTGTGCAAATGTATACGTGTTTTGAGAATGATACATTTACGATGAATCATTAAAACATCACAATAATGAAACAAACTCATTGGTTCAGGAATCACTAATACTGTGCTATGGCTGCTATTAAATATTTGATAGTAGACATTTTGCTACAAAATGCTTTTAAGTATCCACCTCTTTGACTTACAAAAACTATATTATGAATGTTGGAACCAAAGGAACCATCTTATTCAATATTTCATTTGCTTTGCTCCATTTCTGCTCCACCTTGCTTGTTAAAATATTGATATTTTTGTATGAAAGCAATCAAAATTTGGATCTCGGCGTGGTGTATAAGAGTTATCTTTGTTGCTTGCAGACAGCTAGTGAGGAAGGGAAGACTGACTGGTCAGTGGAAAAGCAATATCTTTGGCAGGCACACAACATCCTGCAGGAGATACAAGAGTCTTTACAGAAACGAGAGAGGGAAGTCACTGAGCTCCTACAAAGTGAAAGAAGATTTAACAAGGCGATGAAACCTCAAGTGACAGTGCTAATATTCTTGAAATCTCTTATCAAGATGGTAAGAATACAGTTTCTCCAAAGATGAAAGTCTATTTAATGAGTTTTCTAAGAAGTTCATTAAAGAAAAAGAGTATAGTTTAGTTTATTAATGTTATAATCTTAAAAATGGCAAAATGTTATTTTGTTTACATTAATTTACAGTTAAGATTTTCAGAATAATACATGGAATTAAAGATCAACTTGAGCACTCATTATTTGACATTATTTTTAAAGATAAATTAATGAAGTATGAGAATGGTACCATGGAAAAAAGCATGTTTTCTAGACTTTCAGTTATGTGAACTGCATGAACTGCAATTTTTTATCCATGTTAGGTTCACACCATATATTGTGATGTCCCTGGGGCACAGCAATGCATCCATGAGCTTATCAGGAAGAATGAGGATGAAAGAGCTAGTCTGGAAGAAGTTTTTAATAATGCTCAGGCTGACATTCTGTCCTATGAAATATTTTGTGGAAATGAACTTACAGATGACACAAGGTATATTGAATAGTTAATAAAACAAAGATAGAAATAACACAGAAGAATAATGAGCTCTTTTCACAGAGGGAAAATATATATTGAAAAATGCTGTTATGGTTTTCGTGTCTATTTATGGGGGAAAGTATTAAAGTAGAATCTACATCTATATTATGAAAGAAATCAATAACATAGAAATAAATACCTTGTATAAAAAGCAGAAAAACACTTCAGCTTAACTGGTTTGTGCAAGTTTTATCCATTGTATTACAAAATATGCTGAAATAAGTTTATTTGGCAGCCCTATGCTACATCATCAATGTCTTCTCTTCCTACCTTTTCTGCATTAAGTTCCTTACAAATTAGCTTCTTTACAAATTAACTCCCTTACAAGTAACTTCTACCTTTCTTCTTTCTTTATTTTTTGCTTTTTTTTTTTTTCTATTTTTTTCCTCTTTTTGATTCTAGGACACGCCTCCTAATGAAGCTTTTCAGAAACCTTGGGAAAGCAAAGTCTGATTTAGAATATGTTGAAACAGAAAAAAATGTGTTTGATTGTATTCAGACAGGAGAAATCCCCAACTGGATTAATAGAGATTGTCTTAATGTAGCCTGGTCAGGTGAGAAATCTTCTTGTCAAATCACAGAAGCTTAGCTATCCTCAGCCAACATACTCTTGAATATGAAATAAAAACAATGCAGCAGTAAGAAACATGTTGTTGCCATGCCAGAAGGGTTTCCATGCCACATCTTCCATTTTGTGCATTTTAGTGAGCTATTATATTAATTGTAATAGAGGGTGATGTCTAGTAAACACAGGGCTTCCTGATTTATACTCCATCATGCATCTTTTCTTTGGTATCTTTACCATTTTGAAAGTAGATGTCTTTTTACATTGTGTCTAAATATCTCAATGCATGTTCTAGGTAGATGCACCCAGAATCTCCCCAGATTTGGCAGACATACACTGATTGAAATAACAAATGTGGAAATCAGAAGGCAGTAACCCCTTTTCAAGAAAACAAAAGTATCCATTTGCATGAATTTAACACAATATGCTTTTCTAGTGAGAAAATCTTTCTTCAAATATTTGATTTGCTTTTTCTATGATTCTGCAACAAAACCCCTGGTCTTGATGATTTAGGGAAAGGAAGATGGATGTATTCTTCTATCAGAAAAAATATTATTTCTTAATTAGAAGATTTACTAGGTTATATATTGATCCTGTGTAACTATATAATTATGGGTACCCTCCAGAAGACCCTACAACATGCTCTGAGGAGACAGAGACACCATCCCAAGGAACTCATTCTGAAGTTTAAAATTGAAAGCAAGGTAATACATTACAATGTACAATACATCACCCAACATGGTTTTAAAGAAGTTATTAATATAGTCATTTTCCTAGCTATTTTTAAGAGATTTGAGATTTGCTCTTTTTCTCTGATGCATAAGCACATTTACATTCAGAAAGATATTTGCTAACTAGTAAATTGCAGGGTTACAGTTTTCTGTGTATGAAAGGATTCCCCTGTTCTATTTTGCACCTATATATCTATTTTGTTGTTCATGTACAAGCCTTTATGCATCTTGGTGGCCCTTGATGTCTGTTACAAGTAACATATATTAGAATCATAAAACTCTTTAGGTTGAAAAAGATCCTTTTAGGTTGGATAATTCAGTCCAACCATTAACCCAGCACTGTCAACTACTAAACCATGTCCCTGAGTGCCACATCTACATAGTTTTTAAAATACCTCTAGCTATGGTGATGCAATCAGTTCCCTGGACGAAGTGTTCCAATGCTTGACAACCCTTTACATGAAGAAATTTTCCTTTCCATGTAAATCTAAATTTCCCCTAGCTCAACTTGTGGCCATTCTTATGGTCCTGTCATTTGTTTCCTGGGAGAAGAGGTACTTCTCCATCACACTCCCACCTCTTTTCATGTAGTTGCAGAGAGCAATAAGGTTCCCCCTGAGTCTCCTTTTCTCCAGGCTAAAACCCCACAGTTGCCTCAGTCAATCCTCATGATATTTGTGATCCAGGCCCTTCACCAGTTTCGTTGATTTTCTCTGGACATGCTCCAGCAATTCCAGTTTCATATATCCAATAATTTGGGAAAAATGGATTCCTTGCTTATTTTAAAAGAAGGCTGGGTTAAAAAAGAAGCATAGCCTCATGTGAATTTACATCAGAGTAAATAACTGAAAAAAGCAACTGCTTGAATTGTGTTTTCTCACACTGGGCAAATGACATCCACGAGTCCATGGACCCTGGCAGGAGGCACTCATGAGTGCTGAGAGAGCTGGCATAAATCATAGCAAGGCTGCTCACCATCATTTTTGAAAAGTCATGGAGTTGGGGAGAGGTGTCTGAAGACTGCCTGAAGGAAAAATGTCACCCCAGTCTTCAAAAAGGATAAGAAGGACTGCACAGAGAATAATCACCTCAGTTCCTGGAAAGGCAACGGAGCTTCTCATTCTGGAGGCCATCTCTATCCATGTGGACAGGAGGTGATCAGGAGCAGTCAGAATGGAGTCACTGAAGGCTGACCAACCTGATAGCTTCCTATGATGAAACAACTACCTGGATGGATCTCCTGCAGAGAGAGCAGTTGATATTGTCTAACTTAACTTCTGCAAGGTTTTCCACACTGTCTCTCACAACATCCTCATAGGCAAACTCAGGGAATGTGGACTGGGTTAGTAGGCAGTGAGGTGGATAGAGAATTTGCTGACTGGCAGATCCCAGAGGGTCATAATCAGTGGCACAGAGTCAGGTTGGAGGTGTATCACTAGAGGTGTACATCAAGGTTGAATACTGGGCCTGATATTGTTCAGCTTATTTTTCAATGGATTCGATGAAGGGGCAGATACCTCCTCATAAAATTTGCTGATAACTCTCAGCTGGGAGAAGAGGCTGGGAGCATGGTTGTGCTTCAGAAGGGCCTCCACAGACTGAAGAGATGGGCAGAGAAGAGCTGTCTGAAGTTCTGCAAAGGCAGGTGCACGGTGCTACATGTGGGGAGGAATAACCCCAAGCACCAACACAGGCTGGGGGCTGACCTGCTGGAGAGCTGCTCTGTGGAGAAGGACATGGAGATCTTGGTGGACAACAAGCTGTCCATGAGCCAGCAGTGTGCCCTTGTGGCCAAGAGGGCCAATATTGTCCTGGTGCATGGCTGGCTGTGCCAGCCAGATATATAGGTGCAAAATAGGTGCTGGCTGTGCTCTGCCAGCAGCTCGAGGGAGGTGATCCTGCCTCTCTACTGAGCCCTGGTGAGGCACATCTGGAGTGCTGTGTCCAGCTCTGGGCTCCTCAGCACAACAGGGACGTGGAGCTCCTGGAATGGGTGCAGGGGAGGGGTGCAAAGATGATCAAGGGACCGGGGAGCATCTCTCTTAGGAGGAAAGGCTGAGGGAGATGGGCCTGCTCAGCCTCAAGAAGGGAGAACTGAGAGGGGCCTTATCAATGTCAGTAAGTACCTGAAGGGAGGATGCCAAGAGGTGGAGCCAGGCTCTTCTTGGGGGTGCTGAGCAGAGGGGCAAGAGGCAATGGGCAGAAACTGATGCAGAGGAAATTCCACCTGAACATGAGGAAGAATATTGTCCAGTAAAGAGATTGTTCAGAGAGAGTGTGGAGTCTCCCTCACTGGAGATATTCAGGAACCCTCTGGACACAATCCTGTGCATGTGCTGTGTGACAGCTTGAGCATATGACCCGTTGTGGTCCCTTCCAACCTGACTCATTCTCTGATTCTCTGCTCAAACTGACCCAACTATATACATTAAAAATGCATCAAAATCTGAGTGCAGTAATGCATTTACAATATTTTGGTTGCTGAATCTCAAAGTAAAGAGACTCAAAATTACATTACATAATTACTTAGACTACATAGGTAAGTAAGGTAAGATAATGATAACAACCATCATGTCAAGTTAATGCAGAGTTCCTCATTGGCAAATAAAGAATAAAACCTATAAATTATATTTTTGCTAATTTTAACTGCATCATTTTTTGCATTTTTGTGTTTGGTTTTGTTTTGAGTTTTTAGGATTACCAGATAATGAAGAAACGCTAAGAGAGATATCAACACTGAAACAAGCTCCCTATTTTAGAGAGAAGCCCTGGAGAGAAAGCTTGTGCAAAAAGCACTTTCTGCAGTATTTTTTGAGAGGACAAAAATTGGAAGCATTCAATACGTGTGGTTCAGTAAATATCAAGATACTTACACAGGCATTTAAGTGTTTTGAAATTTTATGCTTTGTAATATTTCTAAGAACTCTTCTTAAAGAAAGAAACACAAAACCGGCTTAGCCATGACCTGAAAGAGTCTGAGACTGAGCAAAGGAGTCTTTGAGTCCAACAGGTGTAGTTCTGTTGCAAGTGGATGGGGTACAGAAACTTTTGCTGTCTAAAGTGGGGCATATTTTTGTTTAAATAAAAGATGAAATTCATTAAATTATAGATACAAAGGAAACTTTAAAAATATATACTTTGAAATAGTAGTTGTAATAAGGGGTAAATTAATGTGAAGATGATGGTTGTGGCTGAACACAACAGCTGGTTTCTAATAAGTAGTTGTTGAAGATGACAATGCTAAGTTCCTGGAAGTAAATGTTCACTGTGATTTTAATACCAAATGTGCACTTTTAGAGTTGGGTTGAGGATTTTTGTCATCTGTTAAGCATGTGTACCTGGAGCTGAGTGGTTTATTTGAACTACTCAGCTGCATCCAGTCCCATATCATAAGCTGAAAAAAATTTGTATTCCAGCACTGATCTATAATTCAAATAGTAACATCAAGAGGCTTTATTTTATTACTGCATGTCTGTTTGTAAGGTGCGTCTTCTAGGTTTGAATGACCTGTCCAGAAAGAACACTCTGTACACATGAAACCTCCCTATGACAGTGCTTTTGTGCAAACAAATTGACGTGCACTTATCCCTGTCCTTGTGGGAACTGTTTTTCTCGGAACTGTGGTACTGGGAACATGATGTCTGTTTTTGAGTGCCATTAGTGTACTCAGGGTGCTTTGCGTTTGAATCTTACAGTGCACTGTAAGGCTATGGAAGGGAATGCAAGAGAAAAGAAACAAGAATGTCGATGTCACTGAAATGTAGATGCATTATGGTGAAGATGCTGTAGACAAAGACAGCTACAGTGGAGAGGGTGATTTTGAGTGCTTCATACCACATTTGTTCTTGAGTGAACATGCCACTCCGAGATGCAGCAACACTGGTAATAAGTCTGAGCTTTAGACAGGATTGAATTAGTTCCAGTCCACCACAAAGAGAGAAAAAAACCCTAAATATTTATAAAAACTATATACAATCTATATGCAGAATATACACATAGACACTGTTTGATTTTTTTACTGCTGTTAGAATTTTGATTTTTTGGTAATGAGACAGTTAAGGGCAGTTTTAAATCAGTTTTAAAAGAATGGAAGCCATGTAGTAAGTCAGAACTCTGTTTTAAGTCAAAGGAGGTTTTTGAGCTGTGGTTCAGCTATTGAACTATATAGTGCAAGTAATTGAAACTTTTATGTATAGAAGTGTAAAATAAAATATATTAAAAAGAAATATTTTATTAACTTTATGTTGAGCTTTGTTAGCTTTTTAAAGTCCTCGTGTGAATAGATTTAATCTGTGAAGAAATTTTGTCACTATTCTTATTCTTTCTCTAACTTTTCTGAATGTCTGACTCCAAAGCTTATGATTTAGCTCCTTCCCTCACCTAATGTCATGTCTATGCACGTTTCCTGAAGCAATTTCATGGTGTCATATACAAGTTGCTAGCTTTTATATCTGTTGTTAATTATGTAACAAAGAGAAAATTAATGATTTCTCTACTAAACTATTGGTCTTTACTTACTTATAATGTCAACATTAAGCCTGGGAACTAGATTTTAATTAAAATAAAACATCATTTTAAATGCCAATCATTACATGCTTTAAATGTAATTAAGCTAATCAATATACAATAAGTAATAAAAATAAGAATAGGAAAACAGTGTCACTTTGGTTTAGAATTATATTCCAGCAGCAATGCACCCCACCAAGGAGAAAATTGGGCAAAAATGACAGGAAGCCTCCATAGATGGCAAACAGGTTGCTGAGCAAATTCAGAGGAAAAAAAAAAAAAAGCCTTTCAAGAAATAGAAAGGACAGATGACCCGGGCAGAACATAGGGGAATTGCAAAGGAAGCTAGGGACAAGGTTAAGGAAGTCAAGGCCCAGTTAGAATGGAACCTGGCCAAGGATATTGAGGATAAAAGAGAGGACTTTTATAGGTATGTTACAAACAAGAGAAAATCTAGGGATAATGCAGGCCCTCTGCAGCAGGAAACAGGAGACCTGACTGCCCTGGACAAAGAGAAGGATGAGGTTCTCAATGAGTTCTATCTCTCAGTCTTCAACAGGAAGTGCTCCAGCCATACTAACCAAGTTGAGAACAAACTCAAATTCAGGAACTGGGAGAATAAAGACCCTAAGCCCACTAATGGAAAGGATCAGGCTTGAGACCACCCAAGGAACCTGAATATGTTCAAGTCCATGGGAAGACCTGATGAGATTCATCCAAGGGTCCTGAGGGAGCTGTCATAGTTGCTAAGCCATTTTCCACTAATTTTGAAGAATTGTGGTGGGCAGTTGGAGTCCTCAATGAGCGGAAAAAACAAAATATAACCTCCATTTATGAAAAGGGGAAAGCAGAAGACCCATGGAACCACTGACTGGTCAGTCTCACCTTAGTGCCAAGCAAGATCAGGGAGCAGATTCTCCTGGGAACTTTCCTAAGACACACAGAAAATGAAGAGGTGCTTGGTAACAGCCAAGATGGCTTTACAAAGGGCTTTACAAGGGCTTTACAAATCATGCCTGACAAATTTGGTGATCATTCTGTGATGGGGCTACAGCACTGTATAGGGACAGAGCAACTGACATCATCTATCTGGATTTGTGCAAAGCATTTGACACTGTCCCTGATAATTTTACTTCACTATTCCTCTGCTGTGTGGAAACAAACAAAGATTTAAAAAGCAATGTAATCAAATTACAGAGGAGTACAATGAAAGAAAAAATAGTAATTATTTAGAAAAATCATTTTATCCAGAAACTTAATTTAAAAATTATTTTCTCTCATAAGGGAAGAATCTTAGCTGTAAAAGTCAAGTAATCTTGAGGGAAACTTCTGTATAGCTCTAATTTAGCACATATGATCTTAGGTCCCACCAAAAAAAACCAGAATTTTTTCATCTTATTCATAAAATAATTAATTTTTCTTGATGAGCCCATTAATTTATTATTGATATTTGATTTGAATGTCCTGTAAAGATTCACTATATGCACAGGAAAAAACAACAACAACAACAACAACAAACCAAACCAACAACAACAACAAAAACACACACACGAAAAAAAACCCAAAACAAAACAAAAAAACAAAGGAAAACAACAACCAACCAACCAAACAAAACCAAACAAAAACCTAAAAATTCAGCAGTAAAGTGTAAGCTAAAAGTCCCTATTCTAAAATACTCTGACATTCTCATTAATAACAATTAAAAGCTTAGAATTACTTTATTAATACCCATTAATAAAGTAATTAATATTAGTAACAGCTAAAAAATATCTTTCTATTTCTGTTTGATAAATCTGGAACTTTTGTGTTCGTTGTGGGTTTTATATCACCTATATTTAGAATGTTAGAAATGTCTGAAATTATTTCAATTTCTTTTTCAAAAAAGGGATAAGCTTTCATCCAAAAATCTTTCTCATGACATCCTAAGTATCATAAGTAGTAGGCTTCACTTCAGCCTCAGGTATATGGGACTTGGGGCTGCAAGTACCCTTAACATTCTTTCTAAGAGAATTCTAGCAAGTGCACTGATATAAAGTGTGTTCCAGGACCCCTGCTTCATGTGAAATGCTCTAAGCTGAATAAATTAGCAAATACTTTTTTAGGGCAGAAAAATAAATTATTAAATTGTTAGTCGGTTATGGTATGAGATAAATACTGAAGCCCCAGATTGCTAATAAATGAGAAAGCATAGCCCCCTGGTTTCATTCAGCACAGCTAGATCTATTGCCTCCCATCAAATTCAAGTCATAGTTAAAAGAATTTTTCACAGGCTGCATTCCTCAGTAGTGAGAAATGTACTGTGAGAAATTAACTAATATTTCTTTATCTACTCTCAAAATGACAGCTGTAGACAAAGGTGCATAATCAAAACTTATTATCAGACAGATTAACCTATCCAAATGCTACATGTATAATTTTTTTTATTATTATTACAAATATAGTCCTAAAGTGAGTGGCAGTTTTTGCCTCGCTTTGTGCCCATGAGCAATGTTGGTCCTGATGATGCAGACTCTGGCTGTATCCACAGTGTCTCCAGTGCTGGGCCTGCTTAACAAACAGAGCAGCTACTTGCATCCCTGCCACATCTAGGGCGAAACTCAGGCTTGCCTGTGCCAGCTTCCTCTCTGCTGGTGGCAGTGAGGCAGTGTGGCCTTGGGCTCAGGCTGGAGGACAACTTCATTCCCTAAGCACCTACATGACAGGACAGCCTTAGTGTTCTGTGTGGTTTAATGCAGGTATGGCTACTGCTTACTGAGAAAAGAGTCTATGTTTCTGCTTGTGGTGATTTTTTTTTACATGTTCAAGGTCAATACCTCCCAACCCTCACCTGTGCAATGAATGCAATCTGAGTGCATTGGAACCCTCTGCTCCCACCGTTGCCTCCTTTGTCTTCATCTCATTATTTCAGCATCTGAGCTCTTTGCCTTCTCCTTACTTACCAAGTTCTTCCTGTTGACTCTATTTCATTTCCACCAGCCATTTTATTTATCTGTTTCTGTGTTTGACCATCCCTTCTGCAAAGGACATATATGCAGCTTTGGCAGTATGAATCATTTGTAATTCATTGAAACACACAAAACTTAACCTGATTTGAAATTGTCTAGAGGCACTTGGGAGCTAAACCCATCTCATCCCATTGACACATGAGGACATAAGTAGCAGAGTCTGCAAGTCAAGCAAGTCCTTCATGGGGCAGACAGAGCATTCTTGGAGAAACTGCTTTCTTCAGTGCCTCAAGAGGGTTGTCAATTCTAAATTACAGTTCTTCTGCTGCAACAACTCCATTTTTTCCTGATTTTAAGTACCTCTCATGTATCTCATATATACTTTTGTGTATGTTTGATTGCCTCTTCCACATACATAACTTCACCAAATGAGGCCTTTTTTTTTTTTTTCTATATTCTTTGGTATGTATACACTAGTATAAAAATACATTATTATGTACACCACTTATTATGCATTATTATGTGTACCGTACTATTTGACCACAATCACAGCATCACATGCAGGACATGCATTTCATTCCCCATTTTTTTCTGCTCTCACAATTCTGTTCTACAAAAGGCCATGGACAGGTCACAGACAAGTTCCAAAAAGAATGTTTCAGAGTCTTCTATGTGTTCTGTGGGGAGTTCTGCATCTGAGTCCTTTAAAAGTCATAACTTTTATGCATTGACTATAACAGAAATGAAGTGCATGCTTTAGAAGGACTTTCCTGCATATTTAAATCACAGATCCAAGTGAAATTTTCAAATTAAAGAGATCATAACTCATCTATATCTAAAATATTTTTATAGAGACAAATTTTCAGACCATTTTTCAGTTTCCTGCTGTAGAGTCCTCTGAGTTTGGAAAAGAAAATTTAATTAAACACCAGAATACATCTAGCTGTAGTAGTACTCAAATCTATAAAAGTAAGCATTATATTTTACATTAGATGTATTAATACAGTTATTCTGTAAAAAAGATTTGATTTGGCCAATGATACAGAAATCAGGTTCATGAGTGTAGTAAACAAAGCCCAACACATACACAGGAAAAAATAGTTAACATTTCGTAGACATTATATTAGATGTGCAATGCAAATACAGAGGAAGCGAAAGAGAAAGAGAAGAAATTTGTCCTTTAAAATAACTTTATGTTGTTTCTTTACTATCCAAATTTGAATTTATGGATAAAACTAAAATATTGAATTTTGATATTTAACCTGTAGGTAAGTTTTTAGATGGAAAGCATGGTTTTGGTAGGGAATAGAGTGTTCTACATATCTAAAAAGTATCACCCAAAGTCAGATTTTGATATAGATTCCTATATTACACCTTTAATTGAAATTACAGTTCCATTGATTAGTGCGGAGGACCAGGCATAAGCATCTTTTTTCTCAAACATTTTGAGTGTTGCAACACAGAAGTTATGATTGGAAGAGAGGGTGCCATGGAGGTGAGACAGGGCTGTGCTGGACCAGCTTTCTTCTCCATCTTGGGACCTGTGTTCTGTTGTCGTGCTTGTCCTGATCTTTGTCATTCCTGAGGAGTGTTCAAAGGGCTGGCTGTGGGTCTGTGAATGAAATGGCGGAACAAGTACAGTTTACATCATCTGAAAAAAGCAGCAGATCAAGCCCTCTTTCTTTTTCCTCTATTCCTCTTTTGCTTACTTCCTCACTACCTCTGTCCAGGACCAACATGGGGTCTAAGGACTCATGAACTCTTTACCTCTCTCTCTCTCTCTTTTCTGTCTTTATTTCTATCTTCCCTGGTATTTACTGGGCTAAGAATGGTTGTTGTGTCCAGAGGGTTCCTGAATATCTCCAGCAAGGGAGACTCCACACTCTCTCTGAACAATCTCTTCCAGTAAAGAATTCTTTACTGGACAGTATTCTTCCTCATGTTCAGGTGGAATTTCCTCTGCATCAGTTTCTGCCCTCTGCCTCTTGCCCCTCTGCTCAGCACCCCCAAGAAGAGCCTGGCTCCACCTCTTGGCATCCTCCCTTCAGGTACTTACAGACATTGATAAGGCCCCTCTCAGTTCTCCCTTCTTGAGGCTGAGCAGGCCCATCTCCCTCAGCCTTTCCTCCTAAAAGAGATGCTCCCCGGTCCCTTGATCATCTTTGCACCCCTCCCCTGCACCCATTCCAGGAGCTCCACGTCCCTGTTGTGCTGAGGAGCCCAGAGCTGGACACAGCACTCCAGATGTGCCTCACCAGGGCTCAGTAGAGAGGCAGGATCACCTCCCTTGAGCTGCTGGCAGAGCTCTTCCTGATGCACCAGGACAATACTGGCCCTCTTGGCCACAAGGGCACACTGCTGGCTCATGGACAGCTTGTTGTCCACCAAGATCTCCATGTCCTTCTCCACAGAGCAGCTCTCCAGCAGGTCAGCCCCCAGCCTGTGTTGGTGCCTGGGGTTATTCCTCCACAGGTGCATGATGCTGCGTTCTTATCAAGAGCAAATGTACATTCCGTGTTTTGAAAAGTTAACACCTTTCAGCTTTGGAGATAGTTCAGGAAGTCCACGCTCATAGCAAACACATGAAATTCAAAATTTTTATTTTTGGAAAAGGAAATGCAGCAGAAGCTCCTGTACAGATAAATTGCAGGTTTAACGTAATAGCTGAATTTACAGATATTATTGCTTTCATTTTTTTCTGATTTTCACCTGCAGCACTATGCAGGCACTTCAAAAATAAAAATTGATCCTCAGTCAGTAACATATTTGGAAGAATTTTCCACCTACTCTCACATATAAAGGTGTTCCTGATGAGATATGATATTAATTTGTTAATGAACAATTTGCTTGAATCTTTTTCCACTGTGTAACTCTGAAATGCACAGCAGAAACTTATGTCTCTTCCTATCAAGAGTTGCCCCCCACAAGACATAGTGTATACTTTTTATTTTTCTCCTTTTTTTGAAAAGGTTAACTGAAATTTCTTTTTATTGCCATGACAATATGGTGCTTATCAAAAACATAGGCAGGATATGATGTATTAGTATATGACAGTTCAGTAAAAACCCCATGAAACTCAGATAGCATATCATTATAGAATTAATCTTTTAAAAACATAAACAAACCTTCCTGAAACCTTCTTTTCTCTAAGTGAATGCTGTCACAAGAATATTTCTTAATTAATATCCTAATATGAAACAAATAAAATTATACAAATATAGAGCAATAAAGAATTCTGATCAAAAGTTTATCCAGATAGAAACAAGTTATTAAAACCAAATAATTGTAGAAATATGGATAGATTATGTATATATATACATAATTCTTTATATGAACAGTTTATCTTACCCAGGCTAATGTCTGTATTTTTTTTTTCAATCTATGACTATTAATTCCATAAGAGTCAAAATGTGTTATTCCTGATTCTGTTCTGTTTCAGCAAATGCATTCAACTAAGTGAGGTGAAAGCTGTGCTGAGCCTCCACTTCCACTCTTTGTGTGTACAATTAACTGTAGCAGAGACTTATAATGGAAGAAAATTATTAACCAAAAAAAATATTACTTTACAAAACCAGTTAAATCTCCATTATTAGCTGATTACTGATATGGGATGTAAAAAAAAAACAATTGCTTTTAAATGGCTGACTAAAAAATTCTGAAGTTTTAGAAGGGTAACCTGGAACACACAGTTCCTCTTTTTAAGAAGGCAAGGTCTTCTAGCCTTCAGGGGTTCCTCTGGGTGGCCCCAAAGGAGAGCTCCCAACTACAGATCCACTGCAGAGAGAAGGAGTGGTCCAAGAGCTCTCTATTGGGACTCCTCTAGACAAAATTGGTCGGTGCAGCCACACCAGTGCCTGGGAGGTCTGGCTTCCTGTCCTGCTGCAGCCACCACTCAGATATGATGGGGTCAGTCTGCACAGGGGCTGGGCAGTGCTACATGACTGAGGCCACTGTTAAAATGTTCTGGTCAGTCATGGTTCATGAGCCGGAGAGCCTGGACCCCTGCTACAGCAGTGAGTCTCCTTTCCCGTTGTATGCATTTTGACTATGAGCCAATCACTTTATCCAGTAAAATGACAGCCTTTGCAAGCATTCTTTGAGCTCTCCCTGCAAGGTAATACGGCTGCATAGCAGCAATCTCCCCTTGAGCTGAGACAACTCTCAAGGTTGCTCCTTGAGGTGACAGACTCTACTAATAACAGATCTATGAGTAAGTCAAATTTGAGCTCTCTCTAAAGCCGCAGCAGGACAGCATTTCAGTGACTCTCCCTGTAAGCCAGCAGGTCTTCAGAGTTTGAGATTCCTTACCTGAGAGTGAGATATCCTTCCTTACCCAATGCAAAGAGAGTTCTTACTTAGAACAAATCCTTGGTAAATGACTGATAACAGGCTAAATTAATATTAATGAAATCCACATAGTTGATTTCTGTAGGCATAAATCATTGTTCATCTATGAAATTGAGACCAGATCTAGCCAGTCTAGAAGTTTAGAAAGCAAGGGCTCCACTGTGAAATTCATCGTTCAGTGGGACAGTCTCCCTTACCTTTATGCATTAGTCTCATTCCCACTCAATCCTGATTCAACTTGCATTGTATGTTTTATCCATGTAGTAAATAATAGAGTGAGCCTTGCCATCCAACTTTGTTAAACTGCATTTTTATAAATCCATGTTAAAACCATTTTTGCTAATATCTTTGATGGTGATACTTTGAGTGACCATAAATGGCTCATTTGAGACAGGCATGTATAGATGCCACACCACCATAGCATTTGACATAAATAATTCTAGACAAGCAAGACATATTAAACTTTCTTTCAAAAAAGGAATGAAAATATAGACTAATGTATTTCCTTGTTTAGTTTGCTCATTTTCCCCCTTTATATTTAAAAGACTCTTGACTTTCAAAAATCCCCAGTATAAATGCTTCATAAGTCAGTCTACAGACACAGAGCATATACAAAAACAGGGCAAAACAAAAGATCTACAAAGACTTAGGGATATTTTGCAGCAATAGAGCTATGCACAGGATATGTAAGCTGAAGTCACTGTGCCAAGTTACCTGAATTATAACAGCTGAACTGTCCTCAGTCTAATCAGGTAGAGTCCCATCCGCCTGAAGAGATATTTTCACCTGTTGAAACTCAGCGTGGGGTGATTTTTAAAACTGGACACAAGCTAAACAGAGTTGCATCACAGTATCTAAATAATTCCTGTCACAGTCTGTGATCAGGGTTAAGGCAACAAACCAGGGGCTATAGATGCATTATAAATTTCTCTGTCTGCAAGAACAAGTTTTGCCCTCCACAGAATAAGTCACTCTCTGTATGTCATTGTCCCAACAGCAAAAAAGCTGGCATCCTCTGGCTGTGATTTGACAATGAAAGTGTGGTTATGAACATCAAATATTATTTGAATATTTTTAGTACTAGGCCGTTTCATTCCCACTTTGGACACAAAGACAGATAATTCAAAGGACTTCAAGCCTTTTTTCACCTTCTATGTTAAACAAGTGTCATGCTTTCAATGGATTCTGTTTGTAGAAATTAGGCTTTCCTCAGGTTTTATGGTCAGGGAATGAGAAATGTCAGAAAAGATAATTTTCAAATAAGTATTTCAGACTAAAGAGAATATAGAGGTTATGCAGGTGTTTTCTGAAAATGGACCTATTTTATTTACTTTTGCTGGAAAAACTATTTTGCAGTATTTTATAAATAAGAGGATGGTTCAGAAAAAACAGAGTATTCTAAAATAGATTCTGTACTTTTCCAGCTAACAATATCTAACAGTAATGAAAAAACAAGATCTTTATTAATTCCTTATTTGTTTCCTAGTCCATGGAACCCCCTTCACACAATAAAGTTTCTATAAATACAGAAATCAATTTCAGAAAATCTGAATTAATTATGTTAAATAGATATATTTTATCCATCTGAAAATAACAAACAATAAGGAGATTACTCAAGCCAAGACTACATTACAGATTTAAAAATAGCTCTGTATGTTCATACACACATGATCTCAAGTGGAGTAAGCAAGCAGAGAATAGAAAATTGCCATGGTCTTCCTAGATGTTCCTAACACAGGGATATATAAAAATTAAACTTTAAATACTACTACTAATACCTGTGTTTTCTTGCTTGTCTTTGTCACTGCTGTTGTAATCTCTCTTTAGAGAACTGTATTTTTATGATTTGTTGTTGTTGGATGTTTGGTTTGTTTGGCTTTGGGATTTTTGGGATTTTCTTTTGGTTTGACTTTTTTGTGGGTTTGGAGTTTTTATTTTGGTGGGATTCAATTTTATTTTTTTTTTTACTGATAAATTTGGATATCTTAATAATCATTTTTACAAGTGGAAATTTTTGGTTTCTAAGTAAAAGATTCTCCCATACAACTCCAGGGAAACACCTGGTTTGGTGAGTATGGCTCCGATTCTGCATGGCATTGAAAGGAAGTGATGGAAACATCTTGTTAAATGTTTGTTTTGTCCACAGCTTAGAAGGTGAAACCATATCAAAATCATGGCTGTAGCAGATACAGTCTCTAAGGGAGGGCAAGGTAAAATTAATGGATCCTTGAAGATCCTATGCACACATAAGCAGCCCAAATATAACTTTGAATATTAACCTGTGGCTGCCAGTATAATTGAACAATCTCTGGCAGATAGTCTGCTACAAGATATTTGAAAGTAGGAATGAGAAAGGGAAAAAAGGGAACCTGACATGGTGCCCTTGAAATGGGTGAACGTAGAGAGCGGAGAGATGTGGCCAGCATTTGGGTCACATTTTAATGGAATAGAGACAATATTTGATTTTTGACTTTGATATATTCATACCGTTTAAAAAATATCCCTTCTGTAGGCCAATTCCTATGAAAATAGCAAACTAACTATGGATGCCTTTCTCATGTAATTTTTGCAATAATCATAGAATCACAGAAACCTTGAACATCACCTCATTCCAATGCCTGTGCCTGCCCCTGTCATGGACAGGGACACATTTCACAAGAGCAGCTTTTTCAAACCCCTTTCCAACATGGCCATGAATACTTCCAGGGGTGGGGCAACCACAACTCTGTGCCAGTGTCTCACCACCCTGAAGTAATCTGCTTCAGCAAGCTCTACAACAACCATGTGTCTAAGACTCATCACTTTTTCTGTAGACCACAAGGAGGTGCAATTGATCTTTTTTTTCTTTTTTTTCCCGTTTTTTTTTAAATTAGAAATTCCACATTTTAATAACAGTTCCACACTTTGTCGTTTCCTATTTGGCTTTAGATGAAAACAGTAAATGTCCAATACTCCTTTTCTTTTGCTCTTACTTACTTAGTGTTCTCTGAGTGGAACTGTTACAGCGTTTCTCTTTCCTTACTAATCTCACATCCTGTGTCCTGCTTGCAATGATGTAGAAAGGAAATAAAAATCATAAGATCTCCAAACTACTGTAATGATCCTAACATGTTTTTGACTTGCAGAAGGTGAAAAAGTTCTATTATGTTGGATTAGTAAACTTTAAGGATGAATTTTATTAGGTATTTCTGCACTATAAGGAGAGAGCTTTTGTTCAGTGTGGAGACCATATCTGGCTGTTGGTTCTGTTGAAATTATTTATAAAAATCTGCCATATGTATTTTAGACCAATCTTCAGCCATCTTTCTTTTTGATAAAGAAGGAAAAAAAATATTAAAAGAACTTTTTCATTTGACTTTGGTAAGGTTTATCATCTACATTATTCAAGTGCAACTACTAGTCTGATCTAGCATATTTGAACAGTACATATGTTTTAAAATCTTGTCGTAGCCTCCCAGACAAAATCAGTCACGTCAACTCACTTGCCATTTCTTCTCTGTGAAAAAGGAGTATTGACTCATTTCCACCTGAAAAGTTACCTAATCCTCATGCTTCAGCAATTTGTTGCTAATTTGCTTATGTTTTTTGTAGGCTGGAAACCTGAAGACAGTAAGAAGCAGACCTCCTACAATGACATTCCTTGAGCTGCAAAAGCTGCATGGATGTGCTGATCCTCTTAGAATTTAACTAATTGTCCTTGAGCTCGCAGTCCCTTCCTGCTTTTGGTCAACACTTTATCCTGAATCTCTTTCTTAGCTCTTCCTTTAAATGACATATTAACAAGACTAATCTGACTGAGATGGTGATGTTTGCCCCAAAGCTCCCTTAAACAGTGCCTTAGCCATTGCTTTTTTTCTGTATCTCTGTTTGTTCACATCACTCAGTTTCCACTCACACCTCTCTGCATGTTTGGAGTGTGTTGTTTTCATTGTTTCAGCTATCTGTTTCCACAGCTGATCCTTATTGTTTCTTCTATTTACTCTGTGTGAAAAGGTGTGATTGTATTGCCCTGTGACTTCCCACTCAGCCTTTCTAGACAATAAAGCTATATTCTCTTTTGTTCTTTTCATCTGTCATAATTTGCTTACTAATAACCTTCTGGAAGTTAATAGACTCTACTAATATCTCCCCCCATGATGAGAATATATTTATAGCATCCTGTAGCAGTTTTTAAATTTTACTGTTGGTTAATAAACAAACCACGTAAAGCTGGTACAATTGTACATTTTCTTATCCTTAAAAGACAAACATGTATTTTGAAGAAATATGAATTTTTAATGTCATTTTTAAGCAGTATGTTGAGATCCTGGATGTTTAAAATATTTCATCATTTGTATAGTAAAAAAGGAAAAAGGACTGAACTATTTACATCTTGGTGGAACATTTTGCTCCCTGTCTCTCCATAAGAAGTGCCACTCCAAAGACTTCTCTTATAAATACCTTTTATTTATTCTATTTTTAGGCAGTAATGCTGGATCCATCCTTATTACCTGCACTTGTATAATGAGTTGAGTTGATCATTCTGTCTTAAAAATTAGTGGAAACCTTAGCTACTCCCTAACAGGGAAAACTTCTAAGTAATCATAGTGATCCATTTGTCCTGCAAAGAAAGGATGTCTCACTAGGTGTGTCTGCATTCATTTACTACTCAAGAAATGCAAATACCAAGTTTTACAGGAGCTGAAAATTAACTTATGCTTGTACTCAGCATCTCAGCTTCAAAAAAATTGGATCAGCACAACAAAACAGAACCTCTCCAACTTTCTTTCAGGAATTTTCTTGCAATTCCCTCACTCAAAAATGAACAACAAAACACCACCTTCAGTGAGATAAGTAGTGCAAGTTTTTTCAAGTGTTGTGGGATTTTGGAGAATGCACATGCCAAATTACAGTCTGATTGTAAACACTTTCTGTCAAGTGACCTGGAAGAGGAGTGATTCAGATGGGGCTCTGAGCAGTGACAAGCCTTTGAGCAAATCAAGTGGGAGATAGTTCATACTGCAGCCCTCCAGCCAGTCCAAACAAGGAAAGATGTAAAAAAGTGTGCTTTATACTGCAGCTGGGGAGAGTGGCCCTACCTGGAGGGTCTGGCAGAAAGCACCAGGGAACACTCAAGGTTGACTTCTAGGTTTTTGGACTCAGGCATACAGAGGATCTGAAGTCCTCTCTACTCCAGCTGAAAATGAGATACTGGCAGCTTAGGAAACTATCTGAGCCATTTCAGAGGTGATTGGTACTGAAGCACAACTCTGACTGGTACCCAGGTTACTCATGTTGGATTGGGTCTTCAGAGGGAGGATCTCCTCTACACATCATGCAATAGATATTGCACGGAGTGAGTAGGTCACAATGACCACACAATGAGCTTGGAAAGGAAATCCCAGTTTTCCAGGAATCTTAGAAATATATCATGGACTGGCCAGAAGGCAAAGATTTGGTAACGTCACGAGAGAAGTTGGTAATATAGGCTGAAGAGGCCCCACTGTATAATAAATTACCAGAAAGTGAGAACCAATATGCCTTTTTTACTAATGGATCCTGTCATCCTTTGGAAAAGTATTGGAGATGGAAAGCAGCTGTGTACAGGAGTCCCTTAGGACAAGTCACAGAAACTGCTGAAGGAGAAGGTGAATTGGGTCAGCTTGCACAGGTGAAATCCATCCAGCTGGCCTTAGACATTGCTGAAGGAGAGAAAGGGACAACACTTTATAGTAATTCATGGATGACGGCAAACGACCTGTGGAGGTGGCTGCAACAAAGGAAGCAGAATGGTAACATAGTGGTAAAACTGTCCTGGCTGCTGCATTGTGGCAATGTGAAACACGTGGCTGTGAAAGTAGATTGCAGACCTGCTCATGTAACCAAGTCAGGCCACAGAAGAACATCAGAACAACCAGCAGGGGGATCATGCTGCTAGAACTGAAGTGGCTCAGCTGGACTTGGACTGGCAAATAAGTGTGAGTTATTCCTAGCATAGTGTCCTAGCACAGTGTCCTAGCAACAAGTTGTCCATGAACCAGCAGTGCTCTTATAGCCAAGAAGGCCCATGTTATCCTGGGCTGCAAGCTCTGCCAGCAGCTCAAGGGAGGTGATCCTGCCTCTCTACTGAGCCCTGGTGAGGCACATCTGGAGTGCTGTGTCCAGCTCTGGGCTCCTCAGCACAACAGGGACGTGGAGCTCCTGGAATGGGTGCAGGGGAGGGGTGCAAAGATGATCAAGGGACCGGGGAGCATCTCTTTTAGGAGGAAAGGCTGAGGGAGATGGGTCTGCTCAGCCTCAAGAAGGGAGAACTGAGAGGGGCCTTATCAATGTCTGTAAGTACCTGAAGGGAGGATGCCAAGAGGTGGAGCCAGGCTCTTCTTGGGGGTGCTGAGCAACAGGACAAAAGGCAATAAACTGATGCACAGGAAATTCCATGAGAACGTAAAGAAATAACTTGTATAGGTGACCGTGCACTGGAACAGATTGCCCAGGGAGGCTGAAGAGTCTCCCTCACTACAGACACTGGAGCTGTCTGGACACAGTTCTGTGCCATGTGCTCTGGGATGACCCTGACTGAGCTTGGAGGTTGGACCAGAAGTTGATCTTTTCCAGACTGACCCATTCTGTGATTCTGTCAAACTTCTTGGGCACAACTACACAGCCAAAGAGCTCTCTTATTTACTGGGAGATGCCAGGTTACTGTTGTTGCAGTGTCTCTTCTGAAGCAAATTATTGAGCTGCTTCAGATGAAAAAATCCTGGGAATACATCCTTCAGGGGAAAACCTTGTAGACTTTTGAAGAAACTGGGCTATCAGCAAAATTCTAGCAGGCTTCATTCCTTGTCAGCAATTTGGTGTTGCAGATACTTTAGAAGAGGTAAACATCATCACATTAGTTCAGGAAGTTTGGATTTAAAGTATATGCATAGAAAATGTCACCTTAAGGGCTTTGGGGAGCCAACCACAGGGCATCTCAATGCACCTCCGCACTTTAAAGGTTAATCTTAAACAGTGTGGGCAAAACCCACTCTGTATTATTTGATCCCAGGGACCAAGGTTTTCCTGGAATAGAGGAATTAGGGTGTCATGACATAGCATGGTGGCTAGGAAATGGAGGCTTGAGTTTTAATGAATTGTGTAATTCAGAAATATAGTGTGAATTACTCCATTCTGTCTTCAGCCAGAATAGACTGGACTACAAATGGTAGACAAATGGGAAAAGTAGAGGAAGGAGTGGGAATCCCCAAATTCTCTAAAAACCATATTAGTTGAATAGACATAATGGCCTCCTAACAGACATTTTGGACGTAAGTTGCAAGAACCAGAGTTTTCAGGGTTTTTAGTTATCTTATATATTCTTTTCAGCTTTTATATGCTTTTGGAAATGGAATCCATGGAGAAATTTCAGTACTTCAGAAAACTAACCATCAGGACTCTGGTCAGGATTTTCTATTTTTTTGCATTGCTAAGAGAACATTTTGATTTACATTCCTTCTTCTGGAAAAAGAAAAAGAAAAGACAAAAAAAAAAAAAAAAAGGGTCCTTATTAGGCCAGTGTAGTGCTGTAGGAAGAGTTCTCTAGCAGAAATTTCACCTCAGGCTAAATTCCAGCCCCTGAACTAGAAAAGTATCCCTACTACTTCCAAGGTCAGGGCATACTTCTTCCAGTGTGTTCAAACATCCTCAGTTAACTGTGTTTCCTTTAGTCCTTACCGTGCATCTTTAAATGTTACTATACTATGTGAATGAATGCTGGAAATCTTAGAGAAATATTTCTACTTAATTCTGCAGTCATCTTGGTAA
This sequence comes from Pycnonotus jocosus, assembly GCA_013400435.1. Classification (NCBI taxonomy): domain Eukaryota; kingdom Metazoa; phylum Chordata; class Aves; order Passeriformes; family Pycnonotidae; genus Pycnonotus; species Pycnonotus jocosus. Next base: position 25,990 of record VWYP01030147.1, read on the forward strand.
AAGGGGCACAGTATGATCTGTCACCCAGCCTTCACTGAGGTCTGCTCTAACACATCCTCTGTGGAGGCATTCCAAGGTGTTATCCTGTAATGACATCAAAAATGCCTAGTCATACTGCAATTATTCCTCACTTCAGCACAATATAAATCACTGAAATGAAGCATTTCTTGCTTTTACATTGTGCTTACACTGACCCACTGTGCAAGAAAGTATAAAAATTCCTCATAGCCCTCTTAGCATCATTCCTGGTGACAAGAAATCATCCAGCAATCATTTTTTCCCCCTTTGAAATCATCCATCCAATGTCACCGAAGTCACTCCATTTTGGCAGTATTCACAGAACAGACCTCAAGGATGCGTGCTGCACATTAAATAGTAGTAGATATTTAACTTTACCTTTTAAGTGCAGATTGTTTGAAATCTCTGGCAATGACTTCAAAAAGCCTTTGTTGCAGGAGTCTTAGTTTTTATTGACTTCTATGTATCTCATTATCTTAGTTTCTTATTTACTTCACTCTGTCACAGATCTCATCTAAGGTTTCTGATTCCCTACTATTTTACACTATTTTTTTACTGAATCCACCACTATGCTTAGTATAATGGGTAACACAGTGTTACTCTTAATTTTTAATGAATTTTAAAATTAAAATTATTGAATAATATTATTAGCAAGTCATTTAACACAAATAAAATATAAACACACTTTAAAGCTTTATACTGAATTTGAATCTGGAAACGTAGCACCTTTTGTTAAATTATGAAAGAAGTGCAAAACTTTATAGCTGCTATCTGTATAACAAAAAGCAGATATAGAACATGGTCCAGAAAAGTGAATAAATCATTAACAGTCTGTGAACAGGAAATTGCTTTATGAGAGGAATAAGAAACTTCCAGACACTGATGAAATAAAACACCAGTACAATTTTACTCTTAGCAGATAATGAACAAAATTCATTCTTATTTATATTTCATCTGAGCTTAAATTGTGGTAAAGTTCATCACACGACCACTACATTAGTATCACTTCACTGATCTATTGTTTATGGAAAGGTCTGGCTGAGCACAGGATTCCCAGATATCACTGCTAAATATAGGCAGTGTTTAAGCTACACATCAACACACAGAAGTAGCTTTATAGTTTGTGATGTGGTTGTATAGGCTTGAATAGGACTCTAGACATTTCTCATACAGATGTGATAAAGACAAGCCCCGTAAGCAACTATGAATGAACAAAGAAGACTGTTCAGATGATATCTCAAGGTAAAACCGGCAATAAAATTGACAGTTTTACAGAAAAGATAGAAAGTATTTTCAGTAGCTGCCACCTAATCCATTTCTGTTCTGAACTTCTAGAAAAGAATGTTCCAATAGCTCAGAAGCAGATTAATGTTCCTGAAAGGGTTGAACAATTTGAAGCTTATGAAATTCCACAGTCCAGTTTCTTTTTCTGGAGCATGCTTTATCTGCTGCCCATGAATTCAGAACCCAGACTGAATTTTTCTTGGTTCTCCCTTCATTGCCTATTTCAAAGTTTCTCCTGCCATGGCTCCTTGCAAAAGTACAGACCTCAGCACAATGAAAACCTGACAGTTTTAAACAGAATTAAAAGCATAGGCACAAATATTTGAGGTATGCTGCTCAGGTGAACAAGCTGTGTAGGAACTTTTATGGGCAATGGGACAGTCTCCTTTCCTTCCTCTCTCTGTTAGTGAATTCTATGAGCCAACAACATTCAGGAGCATTGCCTGCAAGCAGTAGATAAAGGCTTTGTAGGAGCACTGGAAAAATAGTAAATACACAAACAGCCATAACTTGAAATCCCCCATTTTTTTTTTTTTTTGATTGCAGATATTTATTTTCTCATTTAACTTTATTCTTCCATGTTGAGTGGAGAATGATTGTAATAACAGTTAACCAAGAATATGCTAAATTAATGGCAACAAAATATGTGCAATTGACTTCAGACAATCATCAGAACTTTATGAATTATCCTTCCTAACCATATCTATGTTTCAGGCAGGAAATTGTGAAGAGAGACACCTGCATACAGCAGAGATGTCAGGTTTCTCTGCCCCAGAGTGAAGGATTTCAGTATCAATTGAGCTGAGGGCTGGACGGAACAAGATACCCATTCAGCAGTGTCATTCCAGAGAGTCACAATCATGGAGTTAAAGAAACTCAGAATATGTTATTCTTGTTATAAAGATGGCTGGGTGGGTGGAAATGGGAATTAGGAAAGTTATCTTTTCTAACACTGTCTGTCCCTGCCTCCCTGCCTTCAGCCATGAAAGTCAATGCCACCTATCTATTTATATATGTTCAGAAAACCTGGACTTTCAGGCCAAATTAGTTTTGCCCTTGCTTTTTAATGATATGGAGAGTCCATCAGTTATAGTTTATCACATGCCTTAGTACACAGGAAATTCGGAAAAC
>VWYP01030147.1:28520-51016 GCA_013400435.1 Pycnonotus jocosus
AAAAAAAATCTTATTATAAATACAAAAATAGTCCCAAATGGGAATGGGAAGAAATTTTAAATAAAAGCACAACACAGTCCAATAACTAATTGTAAAAACAAAGGTGGTCTGTCTGATAAAGCAGTTACATTCTAATTTCTGGTTATATGTGAGTGGGAAGAAAGAACAGAACTCTGGTAATGCAAGCTCCTGACTAAAGTGAGAAACAGTCTTAGGATATATTGCAACTTGAAGAAAAATGGTGTTTCTCGGCACTAACCCCAACTTCTGCTGAATAGTTTCAGCAAAGAAACAAGCAGTCAGTTAAAATAAGTGGTTTGTTAATGATACTGCTACATGTTGCTATAAGATTCAATTTTGTAGTTAAACATTGGCCAGCTTTAATCAAAATACCTCCAAGTCTTGTTAGTTAAGGATATGAGCAAGCCTTGCTTAAGCATTATTTATAGTACAGAAACTGAAATAGCTCAATTTTTAAGTACAATATTCAACTTTACAGTAAATCAAGCCTTCTTAATCTTTCTGCAACAGGTCTTATTCTAAATTATATTCTACACAACAGCAAACTGACGTCTAGGTCCTGCTATTGGATGTTTAAAAAAAGAACTTTTCTCAAGTTGTGTACATACAACTGATTTTATATAACATAGTTAATTTTTCCTTTGCTGTGGGTTTATTTTATACTAATATTTATACTAATAAAACAACTATAAGACTTTCCTCCTGTGCTACTTTGGTTTTCTTTTTTAAGTGCTCAGCCAAAATTTTAAAACTCCTTGATCAGCCTCTTGGTGATAGAGGAGCACACACAATTTTTCTGTGCCTGTAACTGCACCAACAGCACCTTCAGGTCTCCCAAAATTTGACACTGTCACTATTTCCACACTGGTAGTTTACAGTTGATTAAGACTCACTTTACAACACTAAAATGGAATGACAGACAGTAGTAGAATTGAAAACACTACACACTCCTCTTGCTCCTGTAAATATAATGGCTCTAACTGCCTTTTTCTTTCTCTTTTTTTTTTTTTTTTTNTTTTTTTTTTTTTTGCGACAGCAGAAGTTAACCAGAAATTATAACTGAACTTTCTTTGGTCTTTCTTTTGTTGACCTAGTCATAGAATATCTAGACTCATAATGAAAGTAAAAATATCCGATGTGAGGAAAATTAAAAGATTTTAGGAAAGACAGATGTAACCTCAGAAGATAAACTGTTACTACTATGAAGCAATAAACAGTTATCTTGGATTGAGAAGTCACTTCAGATAACCTCTGAAAAATGTTATTCATAACCATTAAACAGAAAAATGAACTCAAGATGCTTCTCAGATAACAGTACATAACCCCCAAAATAACCAATTATTAACTCTTGGGAATCGGACTACAACACTTTTGATAATGTAGCAAAAAAGATATAACCACAACTGTTTTCTTTAACACAAACCTAATAACTTAATTTTGATTGTGCATGGTAAATTTAAATGATTTCACAGTTAGTTGGGATTTGCTAAGTATAGATGCAAATTAAATGAGAACTGAGCCCTAAATCGCTGGTTTCCATTATTCCAAAGGAGATTGTATACAGATAACACCTTAACAAATCCTAACCACATGCACAGCATTTAAAATGTTGAAAGTACATTATGAACAGTAATGAATTGGCAGCACAAGAGTATTTGCCACTGCAGCCTTTTAAGCAACTTGAGTTAACTCAGGTTTAAGGCATTTCAGCTGTGGAAGCTAGGTTTTGAAATCAACATAATCTTATCAATGGAAATGGTGAATGAGTAAGAAGGAAAAGACTTGTACTTTTACTAAACATTTCTTATTATCTTGTAGGTAACATTTATAGTATACACTGTATTAATATGTCAGATTGTCAGCAACAAAAGAATTTCTATAAAATACAGACTGCAAGGTAATTCTCTTCATTCATTCATCTTTATTGCAGTTTACTACTGCCACTTGAAAGAAAACTTGATGCAAGAAGTGATGAGGATTAAGCATGTGTGCACCATTAATAATTCTTCCATAATACATTAGCAAATTAATGTCATGGAATCTCTGTAGTACCTTTGAGAATATTTAATTATGAAGATAAACCTGTTGAATTCTAATCATAAAGCAATCATGTTAGCTGAGTACACAGTGTTAAAATGTCTTTGGGACTTAACTAATACTAAATCAGTACACCAGTTCCCCAGAAACAGTAAAACTTCTTTGAATACAAAACTTCTTTTAATATAGAAAACACCTGACTTGAGTAGCCACACTGAAGTTAACACTTTGCTGAGAAAGCAGATGTCTTTGAAAAAATATAAAATGCAGGAAAACATGAGAGTTCTTAAAGGTAATAAAACACCACCTAAAAAATGACTAAAGAATCAGCCAAATTTAATCCCTTTGATTAGTAAAATCTGTTCTTCAAATTTATTGGAGGTGGTCATCCACAGAAGGAAACAGCAACTGAAGAGATTTTTTTTATTCAGACACATTGCTGTCTTCAAAGAAAAACAAGAAGGCAACCCTAAGAAAAAAATAGGGACCCTAATTAAAAAAGTAGGGAGGCTCATTTGTATGAATTAAATGGTACATAAAGCTTCATGTGACAGGCTCTTTTCACAGCTTGGTTAGCTCCAGCTCAACTCAGCTTACCATGACAAGGTGCAAACCAATCTCCTTACAGTTAACTCTTCACGCCTTACAATAAAAAAGTCAGAACAAACTCCAAGGTTTTAGGGTTACTTTAAAACTGTAATTAACACAAATACTTCCAGGCTGAAGGACAGACAGATTGCTCTCCTGCAAGATTCTGATTGTCCCATTCTGGAAATCCTAGTGCATTACTTGTTGTCAAGCCAACCTGTTGTCTCTCACAGTACTACAGTACTCATAGTCTGAATAATACTGGGTTCTGAGTACTTGGACCTCTCTTCCTTCAATATGTGACACTTCATAAAGCTCCAGCATTTTCCTGAATGTTCTGGTCCTGTCTTTTACAACTACTTGGCCACACATTGTAAAAAGTAACACAATGACTGAAGCATTTCCCATAAAACTCTCTGCTGTACTAATTTTCCCACATCCATCAAACACTCATCCATTGTATTTGTTTTGGGGGAAGGTCCTCTAACTGAATTTTTTACAGAAACATGATTATGAGTTTTGGAACTAGAGATTTGTTGCTTGGCAACAAATTTAGCAGTGTTGTGCCTAGAATTTTCCTAGACAACTGCTTCTCAGAGCTAGATATGCAGGATTTATATAGCAAATTGAACATTTGTTTGTCTTACAATGAAAATCTGAATTACAGTAAATGTGAAGCATGTGCTAAATATCTGTACTATTTCTCAGGATGCTAAATACTGTGTTTAGGGTAGCAGACATTTGCTGCTTACCTCAATTTCCAATAGATATAAAGTTAAACTAAATTGCACTTTGTATATTGCATGAATGTGACACACTGAGGTGTAGTAGACATGTAGTTCACTTCAAGAGGCTATTTTGTCCTGAAAAAATGTTCAGTAGAAACAGTATACTGTATTACACAATTTTTGCATTTCCTCCAAACTAACATACATTGTTTTTCTCTGGTGGACATACCAGTGCCTGAAATTAACCCATGATAAGTGATGCAGTTGAATATTCAGTCATGCCAGACATTATTTAGAGGATGGACTTGTCTGAATTCCCTAAGCTCCTGTTAGCTTGACTTGGAGACTGTTAGTACATTCTGCAGCAGAATAAAGACAAAATTTGATGGACAAGGGCCAAAATATCCTTATCCTCCACTGATCTGCAAGTGATTGAATAAAAAAATAGATGAGTAGTATGGCAATTTCTCCGTATGTTAACATATGTCTTCCCCTGTTAAGAGTGCATTACTACCTACTGGGAGATATTTATCTTTTGTGAGCACAATATTACACCACATTTATGTTTCTCAGGAATCCACTCTAGAACTAATAGAGACATAATAGGTGGTGTAATATTTGCCAACTGGAGAAACACATCCAAATAGTAAAAAACACAACTGAAATGTAAGTCACCTCTGGTTATATAGATCTGCCTTGTTTCACTGCTGGAGTAGTTTAACAGCAGAGTGACTAAACTCAGTGAGTTGTGCTGATGTAGATTTGATGTGACATTAGCTTCAGGCATAAGTCTACATTGAGTGCTGATAATTATTTTAGAGCTTTCAGTACTCCAAGGCTAGAAAAAGAAAAACGTAGAAAGGATTTACACTAAATGAATGGACTTAAAACTTGGGTATGAGTTGTCAAATGCTGCATCATTCAGGTAATTGCTGCATGTATAAGGGGGTAGGATAGTCACAGTCCAGTCAGGTGCTGACATAATTTAAGCAAGATGTACAGAATTGCTAAGAGTAGATGTTAAGACTGCTGACTGTTCTCGTGTGTCCACATCTGTCTGGGCATTAACGCCTGTGCTTGACAACCCCATGTCACAAATTAATTGTTAGGCTGCCTAAAGGGCTGTTATCAAAGCTGCTGGCAAAAGAGCAGTTTTTCATATAAATTTGAGAAGGTACAATTTTAACAGAGCTCAGTGGCAAGGTTCACTCTAGAGACGAATCATACATAAGGAAGTTGGACTAAAATCAATGTAGAGTGATTACATAGAGACTGTAAGAGGGTTAAAGTACAATTTGTGTGGATATGAGAATTTAAGGGTTCAAAAGCATATAGTAGCACTTAATCATTGACTAATTTAACATCTGTACACTGTCAAATAGATATGCAATTTTTATAGCAGTGACTTAATTATGAATTCAGGATAAGAACATTCATGCCAGAATCAACTCTCACACATGCACACAGGCAAAGAGTTGTACATCTACATCTGTGTGTTTAAAGGAACCCATCCAAAATTCCCCTTGAATTCAGTCAAATGCTCACATTAAATCCCCTGGCATCTCTTAGTGGGCCTTGTAGCACCTCAAGGAGCATATGTGTGGGGGGGGGCAACATCATCTGAGGCCTCATAGTCAGTGACAGTCTTGCAAGAATTGCCCACTGGAGAGCTGATAGACTCCAAGGGCCATCCCATTGGGATGAGGATAGTGGCACAGGTGTTGTGTCTCAGGAGAGCCCAGAAGGCTGCTCCCAGAGGGGAGCTTAGGACTGCTGGTCTTGGGGTTGTGAGACAACTTGATTTAGTTATCTGTCATTTTCCATGCTGGCCAAAACACAAGCTGGCAGCTACTGGGCTTTTTCCCACAAAGTCCAGTAATGGTGGTAGCATTCCAGCTGGGCTACAACACATTTTTTCAAAAGATCTCATAACACTGGTAGCATTTCACTTGGGTTACAATTAAGTAGGAGTACTAGGGAAACTATGTTAAAGCAATTGCTTTAGAAAATTCCTGCTAGCACAGAGTGCTAGAATACAAAAAAGCAGCAGAATAGAATACCTTGTGATCCAATAATTATTACAAAATTGAAGGTTTCATAAGATCTTTATTTTAAAAAGAAAGCTTAGATTTGTTATCTGTTTGGCCTCAGCATTCGTAAAACACAACACTGGAGAAGGTATACCTCAGATAATGATTCTTTTTCATGCTCTCTAAAGTCTCAGAGAAGTTCATACTCATACAGACTCACTGAGCTCCAGCCTGAAGGATTTGCAGAACACTTTTTCTAGTAAAATGCAAAATTCAATGTTCAAGTGATTGCTGTTGAATCAACACACCTATGGGATATTTGTTACCATGCAGTAAGGTACATGTTGAAGGCATTTTCCTGTTACAAGGGGGAGTTTTGAGAATAGATTTCCAGATAAGCTTTTAATACAGTCAGAATATGTATTGTCTTTTAATAGCAAAATTTATTTCTGAAGTTATTCGCCCAAGAAGTCTGTGATTATCATGCAGAAACAATAATGGCTTGACTTTGCACATGTTTTCTCAAAACAAATGTTGCTTGAATAACTTGAAGATAATTACTGAAATTAAAAAACAGTACTTTGATAGGAATGAGAGAAATTAAAAATTCCATATTATTCAGTGGAACTCAATCTTTAATGAAAGACTGCTACAGGTGTGTGGTACAGTTGTGTAGTAGATTAAAGTTTTAATCTGGTGTAACTTCACTGATTGCAACACAACATCCAGTAACCTGAATGCAGTTTTCCATTATTTTTGATATATGTATTTCCCCTTTTTTCCTACATTAAGATTATAACAGAAGTGCACATTTTCATTGCTTTCTTTTTTCCTCCTCTTTGGGTGTTGGGTATTACCTTGTGTAAGTTGATATTTGGGGCTTCTATCTGCATATATATACATAGGTTTTTGGAAAACTTTAGTTCTCCAGATAGCTGATTTTAATTTTTCTGCCTTTCTTCCCATTACTGTGTCAGTTTGGAAAGTGAAAGATTAATCTAATATTCCTTTAGCATGCAGACTGGCAAAAGGTGCAAGTGGAGGCTGTATCCCCTTCTTATATCTTCAATCCATTTTCAGCCTTCCTGAGAGCAAGAGAAGTCAAATACTTGATGCCTAATCCTATGGTGATCTAGTTTCCAAAGTCTCATGAGAGTTGCAAAACTCCATTTCTGGCAGCTTTATCTGCAAGGCTATCCATGGTTAAAGCAGACTGTCACAGCTTCACTTACCCAAAGAAGATTTACACACTGGTGTGGTCTAGTGAGATAGGACTGTCTGCATTAGCTTTGTGTAAGTATGCAGTGTAATGTGTGTATGTAACAGATTTAATATCAGTTCTCTACAAAACTTTGACTATTTGTTCTGGGACTTCAGCCAAACTGTCATCACTTTTCCCTTTTCTCCTGTTTTTTTTTTGTTTTTTTTTTTTTTTTTTATGAAGGCAATTCTTCAGATGGCATAAAACATTCATCTGGATTTATGAATGAGTGCAAAAGTCTCTTTGATAAGGGGAAAAAAAGTGGTTGTATGTTGTGTATAAGTAAAACCTTACAAAGGGAAGGCCTTGTAAAATCATGGCTCAGGCCCACTATTATGGTTAAGCAAAAAAGGACTATAAAAAAGTGACTCAACTGAATCAAAGGTAGAAAAACAGGTGCTCACATCTCGGGGTATGGTGGTTGATTGAATTACTTTTGTTATGATTTAAAATATGTAACCGATAGAGGCCTAACTGTTTAAAAAGGCCTGCTTTTTACAACAAAATATCTCTCTCCTTTGCACCTGCCTGAGGACTCTATGTCACTACAGACCCTCTCTCACCTCAAAAGCACTGTACACAACCCATTTCAGAAAGATAAATTAATTTACAACTTTGTAAAATATTGATCTTTCTCATTTACCTATGTGTGCACAGAAGGATCTGCCAGTCAAAACTGGCAAAAACACAGACCAACTATTTTGTTTTCTTTGTGTGTTCTTAATAGGTATTTGGAACAGAGATTTCTAACCTGTGTATTTTCCAGTAAAAAGAGACAGGAGGGTGTCATATGTGCAGAAATGTTGTGTTATAAATAATCATGCCTAGAAATGGTAAAACGGTTGCCTGCTTGGCACCCTGTTCCCAGCTGATTGTCTTTGTGCTTTGTGCTGACTACAATCAGCACTGTATGCTAACTGTAATATGGCTTCTACCATAAAATACCATATTCCAAGGGTGGTAAAATACTACTCCCAAGTGTGAGCATGCATGATGAAATGCAGCAGCTCAAACCTACCCACAGTCACAATTTATTCTTGTACTTTTGAAATGTCATTGTGAGATGAAAGTCACAGAAGCACAGAAGGGATTCCACTTCTGAGTTGGAAGGGACCCACCAGGATCATTTAGTCCAGCTTCTGGTCCTGCATAGAATGCCCCAAAAGAGTCACACCATGAGCCTGAGAGCATTGTCCAAATGGTTCTTGAACTCTGTCAGGCTTGACGCTGTGACCACTTCCCTGGGAAGCCTGTTCCAGTGCCCAACCACCCCCTGGGTGAAGAGCTTTTTTCCCTAATATCCAACCAAAACCTCCCCTGACACAACTTCAGGCCATTCTCTCAGGTCCTTTCACTGGTCACCAACAGAAGAGATCACAAGACTCAGTTGGCCCTCCTGGCTGCTTGGGCACTGATGACTCACATTCAGCTTCCCACTGACCAGGACCTCCAGGTCCCCTTCTGCAGCACTGCTCTCCAAAATCTCATTCTCCAGTTTATTAAACACAACCAAGGTTGTCCCATCCCAGGTGCAGAATCTGTCACTTTCCCTTCTTAGATTTCTTATGGTTGGTGATTGTTCAGCTCTGTAATTTGCTGAGGTCTCTCTGCAGGGTCTTCTTGTCTTTGCAGGAGTCAACAGGTCCTCCCAGTTTTGTATCATTTGTGAACTTTCTTAGCATCCCTTCCAGTCCTGCATTCAGGTTGTTTATGACGATGTTGAGAACAAGGCCAAGGATGGAGCTCTGCAGAACCCCACTGGAGACAGGTCACCAGTCTGATGTCACCTCATTCACTGAAACCCTTTGTGCCTGATCCCTGAGCCAGTTGTTCACCCATCCTATCATGTGTTTATCCAGCTGTGTGCTGCACATTTTTTGTCCATAAGGATACTGAGAAAGACACTTTTGAAAACTTAACTGAAATCCAAAAACAGTGCATCCCCTGGCTTTCCTTGATCAGCTGGGTGGGTTACCTTGTCATAAAAGGATCACAGGTTTGATAGGCAGGACTTTCCTCTCATGAAGCTGTGCTTGCTGCAACCAATGATTGTGTTGTCCTTTAGGTGTTTTTTAACACCTTCCAGAATAATCTTCTCCATAACTTTATTGGGCACTGTTAGTGAGACTAAAAGATGTTTAGCTTCCAGGGTCATTCTTTCTGTGGTTTTTGAAAGTTAGGAGAAAGTTAGCCAGCTTCCAGTCAGCTGGCACCTCTCCTCCCTCTCAGGGTCAAATCTACCTGACTCAGAACTAAAGTACAATCTATTGGCTTTGCATTACTAAGCGAAATAAACTGTAGTATATATGCTGTTTTTTCTCTTCAGTAATCATTCACAGAATATTCTGAGTTGGAAGGGACCCACAAAGATTATCTTAGCATTATTAGCACCATGCTTTAACTGAGACAAGCTGTTCTCTCATTATTTCCTTTATTTTTTTAGGAAATTATGTTGGCAGAGAATGCAAAACACAATTGTCCTGTACCTACACATGTATTCCTTCACATCTCTGTTGGCTAGCTTTTAAGCCTACTAGCAGTAGGTCTGTAGTTCTCATGATAGGAACTGTTTAAAGGTAACCACAATTTTTTTTTTTCCCATTACTTTTCATTTTAAAACTACAATTCACACTCTGGGGTTTTTTGGTTTGGTTTGGTTTTTTCTTTGTTAAACAGCTAGTGTTAGATCCAGGTTAAAATACAACATCTCTCAGCGTACTGTAAGAGATTCTCCTGAAAGTTTTAAAGTGAAAGTATATTTGTAAGTAAGTAAATTCTCTGGTCCATGTGGACTTGGACATATACACGTATCTGCAAAAAGAATCTTCCCACAGCTGCACTATGTATGACATGTTTTCTTATGATTGTTGTGGTCATTCCTGTTAACCAATGCAGTATTTTAAATTCTAGGGATGTCCAAAGCCACTCAGTGATTGCAGATATATCTGGCGCAGAGATATCAGGCTGTTTTATCATTTGCCTATGATGCAGAATACATCTCAAAAGCTAAGTTCTGTATATCTCTTATACACGACATATCCTGCTCCAAGGGAAAAAAATACAAACTGAGGGAGGAAAAAAAAAAAAAAAAACCAAAAAAAAACACCAAAAAAAACCAACCCAAAACCAAAACCAAAAAACTCCACAAACAAACAAAACCCACGAAAAACTTGAGCCAAAAAATTATTTTGTTGTTAATGAGATGAAGATGTCAGAATTTTTAAAGTTATTTTCCCCTATGTGAAAAAATTATGTCAAAAATTTAATTGGGTAAAAAAAAAAAAAATCTAAGAAAACCTTGGTGCAAAGCTCTGTCCTCCATTGGCTGGATTTGTAGTTAAGTTTGCGTGTGTGTTGAGTTTTACACGAGGTGCTGTAGGGCCCCTTTCCCACCCTTCGTACCCAGCTCCGTGTCCCTGCGCCCAGCCCGGGCGGTGCCCGTCTCCCCCGCGCTGCCGCCCTGGCTCCCCGCGCTGTCCCGAGGATGTCCGGCGTGGTTAGGATTCGTCAGGTCACACCTCGGCCTGTCAGGGCCTGCCGGCGCCTCCTCTGCCCTGCTGCAGCCATTGCTTCATCCCCTCTGCACGGAGCCTGGCGACAGCCTGGCCTCCTTGCATGCAAAACCACCACCAAAACACCACCAGCCGGCCAAAACCTGCTGCCTGTTTTCTTCCTGCCTACCTGTCACACCCCCACGGCTTGTGCTAAACTCTTCAGTGCCGTTATTGTGTGCAGGCACATGCAGACACAGCAAGGTTCTGGCCCTGGGCTGAGTGGTGGGGGCTAGGCTACATCCCCGATCCTTGCCTCTCCCACCTCTCTCCTTTCCCCCTTCCTCTCCCCACAGCACACTGCCTGCTAAAACTCCTCCTCACTCACCCCCATGCTGCTTCCAGCCTCTCTCACTGCTTCCCCAGTGTTTCCCTAATTTTGCTAATGTGAAAATTTGACTCATTCTGTGTCTTCCACTCCCTTGGTCTGACAACGTATTTTCTTCATGGCACTTCTTTCTTTCAACCTGATCCCCAGTGACCCCCCACCAGACTGGGCCTCCTCCCTGTCATGAGCTGGTCTCCCCTTCTACCTCTCCTTCTCACGTTGCTTTCTGCCTCTCTTTTCTCCTGCCCAGCCTGAATCAGTGGAGCAGAGACATCCATCGGAGAGGTGAGATCTCACTCTAGGCAGTCCCACAGCCTCAGCTGCAACCACGGCAAACACACTCCTGTTGTCCTCTCTGCCTCCCACAGGCTCCCATCCTCATCGTGGCTCCTGGAGAAAGGAGACCTCAGGCATACATAGAAATATGGGAGCTTTGGCCAGAGTCTTCTTCTGAGCCTGGGGGGAAAAGGTACCCTTCTAAACATGACATTTCACACACTACATGCACACCTGAAAATTGACTTTTACTTGCTTTATCTTGAAACTAGTTTAATTTAGGGTCTGTACTATCAAGCCAAACAACTAACTCACTGGTAACAAGAGAGTGAGAGCAAAACCAGGACAGCAGTGGGTACTGAAGTAGATTCTAAAAGGAAGCAATAATCTAACATTACTGCAATATTGCATTGCTTATGTTTCTTTGGTGTTTTTGCAAGACATCTTAGCCTTCAATTAGAAATAAAAGGCAAATATGTTCTCAGGCGATTCTTCTCCTCTACTTTTCAGCCTTAATGGTATTTGCATCTCCTCCCCCTTCTTCCTTTTTCTTTTCCTTTCTCCATCCCCTTGAAGTTGTAATTCAATCTCTTCCAACACATGATCTCTTTTCTTTTTTTTGGCACTCCCTCCACTCACTCTCTCATTAGTTTGAGTTAATTAGGAATAGTAGGCAGACTCAATCTGTTATGTGTTAAAATAGAACAATCCAAAACAGAGGCACAGACACAACTACGTGATTTCATTGTCTAAGGGAGACAGAAAACCAGTGGGGATTCTCTTATCTAGACTAACATCTTCCCAATGGTTAACCTAACTGGCTTTAAAATGTTCCGCAAATGCAGATCTGGGATAACAATCTTTCCCTGTTTCCTTTTATTTTTTTTTCTTTTTTTTTTTTTTTTTCATTTCATCATTGGCAAGAATGAGTGAATTGGATTGACATGGAGGTGATAGAGGAAGAGAAATAGTCTACATGTCAAAATGACAATTTATATTACATGGTTAACAGAATGAGTGGTACGTGCAAAGGCTGCGGGTATTTTCATCTGCTGTTTTGTACAATAAGGTGCTTTTTTCCCCTGAAGTGTATCATCAAGATCGCTCCCAATTCAATGCAGATTGTTGGCTTGAAGGATCTCTTTCTAACAGTAATATCATTTAATAAATGTCGAACTGAAGCAAGAATCTAAGTATTCACTTGTTTCTATCAGTGAATTGTGTATATATAGAGGTCATGCCTGGTATTTTTTCTGTAGTGCTGATCACAGACCTTAGGGCGGCGTGTGCTGTGGAAGTGAATTATAACACATCTAAGAAATCAAGCCCTGATTCTGAAGGTAAGGCCTTACATTTTTTGTCCGACTACATACTGTGCTCTTTGGATGAAATGCATGCTTAGGAAAAACAGGTATAGTTGTGCAACTAATACAAAAATACCTGGCTGCAATAAACATAAATGTGAGTGGTTTTGAGCATTTCATGAGGCTGTTCATATATGTATATGTAAATGCATATGTATGTAAAGTTTTTATCTTCAAAGATTTTTTACGTAAGATTCGTGAACTATAGACAGCTACATTTATAATTGTTATATTAAATTGCTAATTTGGTATGTATGTGTCTGCATGTGTATGAAGTTGTGTGACAGGAATTTGTGTCAATAATTTATCCATTAATTAGCAATGCTAATGCAATAAAGCTTTAAAGTTAAGCAACTTTCTTTTGTCTTTTTCGGAATCTGATATCCAGGATATAGAATGAAAAATCAATTGGAAAAAAGGAAACAGAGACATTGAAAGTACTGCCATCAAAATGTTATTTTACATGTTAAGAAAAAATAATTTCCTTTCTGCCAGAAACATCTCTTTTTGACAGAGAAGATATCAGACTAATGAGACACTAAAGGAATGCTTAATGAATGACAAAGTATAAACTTGATTATCAGAACATACCAGAGTGCTACAGCACTTGAGAAGATAATACCCCCTCAAAAAGACGTCCTTGGAGGTTTTACTGAGGGGCAGGGGGGCAAGAAGTTTCTAGCTGGACGTAGACAACATGAGACCAAACATCTCTATAAGGAGGTGCTGCAAGAAGTTTAGGAGATTTTTACAATTTATTCTTAATATACTGTTTATTTACTTATTTCCCCAGCTATTGGTACAGTTATGTGCAAACTGCATTAAATGTAGCAAAGACATAGATTTGGCCCTTATACTGTTCCTCCATTTGATCTCTTCTTTCTATAGTAATGCAAAAAATTTAATGATTGTTGTAGGTCTGCTTTACACCACAGATGAAAAACTGTTCTTTCTTCACCCATGGAATTAAAAGAATTTACATTAACACCTCTATTTCAGTCTTGGCAATTAAGACTGTTTAATTTATACAATCTTTCTCTTTCTGTATATGTTTTAGATTACAATGTAAGAGTGGCATAAGAAAAAGGCATAAACATGTTACTTTAAAAAAAATTCAGGACTTAAAAAAATCTCTAAACTAGATGAAATTAATAATTTTATTCAGTGATTACATTAATAGTTTTATGAAATTCTGACATCTGAGACTATATCACTTCCAGTGCTACACAGAAGCCATTAAACTTGTATGAACTCATATAAATCCATTTATTAATCAGAAAGAAAAATACTACAGGGGAATAGTAAAACTAAGTTAATATAAAATCTATCAAAAAGGTGTCTAGAAAGTAAAAACTTCTAGAAAGAGAGGAAATAATTTCCACTTTATCACTCATATAGTAGACATACTGGTGATTCTTCAAGAGTAAAGATATATATATCACTTCACATGCTCATATTGAAACCATGGTTTCTATCATATCTTGTAGCTTTCCTCATGTCAAACCAATAGGCCAGCCCCTGAAATTGTTCCATGCCTAAAACTGCAGGATTCTCTGGGAAATGCACAAAAATCCCCTGTGTACCATCCACATATAAACTGGTATGGCAAGAGTAGGAGAAAGACAATGCTGTGGTGTAAGAAGTTTGCGGTTTAGTATGTAATAAACCAGGGCAAGCAATTGTCACAAGCTGAGATAAATGTCTAGGAGCTTGTTGTGTAACACAAAGCAGAATCCACAGCCCCGAGTGTTCTCTCTGCTATCTCTGAAATTCAGTTCAGACACAGTTTCGACTGCAAGCTCAGTATGACACTGTGAAAGCTTCACAATGCAGGGTGAGATAATAAACTGCTGCAGAACCAAGAGAAAAGTAAATTCTAAAATCCACAGGTAATGCAAAGTTGTCTGTCTCCTGTAGGTGTTAGTGGCACATAGCAATTCATATGTGTGGTTGTCTAACCAGAGATATTACAAGAGCATAAAGCCAATTGTTTTATAAATTATCATTTAAGACACACTGCTCCTAGTGGATCAGCAACTGTGATACTAAAAACTGCTCTAAATCAGTTTGGCATGATGATAGTTTATCTTGTGCTGCTAATGCTTATGCTTGCATTGGATTTACTTTTGAGACATAGAGAAGTAGATTCACAAAGCTAAATATACTTGTAGGATGAGACAGTGGTATTTTGACACTTGAAACAATGATCTTTTTGGATTTCATGTAGTGCTTAAATTCTCTTCAGGATTAAAACTCAGACTAAGTATTATCTAAAAATTCACTGCTTATATTTTAGACAAGTTGCAAAAAAAGTACATAAAAGCACATATCGCTAGCTAAACAAAAGAGCCAGAAAAACAGAAAAGAGGCAGTAAAATGATGAAGGCAACAAAGCTTATAAAGTTTGAGCTGTAGCAATAGAATTTGTGAACTCAAATAATTTGTTTAGGATATATAGAAAAATACTAACTATGATCAACCAGAATCATCTTGTGCACAGGTACATGCAGAATACTAATTGGATTGCTAAATTCCTCAGAAGCCAGAGGTTCAGTAGGAAATTCTGATGATTAATAAGCCTTAATCTGTCAATAGGAATGCTGGAAAAAGATTTAGTGGTAGTGAGTACAACTTGTTGTATACAGAAATTTTTGCATCTTCATATAGCAGCATAAAAATCTATACAAAAATATTTTTCATCTTTTATCCAGAGAATTTTGAATGCTTTTATATTTTTAATCATGGAGACTAATAACTGAAATTGTTAGGACAAAGTGGGCATATTCTTACTGCAATGGAGTTAACTACTTAAATATCCTTCCAGTTTTTGCTGGCCATCCCTTTTTACAAACACTTCCTTTTTAAACCACTGCATGGCATTACACAGACTTCAGGCTTATGCAAATGCTCACCATCAAGCAAAGTACTTTCTAGCATTAATATTCGTTCTGAATTTTCCATATTGGCTGTAGAGCTACAGGCACAAACCTATTTGAAAAAATGTCTTTACATAATACTCAGGTTAGTATCTTTTCTTGGTTGCTAGTGTATTGCTTAAGCCTTAAGCAATTTGAGTCAATGGATTTAATTGCTCTTCTTTTTAAACTTCAATTAGCATTAGTATTTATTCCAAAATTAAAGAAATCTTAGTACTAAATAAAATTTAGAGCCTGAGAACTAATATAATTTTAGATCAAAGGAAGCAGCTTTTCTTATTTTGTGGTCATGTCTGGGGAAAAATAAATGAGAACTCAGAGAACTTTTATTTGGAGGTACTTGTAAAGTTATGACATTTTTGTGTGTTTGCATTTTAAAACTTTTTCTAAAAAAAATTTCCATTACTAATTTTCAGAAATATTCTGTGTGGTATTTATATAAACTGAATAATGAAATATTGTACAAAAGTACATCGCCTTCAGAATATATTGTCAGTGTTTATTATTTAACTAATTCTGTACTTCAGATCATGATGGAATTAAGGATTAGATGGGAAAAAAGGGGATGGATTTGAAATTCCGTATTGAAATGTTGCACTTATTATGTCTCTTGCTGTCATTGAGGTAGCCTGGCAAGATAGCTATTTCTCTACCCTCATAAAAAACAATGTATTTGATGATGTCTTGTCTTTAAATGCTTTTCTTGTAAAACTGTAGGTACACTAAAACAAGACAAGAATTTGTAGTCCAATAGAATAAAATGTTAATATTATTTTGCTTTACTTTCTATCACAAAGAGAAGAAATGGGAAAATAAATCATGAGAAAAATATTGTCAAAGCAACTTTTGCACTTTGCCTTTCAGAACTTCTTAAACTGATTATCCTTCCATCCAAAAACTGCTGTCTATGACTGAATAGTTTTGATCGTATAAGGGGAACTCAAAATGCAATTCCTCAAGCACTGAACATTTCTGAACTGTGAGTACTAATGGTATTGATAAATTTACTTCTGTCCTGTGACAATTTAACAGTACTTTTTGACTTTATATGAACTTACATTACTTTTCTAACTAGATAAACATGCTCCCATTTTAAAATTTTTCTTGCTCTTCATTGCAAATTGCAGCACTTGAATCTCATGTAATTCCTCCTCAGTGAACAGCTATTCTGTAATTTTTCTCAGAACACTCCTGAGTAGTGTTTTGAGAAAAACTACTGAGTAGAAATTTCCTTCTCTTTTCACAGAGATATGAGACTATCATTTTCCATCATTAAGTGTCCTTCACAATGAAGGACACTTTGAAAAGGAATGCATTGAGAGGTTTGAGTTTCTAAGAAACTTATAAAACTCCAACTAACCATGTTGGAAAATATTAAACAGATATTACACAGATACTACATAATTATTGCAAGTACGTTTAAATTTTTTTAATTGATTTCTCACAAGAAATCAGCTATGTGGATTTTGCTGAAAAAGTTGCTGTTGAGGAAAGAATAAAAAGAAAAGTTAATCTTGTGAAAAACAGACAAGAAAGTGTAAGATTAATAGACAGTAGACTCCAAGCTGATACTGCAATTTCATCGGTGCAACAGTTTCCTGTGAGAGAAGAACAAAATAGAACATATTTGAGTGTACCTAGTATGTAGCAGTCAGCTTTACCACTTACACTTCTAGTGTACTGCAGTGGCTTAAAACAAGACACAGAGAAAGGAGACTTATCAAGGAATTGTGAATAAAAAAGTGCAAAGTTTCAGTGTTAGAAAAGAGATTAAGTGCCCTTGTATACCCCCAACTACTGTGATTAACTGATTGAGAGTACGGTGGAAGAAAAGTTGTTCTGGACATTAAAAAAATGTGGTTTCTATACAGAAAAGTGGAACTGCAGTTCAAGCTCCAGCTTCCAGCAGTTGAAAAATTGGACAATTGCTTTAGGAACAGTCCTCTTCAAAAGGCACATCACAGAGGTATGGATGTTTATCCACTGCAAGGAACCATAAATTGTGTGCTTGTGCTTTCGTTGAGGTGGCAAAAGAGGATTTAGCCATTGTTAAGCTAGAATGGGAAAATATTCAGAGTGCGAACTACAAAACCAGTTTCCTATGGAGGTTTTTCCTAATACGTTTACTTACATTCACTTAGCTTGTTTAAGTAGATCAATACATTCAATACTCTCCTATTCTAATTCATATCTTAGACCACAGTAGCTAAATCTTCTTCTCATCAAAACTTTATTTTGATTAGTGTTCTAAGCTTTAGCTTGTATGTAATTTGGCAATCTCTCCTTCCTCTGCTCCTTCTCCCTTTCAATCTCTCCGGTTTTTTACCTTCTGTTTGAGTAGAAGTTTTCCTACTTGCCTCTGCCAAATTAATACAAAATTTCAGGAGACGTTTTGAGAAAACACCAGAATTTTACTTAGTTTTGAGATGAAATTTTAAATCTTTCTTGACAACGAAAAAAGTAGTAATAAAGGAGTAATTTTATGTAAACCTTATCCTGAGCAAAGCAACTGTGAATTTATGTTGGTTATGAAAGATTAAATACTGTCTTCCACTGACTGCAAAACTTCTGTGTCAGTAGAGTCTGGCAAGCTAAGCAAACAAGAAAAATAATAGTTTAATTTTTCAAACCATATTTATAACTTTAACTACATGCCACTTGTTTTTCATTGCGAATGTGTAATGAATAAATAGGAACCCTGCTTTTGACCACTGTCTTCTGCCTTTGATTTATTTTTGCCTCTGCTTTCTCCACATGATGTGCTGATCATCCATGTAAATTTCAGTTTACTGCTACCATTATCATCCCAGAATTTGACTATCATCCTGGAAATGCATAATTCAAAGAATTTTGTCAGTACTTAGTATAATTACCCTGAACAAAACCTAGCATTTTCACTAGCAAAGCATTATGCCAGAGAATATGGATTTGGCAGGCTTCAGCAAGATGTTGAAAAATACACTAAAATGTTGTCAACACATTTATTTAGCTCAGGAATAAGAAACCTTGACCTTCTCAGTTTTCATAGTTTTTCTTACAAAAATTAAAAGAAATAAGGAGGTTTAAAATTATTCTACTGCCTTGTAATTAGTACAGTTAAATTAAAATAGACTTTTAACTTTTTTTTTTTTTAATATATAAAACTCCTTAGAGATTTGCTTTCAAGTTCTGAACTTGAGTCTTTTCTTGGGACACTTTGCAGCAGAAGATGTTACACAAAAATCGTCTAAAAAAAGACATTCTTAATTACATAGATTACCAGGGCTGCATCCACAGATTATCAGAGCATTAGCCTAATGTAACACAATATTAAACAACAGGGAAAACACTCTGAGACTGTAGAGTTTCATGTGTTTATGGAAAGAGAAATGGAACACATGCCACACCTTGCACAAAAAACCCCAACAAAACAAATATTCTTCTTATAAATGTTTTCTTATAAATTCTCTAGCAGTCAGAAAATATTTGCAGGCATTTTTTTCCTCAGAGTTACAATAATTTAGTTAAGTACTGTAACATTTTATTGGACTACAGTGTTCCCATTTCAAACATTCTTACCCCTTTGAGAAAGAATTTTCCTTCTTTTTTCTAATTTTCTTCTTAGAAGAGAAGTGAAATATATTTATTGAATTAGTCCCAAAAAGTGAATCTAGTTCTATCTACTTGCAATAAACAACATATGCCCACACAGGTAGTGCATCCACAAAACATACTTTTAATTTTAGATGAAAAGTGAGCAGTGTCACACACCACACACAGGGGTATGGTTTTCACTGCAAGTTTTGTTCCTTCTGAGATTTACTGTTGCTGTGTTTGCTTTTGTGATTCTGCTGGCTAACACGTTTCCCTAGCAAAGCTAAAAGATTAATTCCCAAAATGTATGTTATTAACCTGATTTCCTGTACTATCTTGCTATCATCCATTTTCCATCCTGAAGTGCATTTAAGGCATCTTACAGAAACTACTAATGCACTTCAAATTTATCACAACTCGTATTCCTTTTTAAATGCAATTATTTAATTAAATGATTGCCAGGACTTAAAACTGCTCCTTCAGAAGCAGAAGCAAGACAATGCAAAAGCTCTTGACAGGATTCAGTGGAGGCTAGACTGCTCACATAATCTTTTTAAAAATCATAGTCAACTGCTTTACCTGTTAATTCTCATTCACCAGTGATTCTAATGAGTAGCATACACACAGTAGTACAAACATATGAGAATTGGGTTGTAACCATTTGGACATTAGGAAGAATTTCTCCACAGAAGGAGTGATGGGGCATTGGAATCGGCTTTCCAGGGATCTGGTGGAGTCACCATCCCTGGAGGTGTTTAAGAGGAGCCTGGATGTGGCACTGGGTGCCGTGGTGCAGTTGACAAGGTGGTGTTGGGTCACAGCTAGGGCTTGATTGCCTCAAAGGTCTTTTCCAAAACAGCTGATTCTATGATTCTGTGATTCTGTAATCATGACAAAATAGAGAAAAATGGGAATAACAAACAACAAGGTAATGTAGCCAACTCACTACATCTAAACTTGGAATTTAGAAAATTAACTACAGAACATGGATAATGTAAATTTGACTTAATATTAATAAATCTTACCTAATCTTACTAAACCTTAAAAAGAGAGTAGACTCTATCAGCTGGAAAACAGAAACTCTTCATAATGTGCTGCAAAACTTTTATTCTAAATTGGAATTTGAATTCTGAGTCCTAATCCCCCATGCCAGAGATGCACAGATTTACAACTTGGTTAAAGTTCCCTTTTCGTTAGAAACAGCAATCTCTGACAGCATCCACAGAAACCTCCCTGACATTTGCAAACAAAGGCAGGTCTTGCTTCATATTATTTGTTTGTTTGTTTAAGTTAAACTAAAAAGTTGGGAAACAGGGGAGTTGGAAATCCATCAAAATCCTCTATTGATATTGCAATACAAGGACAGTACTTGAGTGTCACAGTCGATTTGGGAATGCTGTGTGATTAGTCACTGTTGCCAAGTTCGTATTCCTAATAAGTCACATTCCTACTGCAAAAATGGTTCCTTCTTAGCAGTTCTAATTACATTTCAAGTTTTATAAAGGGGAATTTTGATCTCTAGATTATTTATCTGATGCATGTTTTTTAGCCAGCTCTGTAGGAATTCCTGGAAATAACAGTATAAAAAATAAATAGCAAGTTAGAGTGGGGAGTGGGGAGACAGGATGACAAAAATGAATAATCATGGTCTTTGTATTACTTTTACATCAGTTCATTTTAACTTCAGTTGACATTCTCTTGATGCCTTCTATTAATTGCAAGTTTCAAATTCTGTTCTAGTAGTTAACTGCCTTGATGTATGGAAAAGGTACTCATCTCAAGTAAAAAGATTTGGAGTTTTTCACTGCAGAGAACTCAGGACCTAATACATTATATATCAAAACACACAAAAATAAGCCTTTCAAAACTATTTTATGATGATGTTAACAATTAATATAAGATATTTACATGAATATTATAAAAACTGATGTAAAAAAAATTAAGGAATATTCATTCAGAGAATTATTTCTAAATATCAAAGAAAGAGGTAGATGCTAAATATACCTCTGGCTACTTTTAATTTTAGCTGTACAGAGACTTCGTTTGGATTCTCTTCAAAACTTCAAAATTAGGGGAAAAAAAGGGTTGTTTTCACTTGTGAGTCTTTCAGAGCTGAAGAACGCAATTACTACATAGAGGCTTAAAAAGGACACATAGCAATTATGTAAAATCAGTTGAGGCTGTCTAAAACTTGGCTTTGAAACAAAGGTTCGTGGAGGAAATGCTGGAAATTACTTGGCTGTAATTGTTGCTAACAATGTAGGTTAATAACTAGTGTTGGGTCTGATTCTGATCTAGCACTGACCAGTTTTTTCGATTGATTTGCTTAAAATTATTCATGAAGTTCACTGATAAGAGCTTTTATTGTGACCTGTGTCATAAAATCTTTCTCTTCATTTGTAATCAGTTATTTGAGAAGCCTTTGAACTATTGCATTACTTATTATGTGCTCCCTCATCTGAACTGCATACGAAAAAAAAGTTTTAAAAAATATTTAATTTTTAAGAGGAAAAACAGGAATAAATTTGTTCTGGTTCACAAAAAGATACTCTAAATATAAGTCATTCTATGCTGCTAAGACTTACTATAATATTATAGTAAAATTATATGATAAAACTGTACTCATTTATTAACTAATGCATTGTTCTGATAATAATGTTCTGTTAAGAGTTCTCATTTTCTCAGACCAGATACTCCATCTAGTATTAAAAAAAAAAGATATAAATATTGACTTCCATGATAAAGTTAGTAAAGCATTAGACATTTATTAGTTAAAATTGTCCTGTTGACATGAAAACTATCTCAGCCTAACTAAAAAAACCATACTTTTGTCATATGATAATTTATTTATTGACTCTTTATAAGACCTTAATGGAAAATATTTGGTATCAGAACTGAATAATAAGTAGTAATTAGGAGAGTATGGGAAATTCTATTGATATTAGTAAAATAGTGTTGCTTGTATTCAATATTTTAAGGCAAGTGTAGAGACAGACATTTACAAGACAGTTATGGGGGTTTTGCAGGTCTTATCCCAGTTTTGTGAGAATTATTTTCTTTCTCTAGGAACAGATACACTTCTGTTGCAGCAGACTTCTTTTTATTTGTTTCTCCTTGATTGTCTTCTCCACAGAAACTCTTATATCTTTTACTTTTGTATGATTTTTTAATGATAAACTGAAGAAAAAAGTAAACTTTTACAAGCCATTTCAATTTAAGTCTTATCCCAGTTTTGTGAGAATTATTTTCTTTCTCTAGAAACAGATACACTTCTATTGTGGCAGACTATACTGAGTTCTTTTTATTTGTTTCTGCTTGATTGTCTTCTCCACAGAAACTCTTATATCTTTTACTTTTTTTATGATTTTTTTATGATAAACCAAAGAAAAAAAGGAAACTCTTACTAGTCATTTCAATTTAAGGATGCAAAATACACTACATTCTACCAAATATTCCTGCAACTTTTAAGAAATGTTGTAATGATGAAGTAGATAGTCTTCTAATTTGTATTATGAAGAATATTACTTCCTGTAACTGAAATGGGTTCTATAGATAAGTATTTTTTTAAATGGTGTAATAATTTGTGCACCACTACTCAATCTTTCATTGATTCCCATAATATATCCAGTTCCATTTATTTTAGTTTAATTTGTTTTAGTTTGATGTTTTTATGATCACATTTTAATCATTATTTTATGTGTAAATTGTCCCATGTACAAAAATAAAACATCTGTTTCCAAAAATCAATATAGGATAATGATTCATGCTGAAAAAAAAAAAAAAAAAAAAAAAAAAGGTGCCCA
>VWYP01030147.1:51030-76203 GCA_013400435.1 Pycnonotus jocosus
AAAAAAAAAAAAGACCACAATGAGCAGATGTTCAAGTAGCAAAAAAGAGAAATAAATAATTTTTAAAATATATTAGCATCATAGAATGATAGAATGATTTGTGTTGGAACAGATTTAAGTATCATTTAATTCCAACTCCCCTGCCATAGGCAGGGACACTTTCAACTGCCTCAGGTTTCTCAGAGCGTCATCCAACCTGGCCTTGAACACCTTCGGAGGTGGGGCGTCCACAGCTTCTCTGAGCAACCTGTGCCAGGGCCTCACCACCCTCACAGTAGAGAATTTTTTCCTGATACCCAATCTAAACCTGTTCTTTTTCAGTTGGAGCCATTACCTCTTGTCACTACATATCCTCATGAAATTACTTTTCCAGCTTTCTTGTGCCAGGCCCCCTTTACTGATGGCTGCTCTAAGATCTCCCCAGAGCCTTTTTTTCTCCAGGATGAACGGTCCCAACTCTCTCAGTGTGTTTCCCTGCAGGAAGTTCTCCAGCCCTCTGAGCATCTCCATGGACTTGTTCCAACACCCTTATGCTAGGAATACCAGAGCTGGATGCAGCACTGCAGGTGGGGTGTTATTAGGGCAGAGTAGAGGGGAGAATTGCCTCCCTCGACCTTATGGCCTCATTTCTATTTGTGCAGCCCCGGATGCAGTTAAACTCCTGGGCTGACAGTGAAAATTGTCAAAACTGTTGATATTTTCATTCACCAACACCTTCAAGTCCTTCTCCTTAGGGCTACTCTCAATCTATTCTTTGCCAACACACTTTTGTGCTTTGGATTGCCCCAGCCCAGATGTAGGACTGTTGAAGTTTATGAGGCTCTCAGAGGTCCACCTCTCAAGCCTGCTCAAGTCCCTCTGGATGGTATCCCTTCCCTCCAACTTGCATGATGAAATGCAGGAGCCTAAACCTACCCACTGTCACAATTTATTCTCTTACTTTTGAAGTGTCATTGTGAGATGAAAGTCAAGAAGCACAAAAGGAATTCCACTTCTGACTTGGAAGGGACCCACCACGATCATTGAGGGGAACTCCTGGCCCTACATAGGACACCCCAAGAGCAACACCATGTGCCTGAGGGCGTGTTCCAAATGTATCTTGAATTCTGTCAGGCTTGGTGCTGTGAGCACTTCCCTCGGAGCCTGTTCCTATGCCCAGCCACCCTCCAGGTGAAGAATCTTTTCCTAATACCCAGCCTAAACCTTCGCTGACTTAACTTCATGTCATTTCCTTGAATCCTATCACGAGTGAAGAAAATGGAGACATGTACAAGACATTTCTTTGTACACTGTTATTGTCCAGGTTGCAAAGGGAAAGTTTTTTCACTAACAGAGTTCAAATTTCAAACTCAAATAGATAGATATGCATATGTCTACTGCCTCATATATACATCACAGAAATTTTATAATGAGTAAAAAACTGTTAGTCATGCTCAGAGTAATTACATTAAAGGAACACTTGGATTTTCAGAAACGCAGGATATTCAGTGTCCTACAAAAGGCAAAGTAATTTGCTCTGTAGCCTTGAAATTTTTGCCATTTTTACTTCAGTGCTTTGCAGCTAGAGTTATGAGAACTTGCACATTCTACCCAGATTTGGACTCTCAATTTAGATGGACAAAAAAAGCATGAATTTCACACCAGTCCTGCCTCATTTCTGGTGTGTCTGCCTTTCCACATCACACTAAAGAGTGGGCACTGTTTCTGTTCTACTGCCATTAATGCAATGTCATTAGGGAGATTACCAGAGCATAGAGAATTTCAGAGTGATAATCCAGTGATTTTGTGATTCTCAGAGATTTCCACTTTCAAAATATATATTGGTGCTTTTGATCCTTAGATCCTCCGCTTCTAACTTAATGCTCATTTCTGTCAGTATCAAGAAGGGATCTGCTCAAATCCCTGAATAATTCTCTTTCTGAACTCTCTACATATTCTGAATTGGGAAAAAATGTTTCAGATAATCAAGATTTTTAGTAACAGTTATATTGTCTCAACAGAGATTTTTCTCTTTTTTTAAATTGTGAGGTCTTATAAAGCATGTACTTCAGCATTCAATACTCACTCTGAATTCAGCACAGATGATGCAATAAAA
Organism: Pycnonotus jocosus; assembly: GCA_013400435.1. Taxonomy (NCBI): domain Eukaryota; kingdom Metazoa; phylum Chordata; class Aves; order Passeriformes; family Pycnonotidae; genus Pycnonotus; species Pycnonotus jocosus. The sequence continues at coordinate 53,126 of VWYP01030147.1, forward strand.
CTACTGAGTGCAGCAGCATATTCCGTGCAACTCTTACTCCAGAGAACTTTGGACAGTACTGTATTAATCAGTACAGAAGATTATTTACCTCCAATGTCTTAAATTATAGCAATATTGTAGAGGTTACTTAGGCTACTATGCTCTCTTTTAGCAGGCATTGTGAAATTCAGGCTGTAGTTCTGATTAGTCATTGGATGAGAGAGATACTCAGCTTGAAAAGTTGCCAGAACTGTAAGTGACAAAACCCAAAAGTAGAGAACATGTACTCTGTGTTAAGCTGCAATAAAGTCTTTGAATTCTGATGTCCTCTGACAGCTGAATACATGCAATCTTATCTGATCTGTGCACCTTTGAGCATGTCTAGAATGAAATAAGAATTAGATTACTGTAATGATCAAATATATGAAGGGCAAGGTTTTTCCTATAGGAACTTATGGCCCAGATATTCTCACTGCTATGATTAAAGTTTCAGCTTTATACAAATGTTATGTGAATTGTCCCCTATTGCTGGAGAATGGAGGCACCTGGACTGTGGGAAACTGGAAGACAGTATGACAGTCATTAAATTAAAAAAAAAATTAAAAAGGGAAAATGAAAGAGAAAAAAAGGTTGTTTAGAAAAAATACAAGCTTATGCCTACTTATGGGATGTAAAGTCCCAGGAGTTTATGGCTTTAGAAAGATCAAAGTTATTTCTGAATAAACAAAATTACAAAATTCCCAGAATAATCTTTTTCTGCAACATAAAGTAAATGTTTCTCTATGAAATTCTAGAAGGGCATGAAACAAAATCATGACTTTCAGACAGGATTTCACTCAGCATACAGTGACATAAAAATGCCAAGTAAAATCAAAAATTGTTCCTGGACTGATATCTCAAGGCAGCTAGGAAAGGCCAGGGTATTACAGATGGAACTAACACTGTTTAGGGACAAGTATCCTTTCACAGGTCACATCTGGCTTGTTCTTGTGGCACACTGGTTTCATCAGCTGGATTGCCAGCTAGCCCAACTAGAAGCTCTGCCTTCTGCTGTGCACTTCTGGTTATTAAATTAAATCTTATATAATGAATATGGGGCTGCAATGAGCCTCAATATAGGCCCAACATTTTGCCCACCTAGACTACAAAGAACTCAGTGAAAATGTTACAATATTTTTTGATGTCCCACTCCATGGTCAGATATGAGGGGAACTTGTAGTTTGGTATGCCGTGTTTGGTTATTATTTTTTGTTTTTTCCATCTTTGCAAAGAGACACACAGAAAAACTGTTTACAACTTTTTTCTAGCATAAAACTTTTACTTAACTTGCTGACACAGAGTGACATAAGTCAGACTTAAGGTTCATGCAGCCATTGGTCTCGTGTTTTTACCACAGCCAATGTCATTCAGCAAGGCTAAATCACCACTTGTATGGTGGAATTCTACTCTTGTTCCTCTCTGAACTTGTATTAAGCAGGGGAACTCTGTAGTTTTGAAATGGAATAAATGCTATGATTGGGAATATAGGAAGCACTATCACAAAGTCAGAAAACACATATTTTGCCAGGGTGTGGAGTCTCTGGAACTCCTTCCTTCACCAGTGAGCAGGTAACAAGTAACAAACAAATTATTGACCAAAAGAAGGGAAATAATTAGATAGAATATAACATTTCCAAGAAAATATTAACAACAAAACTATGTAAGCCTCAATAGCTGTAATATCCAAATGTTGTATAATTCACTAGTTGACATAATAACACAGTCCTATAAATAGCTGCAGTTCTTGAATTGCATATCATTATTTATGTGAAATGTGAAAGAATTGTGACTCAGGAAGGGGAAAAACTCCCAGAATGAAAAAAGCAGAAAGCTGCAATAAACAGGAAGATGGCATATGAAGAAAATAAAATACTTTCTGCACTAGGCTAAAAGCATTCCTAGGCTGAAAATAAATAGGAAAGTGAAGATGTTTCATTAAATCCAAGGGTAAAAGAGGGAAACAGAAAGAGAAAAGGGAGGATAAAGTACGTCTTAAATGAATAAATGGTGTGTAAAACAAAGCAGTGGTTTGGAAAAGATTAAAGTTTTCATCTAGTCATTTCATCTTTAAAGCCTGCCTACAGAGATTTCAGGCTGTCCTTTATAGATAAGGAAAGAAGATATATGATATAATTTTCACAAAAATCCATAACAATTAACTTCTTGATTAAGTGGGTTTTTTAAAAAAAAAATAGGAATACAATGTTACCTAAATGAGAATGCATTTAAAACACTCCCATCTGTGAGAAAGATCTTTGCTCTACCTAGAACCAGAGAAATCCACTAGTCTCTGGTTTGTATCTTCAGTTAGACTAATTTGAGCAATTTGTATGGGAATTAGCTAGAGTTTGTGGTTAATGGAGAAATTAGTGGCAGGAAGACTGCTAGAGAAGACTTCAGGGTCAAAATCTGAAAAAAAAATCTGCACCAGAATAGGACTGAAAAGTGATATTCCAGATAAAATGAACAAACCCTATTTAGACATTTTGTTTTCTGCATGAGACATGAGACTCAAAGACATTCTCTAAGGCAGGCAAACACTGTAACCCAAAATGTTGCAGTTTGAAAATGGCACTCAAAAAACTTTCAAAAGTTTTTGTTCAGATGTTCTGTCTTCAGCCAGACAGCTGAGGCAGAAAAGCTGACAAATACATCCAAAGTTACATAAGTGAGCAGGTAACCTTCAATACCATGATGTTTTTAACAATGGGAATAGGTGCCCTTTATTCACAGGATGAGGTGAATGGTTGAAACTTGTTTCAGTTCACACAACTCTTTACATCTCACTGAGAGACAACTACTGTGACAATAGAATTCTCTGTCATCCAGAAATAACTTGAATTTGCCTAAATTTCAGAAACTCTTGCTCAAACTATATGTCCAAACACAAAAACTACGTCATTAATAATTATGGTATGTACATAAATTCAGAAAGCATGTTAAGTATAATTATTGCATGGTAAAATTAAGCTCATGAGATGTCCTGTCTCATCCATCAGTTAAAGGTCTTCCTTTGACAGATGGTGTAGATTGTGTCTGACACATGAAACAACTGTGAACCATGAATTCTCCAAGCATTTATGTAGTCTCAATGAAAGCAATAAGATAATTTCATTCTATTTCTATGGCGCAGATCCACTGTGCATTAATCAGAAGCCTAGCATATAAAAAAAAGGTTCTGTGAGACTGCTATTCAGAAAAGGCAGGACTTGATGGAAAAAAAGAAATTTCTTGTATCTTATAAAATGATTTGCCTGTGCAAGATATCCCTTTTTCTTTGAATAACCAGAACAGAAAAGTGGGTTCCATCCAGGATGGAAAAGTCTAGTCTGTTGAACAATTTGTTTTGGACTTAGATATTCCAAAGGGCACTGTGTTAAAAACTTTGTCCTTAAATTTGTGCTGCTGTATAGAAGAAAAATATCACATGTTTTTGCTATATTCTCTCTAGAGAGAATTTTTTTCTGGACTGATCATTTTTTTCCACCTTCATATTTCTTGAAAAACACATGAAGGATTTTTTATCACAAGTCTTCCTTATCTCTGTAAGCTACAAAACAGTCATTAATTATAGTACTTCTAATATATTCTGAACATGTTAATATGTAACTTAAGGTGGCTTGTTTTTTAATGAGTGTTTTCTAGCTCTGGTAATTATTCTCATCAACATTCTGGTAAGAAGGGCTTGGTTTGTTTTCAGAGCTACAAGTCTGTCTTTACCTTCAAACCTGCCTTCAAGTACGAGAAGTTCCCTTAGAATCTGGATACCTGCCTGCTGAGAGAAAGCAAATCTACAGGTAAGAGAAAGAGGCCTTAAACTCTGTTCCCCAGTAAAGAATTTGTGGTGTCTGCCTAGGCAGATTGTTTCAGCAGCATGTGCCTCATCGAGGTCTCAGCTCACTGAAAAGGCTGTTGCTTTTGGTCATAAAAATAAGTAGTGTCATTTTCTCTTTGCAATGAATTCTTTCATCCAATCATATTCCTGTATGCAAATATGCCATGGCTGGTTCAGATAAAAAAGCACAAATAAAGCCAAGAGCTCAGTCAGGGCAAAAATCACTCTATTCCCTTTGTACCTTATTTCACCTGTTTTTCAGGAACGTCTTCAAACTTTTCAACTGAAAACATGAAGAAGCAAGGCTTGGACAGCAACCCTGCTCCAGATACGCCAGCACTGCCAGAACCATTAAAAGACTTGAAAATTAAGTACACCAAGGTTAGTAGCACTTGCTTTTCCTAATCTTTCTTATGCATTCACTTCAGACAGTAGGATGTGCTCATTTTAACCTTATATGAGCTATGGAAGCCAATGTAAATCAGTGCTTAAGATATTTATTCTGTCTGAGTTCTGATTTTACACATATTAGCAAGTGATATTCAGTGATCCTTTTTACCTAATTTAAAGCACCTTTATGTGCATGCATGATAAAATTGTTACATATTTCACTTGGTGTGGGTGTTGTTTTTCCCCTGAAACAAATTTTCATCAATGATAAGTTTACCAGAAAGTATAAATGAAGCAAAGAAAGAAATATTTCTATTTTTTTTTTTCAGAACAGTGAATTAAAACAGCAAGTTAAAATGTTAGCCTATTGCATTGCTTCAAATAATTATAAGCTTACAGGGAAATGGGTGTGTGAAAACGAAACTAAAATAAAATAAATTCTGGTCACATATTTACATTAGAGAAAATTAATCTGGTTTTGAATTTGCTTGTCAGGTAAACAAATATCTCATAAACTAGATATAGTCTACCAATCTAACTATGCAATGTTACCATAAACTTCTTGAAATGGAAAATTCTTTCCATATAGAGTTAGAAATATAAAGATAAAGAAGGTCTGAATACAGGCTTATGTTTCCAGCTTTAAAAGACTCTTTGCTGGTTGCATATCCTAATATTGTATCATAATAGACAGATATCTGCTAGAACTTTGAAAAAAGTGTTGGCAGAAACTTTGCCCACTGAAACATTCAGGTTTGAATTGATCAGAAAGGACCTCTTAACTCTGGAGATTCTTGCTTACTGTTCTTTTAATTTTCTTGCTACCATAGCAAGGGAAATAATTTTATTTTCTAGAACCACTGTTAAGTTTCTTTTCCTAAAGCAGATATTAATCTGAATTACTTCTTTTAAATTCTATGCTATCCTTTTTTCTAATGGAAAAAACTTAACCATGTTTCACTACATGTCTTTCTTGAATAAATCATGCAGGGTCTTACTTTGTAAATATTTAACAGGAAATATATATGGTTCTGCCATGTGATAGCCTGCTACTGCTCTTTCTGTCTCAAAAAAATACTTTTACTCTTTGATTTTTTAGTTTTCCAAAGGAAAACAGCTAATATGAGAAAAACATCAACTGATATAACTGAATATGCAAGACATAAATTCCTGCAAATATTTCCATCCTTCTAAAATATTTCATTATTAAAAATATATTTTGTTAGTACGAAAAAGCAACCACAAAGCCAGCATTATTGAAAAGTCTAGTTTGTAGTGTGCAATCAAAGAGAGTGTCACATGATAAATGTTTCTTTTGCCCTGACAATAGGTACCATTTCCTTAAAAGTTGCATATAAATTCCAACTGTCTAGAAATGCAATGTACTTATTTACAAAATCAAGCACGTGTCTGTGGAGGCTTGATATTTGCAATGCTTTCCTCCTGTCTTGAAATATCACAAAGGATTTTCTGAAAGCCCCAGTGGGTACTGAGAGATAAGGAGTTGGGAAAATAGGGGTGTTATCCCATACACAACACTCATCCCACAATTTAATAAAGTCTTTGCACTCTTGTATTCTTACCCCACCCATTCCTCTCCTGTCCCATACAAGTGAGTATCCCATACATGGAATATGGGGGACTAGTAACACTGGAAGGATCAAGATGACAGGCACACTAATTACTGCTGATGTATTAACCTTTCTGCCTAAATCGCCTAGAACCAGACCCTTCATCTTTGTAACCTCCAATTTCTCTTTTTCTGCTGTTACATAATACCAACAGTCATCACAAAGAGATCTGAAGACAGATCTGCAGGAGATGTTCCAAGGACTCTCTTTACTTAACAGTCTTTCTGTTTTGTTTTTTTTTTTATTGGGATCATTTGCGGCTTTTCACAGGGTTCACTTAACTAAACAATCTATAGATTTGCATAACTATATTTCAGAGTAAGCCTTCTACATATGGTATAACACATAACACTCTTAATGAAATTTGACTCTCAGACATCAAACCAAGTGTATTTTAAGCACTGAAATTGGCTTGTATTTTGAACCATAAGGTAATCTTGAATTGGTTTCATATATGAACCTCCTTTAAAGGTTTCCATGAACCCAATGAGTTTTAGTAGCTAGCTAAAAATGTGTTAGTAAATATTTTACTTAGTCAACACTGAGGAATTAAGCAATGACTGCTTGACAAATGCTTTCTGTCATGATGCTTTCACATGCACTAAACCCTGTAGTACTCCTTTAATCAGGGAAACTCAGATTAGTTAATTATTAGGTTGTCAAATTACATGATGGGGAGAAGAGCCTGAACATTCTCTTTCTAAGCTACATGTGGAATACCAGGAAGTGTGGAAGAGTAAGACACTCTGTGTAAAGAAAAATTATAGCTGAACATTAAAATACTGCAGCCACTAGCTCCAAAAGCAAAGGTGAGGCATAAAAGTTCAAAAATGTAATTGGAATATCTGGGGAAAGGTAATGAGTTAGAAAGGTATAGAAACTTACTCTTAGAAACTTACTCTTTATAAGATCAGCTCATTTTGTGGACATAGTCACTAAATGGAAAATTTTTTAAAAAATACATAATATTTAATAGAAAGAGTGTGTTCTGTGATTATTAGTCCTTTGCAGAAGTAAAATGTAATTCCTGCATCAATAATAGCATATTACAAGGGAGGGTAAAAAAGTTACATGAAATATTAGCCATATATAAGCTTCTTGTAAGGAAAAACCTTGAGGGGGAGAAAAGAGAGATTTCACAGCAGCATCTACATTGACACAATTGTTTAAAGCTTAAAATTTCATTCTTTGCTAGTACCTTAATAAATGCCACATATTTTAATTTTATTGCTGAAAGAATACAGTGAGATTTCACGACATGTTTTGAGACTAGTATAGTAGAACCTGGAGTACTTGAAATGAGCCTTCTCTTGGGCCACAAAAGTTTAAGTCTTAGATGCAACTAAAATTTTTAGTGCCAAGTGAATTTTTAGTGAGTTCTTTTACTCAAGAGTACCTGAATGCCTGTCACAATCTATATAAGCAGGAGAGAGCAGGTACAATAGTTATTCAGCACTGTGCACCACCTCACACTAGTGATGCTGAGCTGCCTCCAGCACGTGTCCAGCCTCAGCCCTGGTGTCTCCTCATTGTTCCTGGCCTGTAAAAATGTGCTCTGTGTGTAATTCCCTGCTTCACAGTCCACATAGGAAAGCCTGAGAGTAGTCAGATGAGCGAGGGTTCAAATCTGGTGATCATTTTTATCGCTGTAAAGCAGGAAGATGGGCTCATTTGAAGAGTATTGTCACTAAAAATTTGGCTATATCCAGGGCCAGATTTAAGGTGGGAAGAGGCTATGCTTTTTCTTATACTGTATGTTTGTAAGAGTTTCTGATATCTAAACAGGGGATAGCTTAGACCTTTATTTCCATGTTTTAAAAGCTATCCTTAATAGCTAAGTCAGAGAAAGCCCACATTTTAGTTAACTCCATTATCTTTCTTGACTACATCTCTATATGAATTGTAAGGTAAATCAATATTAGTGAGTTATACAAAGGTTCCTCCCTAACAGACAGTGAGTTTACAGAAAGATGCTGAATATGGGATCAATGCAACAGCAGAAATTTTCTTTTTAAGCTCTGCTTTTAAGTTTTTTTGCAGAGGGACTGAAGCCTGAAACCCTGTACAGACTGCACAATATTGAGCCCACAAAAAAGGCAATATTTATTCTAAGGAAGATTAAGCAAAAAAGTTATATTTCATAAGATGATGAAACCTAATGTAAAGACCCTAAAATTTCTTTCAGCTGACCTATGGTGTTCTTTGTCTGAGGCAAAGCTGTACAGAGTAAAATGCTTTCTTCCCTCATACAGCACAGATACAAATATGGCACTTGCCATCTAGCAGACACTTCAAAATGAATTCACAATTCTTTCAAGATACACCAGGGCTGAAGGAAAAGAAACCACTAGGATGGCAGAAAAAAGACAAAGTTCAAGTCTTCAATCTCCATTCTCTGTCTAAGTCATATGAGTGACAAAATCCACTGTGTAAACAAGGACAGAAATACTGTAGTCTTGAAGGAAACTTCAACACCAAATGGATTGTATTAGATAATTTGAACTGAAACCAATAATTTCAGAAGTGCAAGATATTATTGTCCTATGACATTGAGGAATAAAGACATCTGAGTGTTTTTGACTTATGTTGCCTTAAAATACTAAGCTCTAACAGTGTACAGTCCCATCTACTGGAAATCTGTATTTCCAGTTCTACTGCAAAGAAATCTGAACAGTCATTAACTCTTTGGGTTGTGGAAATAAAAATAATAATAAAAAAACTTCTCTCCTAAAATTCCAGTAAAGTAGCAGTTACAAAGCATCTGTAACACTATTTATTAATTTTTGCAAAAACTTGTAGCCCTAAACCTCCTGGGCCATAGCCAGTCCCCAGACAACTCACTGCACAGCACTTGCCACACAGGGGAAGATAGTTTGCATTTATGTCTGAGGAGCTGTCAGTGGAGTTCTAACTCACTGACTAAACACTGTCACCTACTGCAGGACGATCCCAAACATTGTTTTCCTCAGCAGGCCAAGGTTCTTGCCAGAGGCTGCTGTTTGTGCTTCAGTGTTGCCTGGGTTTAGAGATTCGTGTCCTGTTTTTAGCAAGCACTCCACAGAAATTTATGACCATGGACATCAATGAGTACAGCTGCCTGAAATGTGTTAATACAGCTTACATGAGAGTTTTGACTTTTTCCTTTCCCCTCTTTCTTAGCCCCATTTTGCAAGGCTGCTATCTAGCTTATGAAAGACATCTGGGTAGTTTGATTTATACAACTCTGATACAATATTGTACACATATTTAATATAACGAAGTTATGTTTTAAACAGGAATGGTATTAGAAACATTAATAAGAAATATATTCTAAACTAATTTTATGGGTGATATTGATTGGTGCAATAAATGCGGTACTTAAACAAGCACTTTAAATATTTCCAAAAATGGTATGTTTTTCTATTATTCCTTTCACAGACAGATATGAATTTGGCATACTGTAACATCATAGCAGTGTTATGTTAATATTTACCTTTTACTTTGTCTCTTTTCTTGGCAATGTCTTTTTTCATATTAACCATTTCACTGCTGTCTTTGTCCTTTCACCACAATTACAATTTTGTGTAGATATTCTTACAACTTGCTTCAGCACCTATCAGACATTTCCATAGATTTAAATATTTATTTCACAGACAGCTTTTGTTAAATCAGGAGTTTGCTGGTCAGTCCTGGTGGTCAGAGGTGGCAGTGACACTGTATAAGTTGCCCACATAAAGACAAACAGAAACAAACAGAACTGTATTAATATAGTACAGGGATATATTAATATATTAAGAGGTTGTTGCTATATCTATTTAGAGATATTAATTTTATCAATCTTGATGGTTACTAATAAACTATTCACCAATTATTGACAACTACTCAACCAGTTTTAATACTAGGCAGAAAATTTATTCCCTGAAATCTGTCACACTTTAATAACCTATGTGGTTGTGGTGGAAGGATTTATTGCTCAAGTTTCTGTGACAAAAAGCATTTATCCTGTAGTTCTGGTGTCTTGACATTGCCATGCCCTCAGCCAGCCACCATCTATTTTGCCTACACCAAAGCATTTTCTGGTTTTCTATTTCAAAGTTCCTGTTACTCTAAGCAGCAACACGAGGTTCTTTGTCCTAATGCAGAGGGCTAGCTGGTCTCACTGCTAAACTCCAGTGCCTAACTGTGGGGCAAGATGCCCTAATTCTAGAGAGAAGCACAATTTGAACTGAAAATGCCTGGTACAGTGAGTCAGAGCCTGACAAGTCCTTGCAGATGGGTACAATCAAGATCTCACCTGCATGCCATTCCAGTGCAATGGCACTGAAAGACAGTGAGGAGGGAAGGCACCGGCCCACCAGCATCAGGAGGGTGGGCACAAGGTGCTGAGAGGACAGCTGAGCATGGCACACCCATTTCAGCACTGATCTGAACCCAGACACCACAGAGGTTCAGGCAGAGAAGGGCAGGTTAATTTTGTTATTAGTTTTGGACTGTATGCCTTATCATATCCACTTCAAGAAGCAACATACAAAACCCTTCTGGGCAACTTTTCCTCCTCTCTCCAACATCTGTGCATTTATAAGGTCTTCTCAATAAGCATTTCTTTTCTGTTTCAAGGTTAACCTACAGTTAGAAAAGAAACTAAATCACTTTAACCGTTTTACCAACAGTGCCCAAGAGATGGCAGGCTCTAGAGCAGCACAGATCTTGTGCACCCACAGAAAAGACCCAGGCTCTGTTTTGCATTTGTGAACTTACTATCTCTATAAATACCTCTAATTTCACCCGGAGGTCTTTATGCATGTTCTAAGCACACAGAACTATCTGAGTGCAATTCTGTGCAGTGTGCTCTAACATAACCCTATTTGAGCAGGGAGATTGGACCATATGACCCCACTGTGGTCCCTTCCAGCCTTATCAATTCCATGATTCTTTAACTCATTCAACTGACTATAACAGGGGTTTTTTTCAGTCTCAGCTTCAATTTCAAAGAACCCTGCTATTGGTTTTATTTGTTTGGGGGTTGGGATTTCCATTTTTTTTTTTTTTCAGGAGAGAGTGAAGATAAATCAAAGCAAAGCTAAATACAACAGTGGTTTCCAAGATATTCTTAATTCAATATACTATACTTACTAAATCCAAGGACTGGGTTTACTTCTGCTAGGCTGTGTAACAGAAAGGCCCTTCATTGCTACAAACCTTGTGAGCATGGGAAACTCAGGTAGTTTTCCATAGGTCATTAAGGGTTGTACCTCACTTGTACTTCACAAAGAGGAAAAACCCCTTTACAACAGCATATGAGATGAAACAAACAAACAAACAAAATTTAATGTAGAGAAAGATTGTCTCTCCAAAGGAAGTAAATTTTTAAAAAATTATCCTGGTTAAGTGTGTATGTGATTACTCATCTCTTCAGAATAATGTAGTAACATCTATCCAGTTTTAGTTCAGACATCTATCAATCTGGCAGCTCTCAACTATGAAAAGTAGGTTTATTCACTAAAACTTATAACACACAACAGAAATATATGTGTTACTTATATTGTTGTACGGTTTCTTCACCTGCAGGTATTTATAAACAATGAATGGCATGATTCAGTCAGTGGTAAAAAGTTTGCAGTCCTTAACCCTGCAAATGGAGAGAAAATCTGTGAGGTTGAAGAAGGCGACAAGGTAAGGATTTCTTTCTTGCTCTTAACTGTAACTTTATTTTAAGTGTATCTTAAAAGCAGGAAGGCAAGCAGCCATTATTGGGATGTAAAACATCACCTCAGATGTACCTACTTCATCCTGTACAACTTCTTTCATAAACCCTTTCTTAATAAGCCATAATTTTTTTTTTTTTGTAAAGAGACACTGAAAAACTGCTTTACCTTAGGCTCATATGAGAAATATCCTGAAGAAACATTTCTTGCTGATTTGTTTTACTAATATTATTGATTCTTTTTCTTATCTGTGATCATTGACATCTAAAAATTTAGTTAGGATTTTATTTTATTTTTTTCTGTTATGTTTTCTTCATTAAAAAGTAACATAGTCTTGTCCATTCCACATTTATATAGGTCTTTTCCTTATAGAAAATAGAAAAAGGACAAATACTTATCATTTTCCACAAATTTTGTGAATGTGATCACTACCATGAGTATTTTAGCTATATGTATTCTCAATACTGCCTCCTTCAAATATTTTGTTTTGTGAAAAAACATATTGGAACACAGTCTTAAAAATTACTTTGAAGCTGAAGGTAGCCTATCAAACAGTTACTGATTCCTCCAAAACTGACCTCCTTAAAGCATATTGAATCAATGAAGCAGATGACTAAAAAAATCATTGAAGACTGTAAAGAAACATTTTCTGTATATATTTATGAGTTTCTGTTGTGCAAAGTTTCAGCTAGATACCATGTAATCAAAGATATAATGAAAACATAGGCCCTAATCTCTGTATTTTTATTATATTGTCTGTTTTTCTTGTGAACAAGACTTGCTAGTGCTATTATACAGTTTAAATGTAAGGAAGGTGATAGTTTTTTAAATAGGATAGATAATGTGCTTAACAGCATAAAAAGTGCTGACCAAAGAAAGAGGATTTTTTAACATGTTCTTAGGAAGTAAATACAAGAAGTGAAGGTTTTATTTCCAGTTCAAAAGATGACTGTAATTGGAAATAAAGTTGGTTTTATAATTACTGGTTTCATTCTTGCACATATGTATTTAATTTTCTACATTTCCACTTCAAACCAATCTTGCATCCAAAAGTGAATTTTTTTTCATATTACTCACAAGATGATATATTCATTTTAGTCAAGAAATGTGCATCTCTAGGATGTTTTGTATAACAAGCACTTTTGGGCTTAAAATCTCAAACACCTTTTTATCCAGTAGAATTGATGTAAAACTTATAAGTTTGTATTATAAGTTCACCAAAAAATTATTGCCAATATAAAAAGCAAATGCTTTTTCAGATTTTTTTAATTTACTGTACAGAAATTCACACTGAAATAAAAATCTCTTTTGAGAAATACACTCAGAATCATCTTCTAATTAAATCTTTCTTACTCTGGTCTGCAATCCTATCATGACCCTCCTAATAATCTTTGTCTCTAATATTGTCTAGTACTTGAGCAATAGTGACCACAAATTACTAAGAAGGTCATAATGAAGACACCTTTTAAACATTTGCTTAGAAAAAACATGGCTGAGAAAGTCTGACTTTTAATTATTTCACCTGGAGTGAAATAATTTTTAAAAATTTAAAAACCTGGAGTTTCTAAAATATTTTTCTTTTCTTAAATACCAGCTATCTGTAAATATTGCTGAGACACTGATAATTTATCATCTCCAAATTAAATTACTCATAACCTGCAACTGTTCAGTTGCCATTTAAGATTTTTGTAGCTTTCTTTCCTTACAAGCTCTCTAACAACTCAATAAATAGAGAGATAATACTGTTCAACAGACAGGTTTGCCTTCTCTTCAATAATTTTGCAAACTAATAGGTAATGACAACTGTTATTAACTAAATTGACTAGTGAATTGTGCCGATCTAGTAAATTACACAGCCATTATGAACCTAATATGCAAGAGGCTAGACTTCAGATAATGAGCCAAGAGATTTTAGGAATTTAATTTGTTCATACAATAGGGTTGACAAAGGGCTGTCCACTGCCTTGCAGTGGTATTTTAAAAACAAGAGGAGATTACAAAGAACAGACATGTATGTGGGTGAGAACTGTTTTTTTCCAGTTTGATGGCTTTTTTAAGCTACATTCCAAATCCTAAAGGCCCCTAGTCATAATAGAGCAGCTCACCAAATGGTCAGCGTATGCAAACTAAATGCACTTCTGTAAAAATTCTCAATTGGCTCAGAAAGGAGTCTTTATACTCATAGGGTAGATTTAGGTAATGAAATTAAGTTTCATACAGTTGAAGAAAAATCTTTTTTATTACTTTTCATTCATAGCCCTGTATTACTCTTATATTATTTTTCTTGATTTTAATTATTTTTACACTTCTAGAAGAAAGTACCAGACAATGTAACTTTAATTTATATCATTCATATTCATATGACTTTTTTTTCCCTTCTCCTTTTCCAGTTAAGGCCAAGGCACGGCCTTCAAGTCCTATTTCAAAGACATAGAAAATTTATGATAGGGATCACAGATAGTGATGAGGTGTTTGACAAAATCTGGCAGATTCTGAAGAAAAGCAATTCTTAATTTGGTAGATTTCAGCTACCTGGGGTAGGTGACTGGTCAGTATAATTGTATAGTAATGGCTATGCTATTCATATAACTCCTTCCTGTCTTTTTCCAAATTTCTTGGAAAAACTTCTGAAGGTTCTTCGGCCTTCTTTCTCACAGGTCTGTGCTGGGCTTTCCAAGCCACCGACACACCCCACTCACAGCTTCTTAAAATTAGCTGATGGCTACCAACACCAGTTAAAGATTCAAGATCTGTTTCATGTTTAAAACAATTGACTACAATGTTGACTTGGTTGAATTTGCTGACTTAGTCAACTTTGATAATGGTTTCCATGGAGGAGATATTAGCAAACAACACAAAAATATTTGAAAGATGTCCCTTGAACATTGCATGAAAATTTCTCTGGGAAATGTAGCATAAATAGAAACTCATTTTTTTTCCCCTCAAAATTTTTCACTTCCAACAAAACACCTAGAATAAACCTCTTCCTTTATGTAGATGTTTTTGTTGGTAAATTTTACAAGAATTTTGAAATACTGAAGAATTCCAAGTACTAAAAGCCTTTTTTCAAGAAATTGTAATTGTTTATTTCTTTAAACATGAAACACTCTTGCACAGAATAGTTTCATTGTTGATTTTTCTTCTATAATGAAAACCAAATGATAAATAACAAAATATGCAGTAAATAACATTAATGGACTGACAAATTATCTAGTATATGCAAAGACAGTGCTTAGAATTCAAAATACTTAAGCTTAGCTTTTTAAACCTGGCTTATTTTTAATTTTTAAAGTAATTTTATACATAAATATTTATTAAAACTTTCAAAAACAAATTTATTGATTTGTCTTCCCTAATTTGTGTTCATTTTATGAAACATCCTAAGGAACAGGCTTTTCTAACCTGGTCTTCATTGCACCATAAGATACTTTCAGATGATGAGTAATTAAGCATTTACCTTACAGACTTAGGTATCTCTTTGTAAATAAAAGAGGTTAAATTGTATCATCAATATAAGTGCTTGGTGTATAGAAAGGGCTTAAAAATCTAAATTTTAAAAATAGCATTCTTTTTTTTTTTTCTGGAAACTTTGAGAACCCATCTGTTTCTGATAGAATTTTGCCTTGCTGAAGTAGCAACAGAAGTGTTTGAAAGGAAATAACCCATGTATTTAACATTACTGGTGCTAATTCTGATTAGATTGGGGTTGTTTCTCTTATTTGAAGTTTATGCTAAGCTTACACTAAACCTTACACATTCAAGAGCAAAGAAGGCTTCTGACAGAACCAATTATTGATGATGTAAGTGTTTTTGTTTTCCCCACAGGCGGATGTAGACAAAGCAGTCAAAGCAGCAAGAAAGGCTTTTGAGATTGGCTCGACCTGGCGGACGATGGACGCTTCAGAGCGGGGAAGGCTCCTGAATAAACTGGCTGACTTGGTGGAAAGAGATCGTCTGATTCTAGCTGTGAGTATGATATGTGAGCAAAAGGTCAAGGAGAAAAGTCCTGATTTTTAAAGATACAAGTCTAACATGCCTACTCTTAGGCTGCCTCAACGCTTTGGTTTTCTTCTCTGTAGCAAATGGATGTCACTAAGCTGCCTCGCACTCTGCTCTGTTAACACCCTATATCCACAAAGTACTGCATTATTTGATTAGCTTTAAAGTGATACTTAACCTACCTACAACCACAGTAACTGGAATCATTGATTCTTAAGGGCACACTAGCGTTGATCACATGGTTAATGCTTGTCTAAACCAAAGCCTGAATCAAGGCCTAAACCCAAATTGAAGTCTGAATCAAGGCCTGAACATCTATAAACATGGCTCCATGTTTACAGATGATACAAGAGAGAACTGGGAAAAACTTCGAATTTCATGCCTCTGTATTTTCTTATCACTGGTCCCTCATTAACTCCAGCTTGCAAGTAGTAATCAATGATAAAGCTTAACTAGAACGAAAGACAGCAGTGGATTATTTTAAAAAGAGGAATAACGTGAGCACTGGGGATTTATGTCCTCTATTTACAAACCACTGTGTATTGGCTATTTTACCACACTTAAAAGAAGGCACATAAGTTGCAATGCTCTCACATACAGATTGTGCACTAAGGCAAGAAATTAGATGTAAAATAGAAATACACCACCAATTTCATAAAGGCTAATATCCTCTTCTTGTTTTAAACTCCACATATGATACTATTATCAAGGTGATTTCTCTCCTATTTCAAGCAAATTCTAGAATTAGGATTTAGGTGAGATAATTTCTTATCCTGAAGATGAATCCTGGTTTTCTGCAAACAGCATAAAAATTTAGAAAAGGAGGAGTGTTCAACATTCAGGATCATCACTCAGATCAATCTAGTTAGTGTTTGAAGCATTTAGCCATTAGCCACAAAACATACTGTGGATAAGCTCATAAAATTTAAACCCTCAGATATGTAAAATCTGCAAAACATCTGTTGCCCATTATATGTCTTTACAATTGTAATAGAATTTCTCAGGAGAAACCTTGTGTGGGTGGAACTTATGTCCTTTAATATGCTAGATTTGAGCTGAGACATATAAAATTTTAAGAGAGCTATATTCTAATTAGAGCAGTATGCCTTCATGTCCATTAAATAATTGGATGAGCTGGCATTTGTTTCTTTATTGTACAGTCTAAGACAATACAAATGCAGAGATGATGAAGATACAATCTTTTTTTCCACAGGAAAGATGAAACATTTAAATAGTTTTTGTTCACGTTTGCCATTTTTATAATATGAAAGAATCACTTTTGTCTAGGGCACCTCACAAGTTTCTATTTTACTAACTTTATTTATATTTCCTACGACTTAGTCACCTTATTAACTATTTCCCTTTTCAGAAAACGTATATATGAGTAAAGTGCTTCCAGACTTTGTGAAGAGATTTTCATCCACTCACAGTTTATCCTACTTGTAAAACTAGTACTATAGAGTAACACATACTCCTGCATACCAGAAATCAAAATAGATGCCCAAAGCTCATTGAAAAGTCATTTTCCTGTGTTCATGCATTTGACCAGGATGAAAATTATTCCATTTCAGTGCTTCATTTCTTTTTGATAAGACGCTTCAGAGGCTCAGCAGACCTATTGATAGGCAACTGAAAGAGTAAGTCAAAGCAAGGTACTGAAAGAGCCTCTGAGAATTGTGTTGCTTAGGATCCAATCTCTCGTGATGTTGAAAGCTAGAGATTTCATAAATTTGAGGCCAGGGAAGAATTTTCTCCCACAACAAAACAGAAGAAAAACAATGCCACATATATTGGCTGGAATGGCAAGGGCATATCTCACTTCAGTCCTTGTTGCTAAGAGCCATCAAGCATTGCTGTCTTCTCTGTTTGTTCTGTTCTCTTCCCAAGTATGGTGTCTGAACAGTGTCCAGTTAACTAGAAATGTGGACTTCACTGGGGCGGTGTTGGTGAAAAACTCTTCTTGAAGGATCAGCCTGTTGATCCAACCTAAAATACTAAAGAGTGCCAATCTAATTACATCTTGAAATTATAGTTTAGATCTTAAAACTACAGTCTGGACTCTTCCTGCTGAATATTGTGACAGGATTGTTCATAAAGTTGAAGGTCCTCAATCTCTCTGTCTTGGAAGGCTTGAGAAAAATATTCTTGAAGTGTCAAAAATATATTGACTCTGCTTAAGAACCTCTGATGATCTTTATGTCCCAATAGTAAGGGGCATGAAAATTAATCCAAACGACATTCCTTAGATTTGGCTGGGAAGCAACCCTATTTAGAGATTCTCTTCTATATAAGCATTTATTTTTCCTAATAATTTTTTTTCACTTAAGCATTCTAGATTGCTCAGATCTTTCCTTTGCATATCAAACACTCAAGGTATATTTAGAGTATTTTTTTACAAGACTTGAATATTGCTGATATTTTATGAAATCCACTAATTTTATTTGCATCAGTTATTTGCACTGTCTCCTGCCTGATCTCTTGATCTGCACTTGCAGAATATTTAACATCCAATAGAATTGTGTAACTGATTTGTATGGGAGAGAGGTTTTGGGGTGAATCTTACTATTACAAATGCGTCGTGATCATGCTATCTGCATAGCTCAATACAAATAATCCATCATGAAAATTTCTCCCTTGTAAATAGCTACATTCAGCTTTTCAAAATGTGTTCTCCAGAGGGGAATTAATTTAAATGTTTGTTCTGAAGCTGAGCTCCTCAAAGTGAACCACCAAAAGCTAAATTATAGAGCACAAGCAAAAGAATCATTATCAGTATTCAATATTAACGTTTTAATTGCTGTTGTCTGCAGACAATGGAAGCCATTAATGGTGGGAAGCTCTTCTCCAGGGCCTATCTAATGGATTTGGGTGCCTGTATCAAAACTTTACGCTACTATGCAGGCTGGGCTGATAAAATCCATGGGCGTACTGTTCCAATGGGTGAGTAATTCCGAGATAACAAAACTACAGAACTGAGGCCAACAAAAGTTGTAAATAATTGACTTTAATCTGAAAGTTGTGTAACTCAGAAAATATCTCAAATGGAAAATATTTCAGAAAGTTTTTAAGATAGTTTATTAAAGGTTTGTCATAATTCTCAGTTTAAACATTTAGTGTAGAACTTCACATTTATTTCTTGTTCTATGCACTACTAACAATTACTGTTTATGGACAAAAAAAATTAACCTGTATGTACATCTAAGGAATGCAGGAGGCTACTTTTGCATAGCAATGTATAGTTTATACAAGACTACAGTAGTGAGACCTGGGTGTCTACATATTTGAGCAAAGATTAGTACAAAACAGTAATATTTACTTCACTGATTGGATAATGTATTAGGAAAAGTACTAAGAGATAGGAATGAGGAAATAGCATTTGCTAGAATTTCAGTCCACTCTCTTTCCCATTAAGCAGCTCTATGAAAACATTGCCTCTTTAGCTACCTTCTCTCAGAAAGAAAAAGAAAAGAATGGTAATAAATAAGGAATTAAGGAAAAGGTAATAAAGAAGGAATTAGGAAAACTAGACTGATAAATACTTCCAACTTTTTTGCCTCATGTAGACCTCTATACCAGGTTTAATGGAACACATATTTATTTGAATCAAAGAGAATTTTATATTTAATGGATTTGATTTAAGCTAAGATCTAATATTTAAAAAATGTCTGATATGTACCTGGGATTTAAAAGAGAATTTTTTGAAATGAAAAAAAGAGTGATAAAAGAAAACAGAAGTGAGAAATGCTTATTAGTGTGCTGTGCATACCATATTGAGAAGAAGGGTTATCACTGCAAAAAGACAGTCAGACTGGAAAAATCAAACCTTGGAGCTATGAAGAAAGTAGACATTGAATCCAGATGTACTTTATGGATTTTGCATAGTTAAGATTTTGAAAATATCATTTATAAGTAAAATTGTATCCAGCTACCTTTCGTACCCTACTTTATCATTTAACTGATTTAACTGTTGATTTAACTATGATTTAACTGTTTCTCACAAATGCTTGGTCCAAATGTCTAATTTATTTCTTTTTCCCATAGATGGAAACTTTTTTACATTTACAAGACATGAGCCTATTGGGGTGTGTGGCCAAATTATTCCTGTAAGTTGAAACCATTTATGTAAACATGAATGTTTCTTGTTACAAATGGAAATGCTCTTGAAATTTTGCCTATGCAAGTGCATTTGTGAAACACTACTAATCAGAAATTTTCAGGTCCTGAAAGACAGAGACTATCCTGAGTGCTGTAATTCTGATTCATCAGTTTGTAATGAGTCACTTTGGTCCAACCTTGTCCTTCTCCTCCCTGTATATGGAGAGAAAATAAATCTCAAAAGTTTGACTTATAGAATAATTTGAAAGATGGAATCGTGTTTTGTTGAAACTGAATGAATTAGAAATGAACATGTAGGAGAGTGTAATATTTACAGTCTATAATGTTTAAGTCTGTAAGCCTATAAACAATAAGCTCTTTCAGACCTAAAATATCTGTTCTGCTCCATACAGTGTTCAGACAGCTGGATGTTTGTTTATGGCTAAGACTCATTCACCATGATGGTGGTGCAAGTTACAACACAACGAATGTGTCCAACAAAACTCCTGTTTGGCACATCTAAATTCCCATTTTTGAATTTTAACTGGAGTTTCAAAAGGCCTACCTGAGTCTGATCATTCAAAACACTTGAGGAGCTCAAACTCTAAATTTATTTGTGAAGTCTATATATATTTTTGGTGGGTGTCTGTGAAAACAGCTGTCTGCACTAGGCTCTCCTAATCTACCCACCTCCTCGCACATGGTAGCCATGAGCAGCCTCACCTGACCTGCTTGACAACATGTTCTGAAAAAGTCATCTTGTCAATAAGATCTGCTCAGACATGTGGGTCTTGCTCATGTTCCTGATGTCTTTAGGTTGATCTTGAAAATTTGCCATATCTTTAGACCGCCACTTTGATATGGAGAACATAGCTCGTATATGTTTGTATCCAGTCTCTAGGGGAGCTTGGGAAACTGCTAGTTTAGATCCTCTTTTAGGTCAGATACAAGACATTTCAAGTAAAACACTCAGTCAAATTATCCTAAAGATCTAGAAAGACTAGATGTGGCCATTTAAAATATAATTATCTACTGGAAGTACAAGCCACAGTTAGTACAAACACTGACTTCCCTTATAAAATGTTAAGTATTTCTGAGGATATCTTCATTTTCTCTCCATTGAAATACGAAACAACAATCTAGATGTTTCTATATAAACCAAAATTGTGAGGACTATGTGTAAAAGTGGTTGCAAACCATTTTTGATAGCTTACGATTTCCACTTCTTTTCACTTATGCAGTTCTACTTTAACAATGAGTAATGCAGAAGACCCTGTAATCCCTTACTTTATATTATTTATGCTCCCATTATTTTTGGGACTGGGGTGAGTCTGAAAAGAGACAAGGAGAGAAAAAAAGAAGTGTTGCATGTATATTCCTCCTAGCCTTTCTGACATAATAGGTAACTCCTAATTGCTTTTCCCCGTTTCTAAAAGGTGTCTATTGAGCTGAGGCTTTGTTTTTTATGGCTTGCCAGNTGAAATGGCACAAAGGTAATATAAGACAGGGTCATTGTATGCCTAGCCTTGCACTGTGGAACTTACCTTGCCGTAAAACAGTGAAACAAATCTAGGGCAAAAGCATGCATATCTTTCAGCCTAGTACACACACACAAAAAAAATCACAACAGCCATTTAGAAAACTCCATTCGTTAGCAAACATATTTGTATTACAAAAGCACAGTACCTTTCAAAGTCAAAAGCAAACAGAGTCAAGTGCAGAGTACTTGAAAGTGGGTGGCAATGACTTTATTAGCATAGTTATCACAGAAAATAACCTGTTTGTACAGCTTTTTTTTTTTTCTAACTGAACAAAGTTTTCATCCACCTAAGTTTATTATTAACAGGGAGCTGTAAAATCAAGCCGGTGGCTGCTGCTAAACCTGTGAATTCTCTTCAGACAGAAACTGTGAGAAGACACTTTGTGCTTCTGAACAAGGAATGTGCCAGTTTCTTCAGAAAGTTAGTGTCTCCCAAGCTAACCATTGTGCCCAGTCCAGCAAATACCCAAAGAGAACAGTAAAACAGTTTAGCCTTCCTCCCAATTAAATCAACAAATACAATCTAAGATGTTCCAAAGGTTGGCACAGGTGTCAACAATCACCAGTGCAGTAACCTTGCAGAGTTTTAATGGAATGACTTGGCACATTTTATAATTTTGCTTTAAAACAGTGATTCAGCAGAACGTGCTGACTGGTTGTGTGTTAATATTACACAGAAATAAAATTATTATCAGAATGAAGCCAAGTCCTGTTGTTATTGCATCACACAGTAAATGTTATTAAATAATACTGAGGAGCAGGAATAGCTTTTAAAAATATAGAGTAAACTTCTCTATTGATTTTTAACAATAAGTATCTGAAAGTGTATTTCTCTGAAGAAAGTAACTTCACAGAGAAAGTAACTCAATTCTGCTATTATTTAATAAAATATCTGTTCTGATATTCTGGTTTCTTGGAAGGAAAGCTCAGAAGTTTCTAGTGTGTGATAAGTATCCAGAATATCAAAAAACATTGAAGCCCAAATCCTTGCCAGTGATCACTTCAATAGCTGCTTTAGACTTGTGAAAATATCTGAAGGTCATTTAACTTTCTAATACCCAAATGTCCACTTTGAGAAAAATATGTATGTGGTCACTTCTGGCAACCTTCACTATCTTGTTTAATAGCATTAACAAGGCTCCCTTACTAATATATAGAGAAGAGCTCCTAAAACAAACATGGAAATTAAATGCTCAAAGTGAGACTTCTCTACACAAATTAATTAAGAAACACAATGCTAAGCAAATGGAAAGAACCTCATTGTATAATCAGTTTCAGGATAAATATTTATCTGGAAAATTAAATTAGCATAGGAAGCATTGACAGGCTGTATCTGAGCATGAAACTAAGGAATAGAAGTTGCTTGAACAAAAGTAACAACCTGGTATCCAAGATGCAGGCCATGAGTCTTAGGAGCTCCAACTCACCACCTGAAATTCATCGTGTTCTGAAAAATCTGGAGCTTCTGCATGTAATTCCAAAGTCCTGTTTGGCGCTATAAAGAGACATATGGAAGTGGTAATGCACTATATGAATATGAATCTATTTGATATTTTAATTCTATGTTTGCTCTGCAAGTGTCATTGAGATTGCTGAGACAGCTGCTTCATAAACCAACAAAAATTCCATCTACTCTTCGCAAAACCTTAGAGTTTGCCTGACAAGCTGATTGAAGAAAATAGCTTATTTTGCTGTAAATGGAACATATCTAATACAGGATTTATGGGAGAAAATGCATTTATTTTGAACCATAGGAAAAGCTTATTTGCATAAAAAATCTTCAAGATATTAAAACTGCACATATCTCAGCCTGCTTTTTCATGTTTGGTAGCTGGTCTGCCTCTTTTTTGCTGTAAACTCTCATGTTGCCCACTGTACTTTCAACC